>VXBB01003835.1:157393-175595 GCA_013399915.1 Illadopsis cleaveri
CCTCCCCTCCTTCTTCTCCCCTCCCCTCCCCTCCCCCTGGCTTTTCTTTTGTGAACTCTGCACCAGGTCCATTTTTTCCAGTTGGGAACAACCTTGTCTGACGTTCACTTAATTATAAACTCTGTAGAGAAAAGGGAGATTTGCAGTGATTAAGCTGAGTTCCCAAACTTGAGAATGGCACAGAAGCCATAGAGTAGACTCAGCTCTGTTTGGAACCAGATTATTCTTCTGAGTTCATCTCGCTGTAATATTGCTTAAAAACACTGCTGACTTAATTATGACATAGTTAACATTCATCTAGTAATTAATGAATGTTACAATGTCTGCTCTGGGCTTGACAGGATTCCGACTGTGAGCTCATTTGATGCTGAATTTTACTGTACCATGTGCTGTGCTTTGCAAGTCATCAGTCTTATGTGACACTTAAAAATCTTTGACAACCCAACAATCTTTGCATAGGCCAAGGAAATTACAGAATGTCCCAGCACATGGGAACCGAACAAAAAGATTGGATCAGTTAAAGTCCTCATAATGGGCTATTAAATTGTTTCACTGTTCAGCTTCTCTGTAAAATATCAATTATCTCAGTGGTTGTAATGTAATCAAAGTAATTAAATTCCAAAGGCTTGCATGTAAAAACCAGAGCTTTGTAAATGGGAATCCAGTCTCAAGTATTTTAGTTGGTCTGTTTGTGTTTAAAACTTTCTCCAGATGACTTTTTTTAATGGTGTCATAGTTAGGGAACTGTTAAAGGGCTTTGTGTGTTTGAGGTTTAGGGTGTGTTTCGAGCTCGGCTGCACACAACACTTAAACAACTGAATAAGCAAAACCTGCATTGGAGCCAAAACACAGGGATGGAGACACAGGTCCAGAGTCATCGGAAGCAGGGAGAGCCTCTCATCCATGTCTTAGGCCCTGGCTTCATCTGCTTAAGAGTCTTCAGCTGATGGATAATTGTGGCTTACCTTTACCTGAGTTCTTAACAGTGACACGCTAGTGTCTCTAAAGCACTTCAGATGTGATACTTGAAAAATACTGCTCTTAGGTATAGCATATTCAGGATCTTGCCTCCATTAATGTGTTTTACAAGAATAGGAAAAAGCTGGAGTGACTTATGACAAGAACGTTTTCCCTGTTGTTTCTCATGATGTAGGAAGAACTGCTCGTTCAGTAAGTGTAATTTTGGATTATTTCAGCAGAACTGCCCCCTCAGGTTTCAGCAGAACTGAATCAAACACTGTTCTGTTAGGCCAAAAGGACTTTTCTGGCTATGATATTCTGAAATTATTGATAATTTTGGGGTGTGTCGTTTTCAAATGTCTTAAAAGGTTCCAATTGAGAAAAGGTGCTAACATCCACATCCAAAAAACCGACTTAAGAAGGGTTGAGTAGCTGGATTTGAAGCATTTTGGGCCATAGATTAGGAAATGGAGTGACCTAATTGTGGCCCTCCAGTACCAGAAGAAACCTAAAAGAAACATGGAGAGAGACTATTTACACGGGTCTGGAGTCACAAGGGGGAATGGCTTCACACCAACAGAGAGTAGGTTTAGATTAGATCTGAGGAAGAAATTCTTCCCTGTGAGGGTGGGGAGGTCCTGGCACAAGGTGCCCACAGAAGCTGTGACTGCCTCATACCTGGAAATGTCGAAGGCCAGGATGGACAGGGCTTGAAGCAGCCTGGTCTAGTGGAAGGTGTCCCTGCTCAGGGCAGGGAGTGGAATGAGATGATCTTTCAGGTTCCTTCCAAACCACCCTGTGATTCCCATTAAATCACCTGAAATTCGTGGAAGACAAAGTTGTTTTGAAAGCTGCACACCCAAAGTATGTGTGTCTTTGTGCTTCATGTAATCAACTTCCAGAGGTACATACTCACCTCAAGGAGTATTTGTTACTTGTTCAAAAAAGCAGTGAGATGGGTTTTTTACACCACCTGGATTTATAAGCTACTGGAAGCCTGCATGAAGTCTAATGGAGAGTTCCTTCACTGGACATAAGGTAGGGAAAAAAAGGGCAATTTCGCAAACCAGGATTATTATTATTTGCATGACAGCACCAGTGTGAGTTGTGCTGTTAGAGACAAGAACTAGGTATGCACAGCTCCAAGGAATAGATGGAGAGGAGACCTGAACCATGAAGCTGTTCAGAGAACACAGTGACTTGGGCTTTGTCAGAGTTGCTGGGGAAGAATTTAGATACCTTAACCTATTTGCAGATAAGTGTTGCTGCTTCTTTCAGGTCATTAAGAAAATGATGGATGCATGGCTCCATTTGGAGAAGAAGTTTCCATAGAGAATAAGGTCATGGAGGCAAGGAGTTACAAAGAAAGCATTTTAATGTCAGAGCAGAGGGTTTGGGAGCTGGGGAAACAACAGTAAAACCCAGGAATGCCTATAACATTGCAACAGCCTTGGGGGATTTTTTGTGTCTTCAGATAAACTTAGTGAAGGGAGTTAGGTGTGAGGGCCTCCAGGAGGGTCATTGAAATTAGCACATGAGCTGCTTCTGCTTTAATAAACTCTGTACAGGAAGAGCTGTGGAAATGTGGTGCCTCCACAGCTTCTTTTTAAATGTAAAAACTAGTTAATTGGTGTGTATAGTTACTTGATCAAACTGATTAGAGGTTTCTGCAATTGGTTTGAAGGAGTAAGTTCTCCATCTCCTGCTAGTTCATTAACAGCTTCTGCCAGTTCTGCCCCCTGCCCAGGTCCATGATGGAGCTTATCCTGTGCCAGGAGCAGTTCCCTCCCTCATGCAGTGGGCAGACAGAGGGCTTGGCCTTGCTCCAACCTACCAGGATGTGGTATTTCCCCAGGTCTCAGGACCAGCAGCTTGTCCTCCTTTTCCTCTGTCACTGAGCTGGGCTCCCTGCGTCTGGTCAATGCAACCACTGCTCTGCCCACTGACTTTTTTCTTCTCTGGACACACTAACTCAGGAACCTGAGAGTAGAATCTAGAGGCTCCCAGGAATACAGTCTCTTGCCCAGTTTCACTTCATTTCCACAAATCTTTCCTCAGGTAGAGACAGTTGGTGCAGGAACCATTTAGCAGTAGTTCTTTAGAAGGAAGTGACTTGCTGAAATGCATTTCAAATTAAGTACTCCAAAACCAGACAAACCACCATGCTCCAACCCCGTGTGAACGCCATGAAAACTAGAGGTTCCTTATCTCATGGGGCTGCCCTGTCCCTATAGAGAGCAGTGCCACTGGTGTGCAGTGTCACTGGTGTCACAGGTGTGACAAACAGGGCGTGACAGCTGAGGTGTGTGTGTGGCACTTCCTATAGTGACCCTCTAACACTCTCTCTCCCACTGCAGGTGCATTACTGTTAGGAGGGATCCTCTATTCCTGGCAGTTCCCTCACTTCAATGCCCTGAGCTGGGGTCTGCGGGAAGATTACTCCCGAGGAGGATACTGTATGATGTCTGTCACTCACCCAGGGCTGTGCAGGCGGGTAGCTCTGCGTCACTGCTTGGCCTTAATTGGACTCTCAATGGTGGCTCCTGTCCTCAACATCACCACATGGACTTTCCCCATCATTTCGCTCCCTATCAATCTCTACATCTCCTACCTCGGCTTTCGGTTCTACAGGGATGCCGACCGCAGCAGTTCCAGGAAGCTCTTCTTCTGCAGTCTGTGGCACTTGCCAATGCTGCTGCTTGTCATGTTCACCTGCAAGAAATCGGTTCTGGAGAAGGAAGACAAAGGCGATCTACCCGGGGGAAGTCATGAGACAGCTATGGAAATTCAATTGCCTTAAGTGTCAATACCTGTCATCCTCGTGACACATAAGGTAGTATATTTTAGTAATTGCAAGGGGAAATCCTGTGGTAATCTGTTTGAAGAGGAATCATTTGTGCCTAGCAACCACTTCATGTGATAATTTTTTGTTTTGAAAGGGAATAGTCAGGAGAGCTTAAAGCATTCAGGGCCTTATGCCCCTTAACTCATCACAGGTTGATTTAGCCTATGCCAGAAGCACATCACTTTGGGATGGCCTTCCTAAGTCCCTGTGATTCATGGTCTCTGTGCTCATGGGTAGTTGAGGTAGTTAAAGTTAGGAAGTCATATGTGCACACATGCCGCCATCAGCACTGGCAGCTTTGGTGAAGCCATGAGGAGGTCACCATGAATGATTTCTCACCCTTCTCCCCAGGCACCCTTTTCTTTAATTTAAGCTTTGAGGCACATGAGAGGGTGAACTCTTCTTCTCTGAATCTGTGCCATCCCTGCACTGGTATTACACCAAAGCCCTCAGTTTTGGGGGCTTCTTTCAATCAGCTGCTCTTTCCAAGGTTCCCATTCACCTCAGTAGATTTTTAGCTCTCATACCTGGCACAGTGCTAAAGGAGTGAAGAAAATTGTCTTCCAGCACAATACACACAAGCATTTAAACAGCTCTCCTACAGCATATCCCTTGGACACACTGAGCCATTCTACTGTATTTCCATCACAGGGAACTTCTACTCCCGTGTGGTTTTATGGCAGCAGTGTTTGAGCCCTGTGTGTCAGATCTTCAGCTGGTAAAAATTACCATTACTGTTTATGGCAGAGAGGCTGTGAATTGTGGAGGATGTGAGAAGCATATCCCAGAGCCCGGTGGTTGTAAGGCTTTTCCATGTTAATGTGTCTTATGCCAGCCTGTTGAGTCTTAGCATCCTTAGACAAGCTCTGGACTGGCATCAAGACTTGAGCTGTGTTTAATGTCACAGTGTGGGTGGTGGCTCAGAAAGACTTCACTTTGGGGGTGATTAATAGGTAAGGAAACATATTTTACCGAAAAAGAGCTGGGGATTTTGATCTAACAGAATGTTCACTTGCTGATGCAGCCAGTGTCTCTCCAAAGCAATTATTGTGGATGGTCTCCTGAGAAAAATGCATTATCCCTGTTAAATGATATGGTGAAGAACATTTCTGGTCACAGTTTAACATGCTTGTGATCCTGCTGCTCAGCTGTGGCTCACCCTCAGCTTGCCTGGAGCTGTCTGTGACCTCCTGGTGTGTTCCCAAACACAGCAGGATCAGGGGCAGACAGAGACAGCGGTAGTTTATTGTGGTAGTGCCTGTTATGACTTGATGTGTTTTCATGCCAAAATTTCTTTCCCATGTGGAGAGGGACTGGGCAGCAGGATGAGCACTGATCCAAAGATACAGCAATACCTGAAAAGGAAGACACTGTCTCGAGCTTGATCTCACATAAAGCCCCTCAGGAAATGTCACAAATCTGCCACCACAGGTGTATCACACTGACATAAAACCATCCCTGGCTGCTCTCATGATCCAAGCCTGGCTCCTGGTCTCAGTTATGCTGGTGTAAATCAGGAGTGACATGGCTTAACCTCTGTTCTCTGGCAGAGGTGCTTGCAGGAGCAGGGTCAGCTGTTTCCATGGCTCTTAAATAACTGCCTGCAAGATTTGGTGACTTGAGTGATTGCAGGTGACAAGATGGAGCTCCATTACTGTCCAACAGACTCCACTGTGCTCAAGTTACTGTGGGTGACACCTCATGGAATTGTATGGAAACTGTGCAACTCCTGAATTTGTTTTAAAAATGCATCCAGTCTTCTCTGCAATAAAATGCATACTGTCCAAAAAGAGATGAGTGCTCCAAATCTGTTTGAAACTATTCACTTCTTGTTGAAACTCTGGTCGGATTCAGTTAATTGCAAAGGTATTTGGTAGTTTTGGGGCACTTCTCACAGCAACAATATTCTTGACCACTGCAAGAGTAAGGACAGCTTGTGAAATACTGATCTTTGTGCAAGCAGCACACTGAAAATAAATCACATGTGAGTGGAAAAGGTTTGTGTGAAACTAAATAATTTGGTCAACCTTTAGGTGGGAGATGAACCTGAAAAGAGCAGATGGCTCACAAAAAACCACAGATTTTCCTCCCAGAGGCACAGAGTGCTGAGGCAGGAGGGTTGTGGGTTTCTCCTTAATCATTATAGAGCCAGGCTTCAGATGGCCTGCAATTCCTGGGTGCTCCTGAGGAATTCCATTCTGATTAAAGGTCTCAAGGACATGCCTGTGGTTGCACTGTGAAGAGAGTCATCTTCATTTCTTGGCCCAAAATGTGTAACATTCACAGGGTTTAGGGCTGGACAGGAGCTTTGTAATCATCACTGAATGTCTGCAAAATGCAGGTCATTGGGTTGCACCAACATCTCCACACCCAGTGGGTCTGGCCTTGAGGGAGAGCATGGCTTTAGAATCAGTGGATCTGGGATTTAAATGCAAGACTATGCCTTATTTAAATTTCTTATTTAAAAAGAAACACTTTCTTTACCTAGAAAGTGGTCTCAGCTCTGCTGCACATTGGCCATGTGTCAGGTGTGGATGAAACTATATGCTGCCATTTGTCTGTCTTTAGGAAGTTTTGGTGTTCCATGTGCTTTGCAAATAGACACCTTGCCAAACTGAAGACTTAGCAGGAGACCGATATTGCAGTAGGTGCTCTCAGGTCTCTTTTCCAATATTGCTGGTGTCACTATGGAAAATGAAAATTTCTGAACTGTCTGCTGTCACCCAAGGATGTCTGTGGTCCCTGTGACCCTCCAGGGAGGACTAATGCCACTCCACCCCACTCCCCTCCAGCACTGCTGATATTGCTGCCCAAATTCTGCAGGGGAAGAGGCATGAGGTGCCTTGCTTGGATGGCTTTGCACAGGAGATAAACCTGGGCTTTCTGCATCTCTATGCTGGACTGTGCAAACATCAGGCTTTGAGGGCTCCTTGAACCTGGAACAGCAGTTCCTGCATCCTGTTCTTTATGTGGTAGTGAAAAAAATAGCAGTGGTGTGCTGTGTCCCTCCTAGCCCTGGGTCTGCTGGTAGCTGAGAAGGTCCCATCTCAGTGTTGCTGTCACAGGAGGCAGCTCTGCACCACCAGAAGCCTGCACTGAAGCTCATGGAGGAATCTGAACCATGACTTAAGAGGATGAAGCTGGGTTTCGTCTATTTGGACTTTAAATCTTTTATGTGGTTTTGTGGATAAAACAGTAGCCCTGAGGCTCAGGAGATCTTTGTTCTTTCCAGATCTCTGTAGAAGAAATGCACTCCAGCTGTAAAATAGGGATGGAGGTACCTCTTGTTGGAGGAGGAACATCTCATGTCTCTGTCAGCCCATTGTTCTGAACAGCCCTGCAAGGTGAATGGTGGGTAAGGTTTTGAGAAGTTGCAGGGAGGCTGGGTCCCTTCCTCTCTCCCTTGCCCTGACATTTCAGCAGGTCACAGAGCATAGCACTGGCCTGGCAGGGTGGTGTGGGGAGCTTGAGCTATGTGACTGAGAGTTGCCCTGAGCTCTCAGGTTCACAAGGAGCCCCAGGCCTTGTGTGAGCTGTGTGTGGTACCCCAGCAGAGCAGGCATCCTGGTACCCCTGCCAGGGAGGCATCCCAGCACAGCAGGCATCCCAGCACGGTAGGCAGTTGTGGAACAAAATGCTCTGCTCTTTGTTCCAGCATGAGTGAAGAAACCCAATCCCTGTGCTCACAGCACTTCCCTTCTCATTTCCCCCTCTGGGCTTTTTTTTTTTTTTTTCTCACTTCCTGTATCAATCTCTGATATAATCTGCCCCAGCAGAGTCACACATTCACACTCTCCTGGCTCCAGCAGTGTTTCCCACTCAGCCAGGCCACGGCATTTCAAGGCTTACACAAAACGTCCTTTTCAGTTCTGACAGTCCCAGGAGAGTAGGAATGGAAACAGTGATACTGTTAGAAATCATTATCGTTACAGATATAAAGCATGTCATGGTTGCTCTGCAGAGGTGATTAGATGTTCCCTCTTTCTTGGAAATGCACAATGTCTACTTTGCTATTAAAACAGATATATCAGCACTGTTTCCTACAAGCACCTCTGCTGGAGGTGGTAATTCTGTGTGGTCCATTGCTGTCTGTCCCCAATGGCATTTTGAGTCATGGAATTTCTTAACCAGGCGAAGAGCCAGTCCCGGTGAGGGCTCAATGGGATGCAGGATGCCACTTGTGCTACGCATAGGACCTTGAGTCAGTTATTTGCCTCTTGGTGCTGCAATTCCTTCTTCCCATCATGGCAAGGTCAGTGCTGCAGGGCAGGGCTTGTCCCCCAGGAGTACGTGTCCAGCACTTGGCCTCACCCAAGGTAAGTCACAGTCTGCTTCTAATGTTCATCATCTCCCAAATGGCATGGGGTTAGTTTGGAGTCAAAGGTCACAACTGTGTTGTGAGTTCAGAAGGGTCATCAGTGACGACCCTCCTCCCTGAGATTCCTCAGACTGTGCCCTTCTGGGTGATTCCTTCAATGTGTTTTAATCCCCTCTGAAATAAAAGTACTACAGGCTTCTACAGCTCCAACAGGAGGTTTAGTGAGCTTTAGAGCTGCCTTCCGAACTCTTCTGTTCACAGAAACCCAGAATAACTGGGTTGGCAGGGACCTCTGGAGATGGTCTCATCCAATACCCTGCCAAGGCAGGGTCACCCAGAGCAGGTGACACAGAAACGTGTCCAGGTAGAATTGGAATGCCTCCAGAAAGGGAGACTCTACACCCTCCCTGGGAGTTCCAGTGCTCTGCCACCCTCAGTGGAAGTAAGTTCTTTAGTTTATGGCCACTGCTGCTTGTGCTGTCACTGGGCTCTACTTGAAGAGTCTGGCACCGCTGTCTGTCACCCTCTGCTTTTGTGCTTCCAGGCTTCACCTGTTTGCGCTGAAGATTTTACTGCCTGGGTCAGCACCTTGGGCTATTTTCCAGTATTTCAAAAAAGTACAGTTCATCTGTTTCACAGAACAGGGTTGGCAAAACAAGCTGTTTTCCCACAGTGTGGAGATGTTTTCCTACCATTCCTAACCAGTTCTGGCACCCCCAGGCATTGGAATGAGAACTGACGATTTGGCAGCGGGCTCAGGCTGGCACATTAAACCATTCAGGGAAGGTGCTGGGTGTTCTCCAGCCTGAAAGTTTGTGGCTCCCAAATGCTTGAGTACCCTTCCTAAGTGATGCTTTGCATGTGGTGGGCATGGATGGTACTGGGGAGCTGGTGAGGAGTTGCTGCCATGGCTCATGTGCTTTGGGAGAGCACAAGGACTCAGAAAAAGGTGCTAGAAAGGAGGGTGCCCAACCCTCACCACTAGTGCTGGAACAGCTCTAAATTCAGGCCTTTATTCCCATTTTTGTAGGACACCTTACTCAGTCTTGCCCACTGAGGGAGTGGGGTACCCAAAGGGAGGTTTCCATGTGTCTCCAAAGTGTGAACAACCCCCAGAACTAACCAACTGTTTAGTGGTTGAGGTTTTTCCCCTGGTTTTGCTGTCCCAGATGCAATCTCATGGTCCTTTCTGCCCCCTGCTCCACTTTTTAACACTTTCTCTTGTATTTACAGATTCTTTTTCATACATTTTTTTCATGGAATGTATGCTGTAACCCAAATTACCTGTTCCCCTCAAAACTGTGGTGGTAGCCAGACTCTCCGTTCTTCAAGGGAAACACAGATTTTGGGAAATTGCCCTGGATTCTCTGATTGGAAACAGCAGGGATCTGATCTCCCAGACTGACCAGACTCTCCCTAACTGGGATGACTGGGGGTATCTTGACATCTTGCCTATCTTCCTCACCCATAAAGCAAGTAGGGAGAAGAGGGAAAGAGTCATACCTTTGGGTAAGGTGCATAGAGACCAGACCATGCTGCCAGGGGATCTCCTAGCCTGGCAGGACGGGCTCCAGCACCGAACTTCTTCTGGTGCAGGATTGGACACACGGCACTCAAAGCTCATTTGCAAAGAAATGTCTGGCTCAGAGACCCATCATTTGGGTTTTTAATCATGGAGAAAGATTTTTGCTGCTGAGGAAGGCTGAGAGGTATTTGGGATTTTTTTTTTTTCCGCATGGAGAGGAGACACTATCAAATTAAAGTTGAAACAGAGATGCAAAGAAAGTAATTAAGGCATTTCCGCAATGCTTCCAGGAGAGCTGCTGGACTGCGTCCAGACTGGGGAAAGGAACAGGCTGAGTTTATCAGCTGAATTCCAAGGTTTGGATGGATATTTGTGCTGCAGAGCTGCCAAGGCCATCCATGCACTGAACCAGTCCCAGCAGTACCAAAGGGAAATTCAGGCATGCCAGCAGGAAGCAGGATGGCTGGGGCCACATAGTTACTCAGCAGCAGAGAGGAATATTATTTAGGTCTCTTCTCTCTCATCTGATTTCTCTGGCCTGATTGTTACGTTGCACTTGGCTTTCAAAGGGAGCAAGGACTGGCAGGAGCTGTCAATATGTTGGGAGTGAGGCTTATTAACCCTTCTCATTTCAAAAATGAGCACTGGGAAGAGTGTAGTGGAAATGCCTGCAGGCAGATGTTCCCATGCCATCTCTTCCCTGTGCTACTCAGAGCTCTGTACAGGGTGCAGATCAGTCCTACACCCTATGGGACCCCATGGACCGTGGCCAGGCCAGGCAGTTCCTCTAGGGCTGCCAATTGATGACAAACGCTTCTGTTTTAGGGTGGGAGGGGGGTCTGTCCTCTGTGGTGTAACTGCTGCCCGGCAGGTCTGGTCCCCAGGAGTCACCCAGCACTGCGTCCCACTCTGCTGCCGGGAGCTTCCTGCAGGGATTGCTCCGTAGGGTTGTTTGGGAGATGCCCGTGGGTGAAGTGAGGAGCCACCAGGCTGGAAGAAGTGCAGCTGAACGAGGTACCTGCAGACCTGAGCCTTGGTGGCGTCTGTCTCTGGAGCCGTGACCATGCCAGAGGTGCCGTCGGACCGCACAGCTCAGAGAGCTCTGGAGACGGTCCAGCGCCGCCCGCCGCTTGTGTGCTTTTTTTACCGTAGAGACTGCCGGAAGGCCGCGCTGGACAGGCGACCAGAGGGACAGGGATTGCAGACGGCCAGAGGGACAGCAATTGGAGACGGCCAGGGGGACAGGCATTGCAGACGGCCAGAGGGAGAGCGATTGCTCCGCGCGGCTGCCGGGATGTGCGGGCCGAGTCTCGCTTGGCTGCGGTGGCGGGAACTCCCTCTGTTGTCTTCTCCCGAAGTTGCATCCCTTCATCCAGCGGTGTCCCTGGTTCTGGTAATAAATAGCACCTCCCATAATGTCTGTAGCCCGACTAAACCACAGACCAGACTGATTATTGCTGCTTTTGTAGCCTTTGCAGAGCTGTTTTTATTTATAATTGCCCCCCGCTGATCTATTTATAATGATTTTCCTGGCTGCATCCCATGCGGTGCAGTGCTGCAAAGCCACATTTTCGTAGTAGCTGTTGTTGGTTTTAATCACTTGTTATTTGGATGATATATTAATAGCAGTATCTCTGTGAAGCTTTGGAGTGTTTTCTTTTTGAAAACATTTACAATAAAAGCTAAGTGTTAGCCCTAATAACACGTGTTTCCTTTGGCTACCTCCTCCAGCAATGAATCCAATTAACTGAGTGCTCAGTGGAGAGCCCGTCTCACCTGGTCCTGTCCCACCTCCTTCCCAGAGCCTCTCCTGAACCTCTGATTAAAAGGTGTTTGTGACCCCAGTGGGAATAAGGGTGCTTGAAAGGCACTGTGTGGTTGGAGGGGTGTGAGCTTGTAATTGCCCATGTATAGACTGTAGAAGGCTGTAATAATCCCAACTATATTTTGCAGATATTCATTTGTGTCTTGCATTCTCCTAAACCTCAAATAACCCATCACACCTTATTTCCCAGTGAGGAAGGATGATGAGGCTGAGTGGTTTGATGCTCTTGGGATGAGAAAGCACTAGTGAAAACAGAAATAAAACCAGAGCTGTTGCCTCCTGAGCATCCTGAGCCTATGGGTGGGAAGGAGTGGAGTGATGCTCTTTATTTTAGCCATTTATGGGGGACCCCCTCCCCCCAGCAAAACCTGTCTTTGCTGGAAGTGGTTTAAATGGAACACTTAACTCACTGGGGCTGGTGCCTTTAATTTCATTCAGAAGGTGACTGTGAATGTGTGAATGAACTCCTCACCCACTTCAAAAGGCCGTGGCAGCGTGTCCACTGTGGTGCAGGTCATTCATGAACACTACAGGAGATGTAAAAACATCTGCTAGGTCCATGCTTGCTCCTTTCAGTACAGTTACTCCCCTTGCTAATAATTGTCTGTGTTCTGTCATCTAGAAAGGGACCTTGTGTTCCTCCCAGGTATTCTAATGCTAATTTGTTTAGTTAAAAAGAAGAGGCTAAACAGATGTGAACCATTTGGTTAGGTTGTAGTTCATTTGTTAGGAAGTGCAAAGGATTCTTGGCAGGATATTAAATATTACCTTGGCTGATCACAAACACTTCATATTTCAAGAGAGGAAGGGAGGTAGGGACTGCACTCCATAAATCATCCTTTTCAAAGAGACAGAAAAAGGCAAGCATTTGATAAATCTGTGTCATTATACTTAAAGATCAAAGGGGGTTTTACATATGTATTTATGCAACTGGCAACCTAGGAGGCAATAATAACAAACATAGATCTCTGACAGCTTTACAAAAATAAAAATTAGACAGTTCTAATCTGTAATTATCTGAGAACTGCACGAGGTAGGAAGTTGCTCACACTAGAGCTTTGCTGAGACAGCGAGCAAATGTTAAGTCATTCATAAATACATTAGGAAGTTCCATGGGCAAGAGGTTGCCAAAGCCACTGGGTGGTAGCAGGGTATAGCCACTGCATCTGCAGCCCTGGTTTTATCCACGGAGCCAAATTAGGCAGACATGGAGTTACCAGAGCCAGAGGTCACCAGGGAAAGCAGCATTTCCCTATGTGCCTTAATGAAAATCATTCCTTTATGATGAAAATACAGAATGATGAAAATACAGAATGATGAAAATCATTCCTTGATGATTTTCCAGCAAATTATCTACCAGGAATCTACCTGAAGAATCCCTAAAGGCAGGAAAATTTCCATCTGTGGGCTCTCTCCTGCTTGCCAGTGAGATATAGCTCCATGTCTGGTGCCTTCCATAGCCCCACCTGGATGAGCCCTCCCACTATTCCCAATGGCTTGTCCACTCTATGTTGTTGCTCAATAAGTACAAGACTGGAGCTAAAGCTCAGGTAAACCAGGGAAAAAGCCTGAGAAGACCCCAGGAGTTTGCAAGCAGCAGAAGTAAGAGGAAGACAAATGGGGACTGCAGCAGTTATTGCTTTAATCCAGGGCAGAATTTAATCCAGGGCAGAGGAATTGAAACTTCTCCAAAGCAGCAAGGGCCATCGCATCACCCAAAAGAAGGGGAAATCTAGCTGCATTAAAATAATTTCATGGACAAAGCAATGCAGCCACAGAAATTAGAGATGGGGAAGTAGTATTATGTCATCTCTCCTTTCCTTCTGGCCAGTTACCGGGCTGATTTCCTATTCTCTTGTGCTGGTTTAAAATGACTTCAGCAACTTGGTTTCTGCTCATTCCCTTGGGAAACTTCCACAGTCTATAGATTACACTGGTAGGAAACTCTTCTTGACAGTCAGACCATATTTTCCTTTACTCAATTCCATCACATCACTCCTACTTATGCCTCCTTGGAGCATCCTAAACGCTCTTCTCCATTGAAGTCAGTGCAGTTATGCAAGCAGTAAATTTGGCTCTTGGCACTTGGAGAAATAGATATTAAAACCCCAGGGATGAATTAGGGAGCAAGGGGAGGGAGGGTGGTGGGGGAAAGGAAATGGTTTCAGGTTAAGAGAAACAAAATCTTCTCTTACATCTGTATAGCAGTGCTGCCCCTGGCCCTGGTGGGAGCATGGCCAGGACTACGCAGTGGGACACTGTGAGAGGCAGTGATGTCCCCGGGGTCTCCCTAGGATGCTCCTGGGATGTCCCTGGTCAGTGATGGGGTTACAAAGCCACAGCTGAGGGCTCTAAGGCATTATGTGGCAGTTGGACTTGGGTGCACAGGGGCTGTGTAACGTCCTGGGCATTTGCCTTCCCAGTGGCTGAGCTGTTTTGAGTCCCAGTGATGGTACCCACAGTCACTCCATGGCCTGTCCCCCGCAGCTGGGATGGCCACTGCCTGCTGGTCCAGCAATCCTGAGCCAAGAACACTCACTACAAGCTGCACCTCTACGAGTTAAAGCTAAGTTTTTCAGGACAAAATCCCCAATGTTCTCATGCCTTTCCCCCAGCTCTTACCTCACTATTGTGACATTAGGACAAGACCAGCAGATGTGTGCAGTGGTGGAGAGATGGCTGTTGACAGACGCACAGGATTTCTCTGTCAGTGATCCTCAGCTCATGTATTCTCTGGAGCAGCACAGGGTGCACTGCACAGGATGTGTGGCAGAGGAGCGGGGAGGAGACAGACATAAGGATTTCCTAGGGTGGGAAAAAGTGAATAAAGAAGTGCAAGGCTTCTCTTCCTGGGACCCTGCAAGGAGGAGAGGGCTGAGAAGGTTTTGTGACTGAGGAACATCTCAGAGTATTGCAATAAGAACAAATTCCCATTACAGATACATATGGGTGGACAAGGAATGTAGAAGTCTCACACCGAAGCCCTGCATCTCAGTGTTCTGGGTGCTGTATGTTCCCAAAAAGTGGGTGGTGTTGGCTGGTCACCTCCTCTCCGTCCAGGTCACTGTACAGCAGAGCACTCCAGGGTTACATGCTCTAATGCCTCATTTTCCTCATGTTCATGCACTTGATTAGCATCACGAAATGGTGAATTACTTTTCTCAAAACAGAACTTTAACCATATCAGGAAAACTGCAGCCTGTTTGGATTGGGACCAAAAGCACACTGACCTGATTGTGGGTACCTGCTCCTATTTATCACCCCATAAGGGCTTATTCCTGCAGATCTCTGAAGAGCTGTGTGTGAAGCCTTCATCATTCAGAAGAAGGAGCATTCCAGAGCATTTCAGGAATGGCCTCTTCATTGTCAAAAAAATAACATTTGCTAAAAGGACATACAGATTTTCTGACTGGGAAGAGATAAAGCAGCAAGGTGAAACTCAGCATCCAGACAGGACAGGAGAAGCACTGGAAACTGCTGCCTTGTGTCAAGACTCCAAGAAAATGCTGGAAAGCACATGGCTGCATCTGTAGGACACTTGCCCTGGGAAGAGTCACCCAGGGTAGATGCTAGTGAGGTAAGCTGACAGACCTCACCTTTCCTCTCACCTCACTGTGAATTTGATTATAAAATCACAGAACAGTTTGGATTGGAAAGGTCATTAAAGACCATCAAAGTCCAGCCCCCTGTCATGGGTGGGGACACCTTCCATCAGACCAGATTGCTTCAAGCCCCATTCAACCTTGAACACTTCTGGGATTGGGACATCCACAGCTTCTCTGGGCAGCCATCATCTTGGCTTAAAGGCCTGCTGGGTTCTCTGCTTTCTGCCCTAGTTTAACAAGTGCATTCTGCACTCTCCAGGCCCACCTCAGCAGTGCTCCACTAAGTGCTACTGTAACCCCTTGTCAGGAGCTGCACCTTCCCAGTGCCACCTGTTGTAGTGTTTGAAAGCAAACCAAGTGAGAGAGGCTCCAAGTCAGAAAAATACAATTTAATAAGAAGAAGGANTCAATAACCATCAAGAAACAGGATATAGAGACTGTACTGATTCAGTTCAATTAGTTATTGATTAACTAGCCAGCAAGACAACCACTGCTCTGATTCTAGGGCATGGAGAAAACCCAGCTGTGCGTTTCTGGTTGTGCCCATTCCTTTCCAACTATTTTTCTTCAAAATTTTTCTTGCCTTATGCCCCCATCCATGGCCACAACACACATGCTTCTGCCACAACTGCTGCCTGGGGCATGTTAAGCAAATTCCAAGAGCAAGTGTTGAGCCCAGTTGCTCTTGAGATAGCAGCAGGAATGGAGGCTACCTGTGTTCTGCCAAGCAGCAATGTGGGCTCCTGCTGCAGCCAGTGGGACAGTCCGGAGAATGGAACCACAATTGGTTCCTAATCCAGTGGTCGAGACCTCTCTTGCTCACACTGCATGTTCCAGGGAGAGCCCAGCCCTCCTCCTGACATACCTCTGCATGGATGCTGTTTCTGATTGCTTACCCATTTGCCATTCCTAGGGGGAAAACTCCTGACATCCAACAGTTGAAGATAGAATTCCGGTAAAACCTATCTTGAGGCTATTTTTCTTAAAAAGCCAATCCAACTTTTACAAGCTACAGCTGACAAATATTAAAGGCTTAAACCAAACTTTCTGTGACATTTTGTTGATATTATCCTGGCTGGTGCTGGTGGATGTAAGGAACAAGAAGAATTATTCCATCTGAAGGGTTTCCCTGTTAGCTGATGGGTGTAGGAATGTGCAGTGGAGCAACCCATGTGTGGAAGTAGCAGATTTTCTGTTAGGAATTGTACAAAACACCAAGTGCAGAGGTGAGTAAATGTGGGTGCAGGAGAGGCACATGTGGAATGATTGCTGCCCACAGCTGTGATTCATGCATTGCTGGGAACACTCCTCTTTAATACTCTTCACAATTACCCATCTAGGCCAGCTGGCAGAGCTTTGCCAGAACACAGAGGGAAACTGGAAAGCAATTCCTCCTGCTACAGCTTGGCATCTCCATCTCTGCTTGGTTTGGGATCACCCTTCACACCACAGAGCCCAGCAGTGCCACCTATTTTATCTCACAGCAGAGAAACATTGGAATTGTTTGCTGTTGACTCTGTAGTTGAAGTACAAAAGTTCTCCTTGTGTCATCCCAAAATCTGCTTTGCAAATACCTGGTCCTGGGGAGAATGGGGATGAGTGGCACTGGTACTGATGGAGATTTGGGTGGCCCAAGCTCTTTGTTAACCCACTGTGAAGCTTTTAGAGGAGTCATACACCTCTCTGGGTTTTATTTCCCCTCTTCAGTTTGCTTGGTTTAATTAATTTGTAAACTCCAGTTTGTAGTTTCAGATTATTTTACAAGATATTCACACCACAGCCAGTGTGTGTGTTCACTTTTGCCTAACAGTTCAGGAATTGATGTACAGTTGATATGTGAATGTCAGGACAATGCTGTTGCTTCTGACACACAAAATTAAGGCTCTTCATGGTGAAAAGATTCTCTTCTTGTTTGGGGGAAAATTTAAAAATAAAATAGAGGTTTCAGCAAAACCTCACTTCCTCTCAAAGCAAAAGTTCTCTGAAAGCAGCAAATTCTGTACAAGCATTTATGCATCTTTTAATAAAAACATGATAGAAAAGCTGCACAAATGCACTGGAGCTGTAAGTTATGTGATTGCTGGGAGAATACTGGCTAAAGCACTTCCATGGAATGTGCAAAATCCCTATCCCTGGAGAGTGCTGGCATGATCTGGTCCTGGAAAGGAGGGTCCCACTATTAATGGTATTGAGGGAAGGATCTCCTCAGACAAGTGTTCTTAGTCTGCCTTTCAGGACTAGTTCTGTCGGGTTCAGCTTCTGTGTGTTACTCCCATAATGTGGACTGTGGCAAATCTCACCAGGGATTTCAGAACATACAGCACGACAGTAGGTGCAGCTGATTAAAAAGCCAACTCATCAAAAGAACAAGGTAATCATACTAGAATAGTTTGGGTTGGAAGGGACCATTAAAGCTCACATGGTCCAGCCCCCTGCCATAGGCGGAGACATCGTCCACTAGACCAGGTTGCTCGAAGCCCCATCCACCCTGGCCTTGAATGTTTCCAAGGATGGGCCATCCACAGCTTTTCTCGGTAACCTCAAACAGGTTTCTATCACCCTCATTGTAAAAAAATTCTCCATAATATCTAATCTAACCCTGCTCTTTGTCAGTTTAAAACCATTATCCCTTGACTCTGCTAAAAGGTGTAGGTTGGTTTTTTTTCAGGTGTTTTTTTGTTGTTGTTTTTTTTTTTTTTTAATAACACTCCCTTAGGGACTGAAAGACCATAATAAAATTGCCCTGGAAACCTAGCTATCCAAGTATTTGGGGGTAAGGAGGAGAAAAAAAATGACTGAGATGCTCCCAACACCATGATGCCCCCAGTGCCTGACCCCCAGCTAGCGATTCCCTGCAGCCGTGCGGGGACAAGGCATGGGAAATTCCAGCCTGGAAGTGCATGTCCAGCACACGGAGCCGCCCCGGGATGCCGAACGGGCCCGCGGCAACCTCGCGACGAAGCCACCGCCCCGACGGTGCGACCCTCCCCGCCATCAGCCAATAAGAGCGTCCCCTGCGGCCCTCGCCCCGCCTCTTGTCATTATGCGAGAACCCGTGGCTGTGATAGGTTGAGGGTGCCGCCCGTCCCCCCGGCTACCGCCCCGCCCCGCCGCTGCCTCTGCC
>VXBB01003835.1:175654-193273 GCA_013399915.1 Illadopsis cleaveri
CCCGCCCCGCCGCTGCCTCTGCCTGCGCTGCCGGCGGCGGGAGACGGCGCTGGGCGGGCGGCGGTGCCGGGCACTCGGCGACGATGGGGTTGTGCTGAGGCTCCGCGGGTGCCCATGAGGCGCCGGGTAGAGCTGAGCCGAGCCGGGCGGGCTCCAACCATGCATACCGGTGCGCCCGCGGGCACATGGGGCAGCGCTTGAACCGCTGCCTCGATGTCCCCGTCGCATTGCCGCCGCTGAGGCGGAGGCTGCTGCTGCTCTTCATCATGCTCTTCCTCTGGCTCTATATGTTCTATTCGTGCGCCGGCTCCTGCGCCGGGCTGACGACCCGCGGGTCACCCGCGCCGTCCCGCGCCGCTCCGCCGCTGCCCCCGCTGCTGCCGGGAGAGCTGGGCGAGGAGAGCAGCCTGGAGGAGCAGCGATCAGCGCCCGACGCCGGCAGCCCCATCTCCAGCTTCTTCAACGGTTCCGGTACCAAGCGGCTTCCGCAGGCTATCATCATCGGCGTAAAGAAGGGGGGAACGCGGGCGCTGCTTGAGTTCCTGCGGGTGCACCCCGACGTGCGCGCCGTCGGCGCTGAGCCCCACTTCTTCGACCGCAACTACGAGCGGGGACTCGCCTGGTACAGGTACGGGCCGGACCGGGGCGGACAGCGGCCCCGCGGCAGGATGGGGCTGAGCGGCGTCCCCGCCGTCCTGCGCTCGCCGTCCTGCGCCGGTGCGGGGATGCGGCCGCCCCGGGCTCCGGAGCAGGTTGGGGAGCGCCCAGGGGGAAGAGTAAATGTTCCACTAAATGCTTTCCCCCGAAAAACAACCCCTAAAAAATATAATAAACTCAGAGCGCAACTGCGGTCCCCGTTAGCCCAAGTGGCAGCAGGGCATCTGCAGGTTTTCCGCGAGCCAAACCGTATTTATATCTATATAAAGGTTAAATATTAATTTAATATTTTTAAGCACTCTTATTCTGCTGTACTTCCAGGTCTTTTGCTGGAGAGTATTTTTCCTCCAGCTCAGGGTGTTGCTGAGGGATGAGTGGTGTATCTCCTCGGTCTGCACGGGCTGGCGGGCGGGGCGCTCAGCGACCGCATGTTTGAGGGGGTTTTTTACCCATTTGGGTGTTTTGGGTTTGTTTGGTGGGTTTTTTGGTTTTTTTTTTGGGGGGGGCGTTTGTTTGTTTTTTTGTTTTTGTGTGTGTGTGAGGGAGGCGAAGTGGGGAGCGTTTACCCGTTTGGGAATTTCTTGATACGTTTAGAGGGGGTTTGACCCATTCCGAGAGCGCTGCCTGGTACTGGCAGGCGGCAGCTTCACATTCCAGATAAAACTTCCTCACTCGCTCCCTGCGTTCAGTCTCCGTTAACTTTCTCCTACCCCGTAATCATCTCGAGCTGATCGATTGCCCGAGGTCGCGATCGCCAGCCCGGCGCTGGACTGCGGGGTGTAGTGGGTAACGGGCGCGTCGGGAACGGGATGAACCCTTTGGGCTGGGAGAAAACTATAAATTTCTGCCTTGCATTCTGCAAGGGTGGATGTAATTCTAAGTGATTTTGCGAGGAGCAGCCCGGTCCGGGCTGTGTGTGTGCGGGTGGGCTCGGCGGAGCGGGCGGCGGTGGGTGCGGAGTAGAAGAGCGATCGGACACCGAGCGAAGGGCGACTCCCGTTTCGGTGCCTTTCTCACCGTTTTCCGATTGAAGTTCCTTTATCAGGAATATTTTGAATATGTTTTTCTACTGAGTGTTTACAGGAATACTAAAGGAGCAGGATGGAAACTTTGAAGCTAAATGGGAGCTGTGAATTTATGAATTGTAACCTCTGTCGTCTTGAAACTCCCACCCGGCAAGTCCGATTAGGTTTATGTCTGGTTTTTTTAATGTTGCCATCCCTCAACAGTTAGTGAAATGAGTGTAGGATAAGATCTGATGAGGAGGAATTAATTCTTGAAAGCTGTTTCGTTTTAGGAGATTCTGTCATCTCGGTGTAGGATGTAGTGTGTTGTCCCACAGCAGCCCAAATGAAAACTTTGTAAATTCAGCTGAGTTTTAAAAAGTATTAATCTTGCATTTTGAAGGAGAACTTGCATATAACAAAGCAGAAAACCTGTCAGGATTTATTAGCAAAATGGTGTTGTATGTGTTGAATTCTGTTTTTAATTAGGCACCTAAATTAGACCATAAAATGGTTGATTAATCTTTTACAAGTAGGAGGTGGAAGGGGAGAAGGAGAGAATAATGCTTATGATTGAGTTCATCTGTTATCCCAGATACAGTGGGTGAAAGCCAATATTTAAAGGATACACATTATTTTTAAATTTGGAGAACATGTATCAAAGTTGTGTTTAATTTCCTAAAACTTCACCTTATCAGCTGCTGAATTTTAAGCAGTGTGGGCCCTATCCCTGCAAATACACTGTAGTTTTTCATTAGCATCTTTGCAAAAGGGCTGTTTTAGCTGAAATCTGACAAATCGTGAGGTCTGAATGGGGGTGCTCTCAAGCAGCAAGAGTATGTGATGCTGGAAGTCTTGTAATTATTCGTGTGTGATTCACCCTGAAGATGGGAGTGTGTCTGGCTGGCTGTGGGACTGGGACCTGGGTCATTTGGGGGGACTAAATAATGCAAAATACTTGGGGAAGGATGAAAACCAGCAGACAAGTTGTTATATATTGTCCATTATTTCTAACTTAATTAGAATTAGATGCAGAAGTTTGTTCCTATAAATTTTGTCATTAGAAGTCAGATCCTACACAGAAGTAATTCCAAGCTCTTGCTGACTTCAGTGAATATTGGCTTCTCAGCACTCCTCAAGAACATGTTTATTTCTCCCAGACCTAATGAGGCTTTTATTTATAATCTTAGTATCAATAAGGAGATGTGTTTATATTTTGTTAGTGGTTCAGTACAGTTGGATTAAAGATGCTATAAAAGGTGCGTGGTGTCAGCATTGTGCAGTGAGCTGGGCAAGCCTCATCTCTATTTTTCAGATGCTTTTGCTCAAATCAACTGAACTTTGGAACTGGGGGAGTTACTGTGTTCTCAGCACTTGGAGTGTGATGTAAATCCAATTGCTTGGCTTTGAAAAGATGAAGATAGAATTTTTGACCCATGTCTCATTTGAAGTGTGTTTTAGCTAACTGGCTAAATTTGTCTATGTTTGTTAGGAGTTTTTGTTTGTTTAAGTTGTTCCTTCCATCCAAAATCTTCTTTTTCAGATTTTCAAGATGCAGAGGCATCAGATTTAATTGTTTAGCTTGATGAATTCTTCTTTTTGGAGGCGATTCTGATTAATACTGTTTAACTGCTTATTTCTGTCTGAAGTTTTCATCTATCGAAAATAAGTTTAAAAAGAGGGAACACAAACTTGTTCCTTGCTCCATTTTTTGTCAAGTGAAATGAAATCTGTTGGTTTGTTTCTGTAGTGTGGAATGCAGAACACTGTCAAGTGGGGCTGAGTATCATTCCTGAAAAGCAGGGGGAAAAGAGGAAAAATTAAATGTTTTTTTTCGGTAGTGAGATAACTAAAATATGGTGAAAATAACTTCTGCACACACATTGCAAAGTTCCCCCCCCAATGAATACAGCATGTTAACTGCTTCTAGTGAAAATATGTACCATGATAGAGGAGAAATGGGATCCAGCCACTATTGCAAACTAATTTTATGAAGTGCCTTGAATTTTTGGATAGTAGGGAAGTTCTATCTTTGCAGCAGTAGGGAGTTCAGCTCAACAGCCTGTGTGCATGTGTCTGGCTGAGCAGCCTGCTGGGTTGTCGTTCTCCTCTTTGGGGTTTACTGTAGAACTTGATGGGGAGGAAAGAAGTGTTTCTTGCAAGCCTAGAAAATCAGTTGTTGAATTTCTTTTATTATTTTTCTTAATTTGATTGAACAGTGATGCATTTTGAAATGTCCGAGGGACTTGAAAGCCTGTTGTCCTATAGTTAATGTAAGAAAAAATAATTGTCATTAGTGTTACATGTTTTGGGTTTTTTCTTTTTTTTATTATTATTTTCTGCCCATTGGGCTGTAATGCCCAGTCCCTTCTGCCTTGGGCTGGGCGTTGCCAGCTCTACTCAACATCACTGATTTATATTTCAAGTCTGTAACACTCTGCTAGGAACCCCTGTGCCGTGGCTGTGCCAGCTGTAACAGCAACAGCAGGGCTAGGCTGAGCTCCTCTGCCTTTAGCAGTCCACCAGCGAGACCTCTTGTCCTTTTTTCTTTTTTTCTCTTATGGAAAATTCTTAAAATGCTGGTGCTTTGTCTTCCCACTACTGCTAAGTTACCTTAATTCATTCTCCTTACTGAGACTGGGTGATTTGAATCAGCAGGGTCAGGCCCTGTGGTCCGATGGAGTGAAGTTTGGGAACAGTCCTGATACCCCCCCCAACTGGACTTTAGGTGCAAATGACTGCAACTGAGCAAAGACCAGTTCCTCCACTGCAGTCCCATGAGTTGTGCTGGGTCAGAACAGGCATCTCCTAAATGACAGTTGTGTTTCCTGGGAAGGTTTTGCCAAACAGTTTTGGTGTTGAGATTTTCTTCTCTTGATATGAAAAAAAAAAAATTAAAACTCAACTGTTGACCTTGCATTGTGTTGTGCTTAAGCAAGTGGGGATTTTTAATGGTCCCCTCAGATGTGCATTGCGTTCAGTGCTCCCTTGGCCACTGCACCGGCTCCCTACAACATGTCCTGAGGTGCTGTGTAATGTTGGGAGGAAAATGGCCCCCAAAAAGAAGGGCTGGGCTGCTATAATCAGTCAGCAAGGCCCTTGTGTTTGCATGGGATCATTCCTTCAGATCTGAGGAGGGTTGAGTTGTTCAAACAGATGGCAAAGATTATTCATGTTGCTGGGGTTTCAGTGCACTGCTCTGTTTCAAGCGTGTTGCCCGATATGACGCACGTGACAAGTTCTTCCCAGCACGACGCTGGGGGAATGACATTGTCTGTTGTGATCAGGTTTCATGGCCTCACCTGTTGAGCTGCTGAACTTTTCAAAGTTGACCAAGCGTTGGGGGTGACGGATGTGGATGGTGGATCTGCCTGGCTAATCGTGTTAGTGCAGGACCACACGGCCTGCTGGGAGCATTGTGCTCCTTGGCATGAAAATGATGGGAATGAAAACCCACGGGCCCAGCTCTGCGTTTGGGATTTAGTATTTTTTTCTCTTCAAGTGGGCCATGGCAGGTGTCTGTAACACACACCGAGCATTGGATATCTCAATGCACTTCCAGGCAAGGCTTTGTTTTTAAAAGCATCCAGCAAGCTCTTGGGTGCAGTAGCTATAGAAACTCTACCCGAACCACTGTTCTTTGGAGCTGTATTTTCAATCTGCCTGATCATAGGAATGTCCTGTATTTGGGCCTCTCTTGCTGAACTGCTCTATTCACTTGAGCCTGGGTTTGGGGCTATTTACCCATCTCAACCAGGAAGAAGTCTAATTTAGTGAGCATTCAGCACTCGATTCACGTCTCCTGGTGGTGTGACCAATGGGTTCAGCTGATAACGAATGGATCAGGGCCGTGTAGGATGGGTAATATATGAGTTCAAAGAACAATATGTAGTGGGGATGTTGTCTCAGTGGTGTAATTAGTGGGTCAGGGGCTATCAACTACTACCTGTTGTCACCATATGGTGTGTGAGGACGGGCTGTAGAGGCTTCTTGCTTGGTTTGTGGGAAATGACTAAGTGCTATGCTGGGTCCTGACTTGCTGCTGATGACTGTACCGGGGCTTGCCGTAACTGTTGCAATTCCAGGTCTTTCAGCAGCTTGTTGTGTATTTAATTAGTTTGCGAGAAACACCATGTACTTTTTAAAGGTGCTCAGCCCAGCAGCAGCCAGAAGGCAATGGAGTAAATGGACCTTATCTTAGCTTTCTTAATGGAAACAAGGGGCCCTGTGATGAAACATATTGATTATCAGCAGGCTCAGAGGAAAGGTGGGGTGAATTCAGGACAGGTATTTGTGGTGGTGTAACTTTGCCATCAGGGAGTTGCTCCCAGTCTGAAGGTGGCGGGGAGGGATGCAGAGACAAGTGGGGGAGGGCATCATATTGTGCCATGGGTCATATGAGGGGAAGAAATGGAGGTCAGGAGCACGGTCCTTCTGTCTCCACCTAGGGAGAGCAGGGTCTGCTTGGCTGGGATGTGCAGTGTACCTTAGTCCATTCATAATAGTGATCCAATGGGAACAATCTCGCCTGGTGCTACGCTGGCTTTGAGTGTTCCCCATGGTGGTTTTTCTCTTAGGAATAGCACTGAAGGAGGAGGAAAATGAACTCAGTGATGATGATTTAACATGCCTTTGTACTGGGAAGGTCTAGAGGTGAGGAGGGACTTTTGGTAGCTGTTAGCAGGCTTGCCACATGGTGGCTAGAGAAACTTAGAGAAAAATAATTCCAGGTTCTTCTAAGTGCCTTACCTCTGTGTTAGCCTCCTTGGAAATGCCCTGGAAGTAGCCTGCTTCTACAGCAGTTTTGTTTTCTCCTCTCTGTACAGAAAAGGGAGGGAGGAAGAACATCTCTACAGAGGGATGGTGTGACCTAGCCCTGGCATCAAGGGAGTCATGGCTCTGTTTGGCAGAAGGTCTGACCCAGAGTTTAATTTGCAGCCTGTCTGGGATGCAGAGCTATGTGGGTGACCCTGCCCTTGGCTTGGACAATGCCACACATGGAGCCCAGCTTTGCTATCCCTATGCTGTTTGGTGTCATCCTCCCTTGTCCTGGTGGTCTTGTGTTGTGCTGATAAAATTCCATAGGTCAGAGTTGTAATTTGGCCAGTCTTCTCTGCTGGTACTGCTGGGGATTTCTGCGAATCCACCAAAGTGGCTGGTTTGTAATAAAAGTGAGCAGTTGTAACCTTTCCCGGGAACTGGCACAGACTTTGCATTCCTGTCAGTGTAGCAGCCAGCTCTTCCAGAAGAAAGGGAGAATTATTGTGTGTGGGCTTTCATTTTATATGCCAATGTACAGCACTATAGATGGATGTGTGCATTTGATAGATCCTTCCTAAAAAGTGAACACAAGGTTAAATCCTGCATTGCCACAAACATGGTCCAATAGTACTGAGTATGATTGTATTCTGCTACACCAATTCCTTTTAAAAAAATACCCTTTTTCATGTGGGAAGTTGGCTCTGATGAGCAGAAGAGTCTTCAGCAGCGTGTGGTGACAAAGAGTAAACCAGGTCCCCAAACATGACTGTGTCTAATGCAGTCCAGAACTCTGCCTAGGGAAGGGCTCCAAGATCAGGCCTTCAGTGAGTATCCATGTGACTGTGCAGAAAACATCCCCACAGAAACCAAAATCCATTACAATTATTAACTTCAATAAATAAAGTAGCTTGACAGGCTTTAATATAAAGTCCCAGCTTTCAGCCTCTTTCGATAATCAAACACAAACTTGCATTAAAGCTTGAAAATCTTGAAATCTGAAAACTTAAAACTTCAAGTTTGAGTGAATGGCACAGGGAGGAGTAGGAAATCTTTGGAAAAGTGCTCATTTAGTGAAAGAGCAATTGCACTAGTACTAGTATTTTTGATTTGCAGTAGTATTTTTGATTTGGAATTGGGTCGAGGGGCTGCGGTGGCTGAGCAGGCTCAGAGCATGGATCCTCCTGTCACTAGGGGGAGGACGAAGCCCCAACATCTTCCCTTTAAAGTGCTTTGCTGCTTCACTGAGCTATTAAATATATGTTTAAAAACTGGCAAGGCCTGCACCTTTGGCATGCCTTCAGTTTGTTTTTCTAAAGGTGTGTTAGACTTGGAAGGAAATCAGGAAATGCTGGAGTAAACAGGAGGTGTGTCCCAGTCCTTCGGTCCTGGAGTGGCTGTACATGGTCCTCATCTGGTTTGTACACAGGGCTGGGAATGCTGTTGCTAAACATGAATTGCAGAGAGACTCTGTGACTGTGCTGTGCTCTGTGTCTCTGCATGTTGGAAAAAACGTGCTGCCTGGCACTGAGGTGCTGTGCCCCTGCTTTGAACGCCCTGCACACACCTCTGGTGCCACGTTTAGTGAATTGTGCCAGATTGGAGCCAGTGTCCTCAGTGCTGGGGGGGTCCTATCTTCTGCGAGTGGGTTGGGATGGAGCAACCTTGTGAAGGCCTCACCTGGGACCAGTGGGGCAGTGGTAGACGTCTGGGTGGCTCTGAGCATCCCTGGACTCCTGCTCTGACTTTACTATGGCTGGACCAACCAACCAAAGTGAGCTGCAAAAAGCCAGGCAGCTGGGCATTGCCCCTTGTTGGGGACATGCTCAGCAAAGCCCATCTTCCTTTTTCCTAGTGTAGTGCACTGAACTGAACTTGTTGCAACTTAAGACAAAGCTTGTAACATATTTTTTTTCCCCTTTTGAATTTCCCTCTTGAGCTGGTCTGGTAACTAATGAGCCATGGGCCGTCTGCATGGCATTTGGAAAATAGCTAATTTTGGCAGAGGGACTAGTTAATACAGGGTGTTGAGCAGGGAAGGAAGCCTTGAGAGGAGATATCAGCCTTGCCAAAGCAGAAGTGGAATAGCCGGTTAGGGTTTCAACCCGGGTTTGCTGCAAGCCGCGAGGGGCCGGAAGCTGCTGTCTGCTCCGAAGCCTGTAATTGCAGGCTGGCGCTGCCCGGACGCGCAGGAGGAGCCGCCGGCCCCGCGCGGGTGTCCGGGCACACACCGGAGCCTTGGCCGGCTGCCCTGGCTGCACTGCCACTGCTGCCTCCGCCGAGAGATGATTTCAAGGTCAAACTGCTCAATGCAGTGTAATAATTAATTAGGCTATATATAGACAGAAAGCTCTTGTGCTCCTAAAGTAGATTAGGAGCCCGTGAGTTTCCTCTTCTCCGCCTTCTTCCCCACAGTCTTCCTCTTCCGGGGCTCCTGCGCGGGTGAGCCGTGCAGTTGTCGCAGGGTCGGCTGTTGCAGCAGGGCTCACCAGTTGGGTTAAGCAGCTGCACAGCTGGGTCACAGCCCAAAAATGATAGGGGCAGAGCAGCGCCTGCTCTGCCTCACTCAGTTCCCCCATCGAACCCACTCCTGGGTGCCAGAGGACAGGGCACATGCCAAGTCTCTGCCTTCCCAGAGTGAATCGCTTTACTCAGCAGTGATTCCTGGTGCTGGGAATAGCCCCCCGCTGGGAATAGCTGCTGGCATGTGCCTTCAGTAACAAGCGTTCCAAAGCTCCTGTTGCTCCGAGACTCAGTCTAGCAAGAGCTAAGCTGGACAGCTTGTTCCCAATCGTGGGGAACATGAGGAAGCTTCAGTGTGGGGTTCAAAACCTCCCTGACGGCATGTTTGTGCGGCGTTTGCAGAATGGAGGGGGAAGAATAAGCTGGGCTGGGTTTCCCAGAAGAGCTGCAGAAACTTAAGTTTGTAATGCGGCTTGAAACTAAACCCAAACAATTGCTTGACTTGTGACTCCTGGGGAGCTGAGGTTTGTATGGTATCAAAATTGATAATGTGCTTTTATTTATTTTCTCATGTATCTATATAAAACTGGTCAAAACTATCTTCAAACTCCAAATGTAAAAATTTAGGGATAACATTTATTTAAGTTCTGTGTTATTTTCAAAGTAGTTGCAGAAACATCTTGGAGAAAATTCAAAAAATCAGATTTTTTTAATCAAGCATAAGTGATTATATGCTGTCAAGGCACTTGGAGAAGGGCAGAGCAGCTTTCAGTTCTTCCAGACCAGCCCAGGTTTTACAGCAGGGGCATATACATGCCCTGAACCCATCAGCAAAGTCTGATCCTTGGTTTTTCCTTGAAAACCAGAGACCCCACGTCCAGCTGCAGGAGCAGTGGGGGAATAAGCATCGTCACTGCCCATGTTTGCTCCTGCTTCCTACGCCATCTCCTCATGCATGTCTGGTTGACTGAGGGCCACCAGCAGGGGTGAGGACAGGTGGAGCAGATGCCCAGAGTGATGGGTTCCATGTGAGGCGTTGCGTTTTGGTCATATATGTTGTCCAGCTCCTTGGCTCTCCAAGGCTGAGCTGGCTTTTCTCACTTTTCAAGTACCAGGCTGCATCTATGTCCAGGGGATGAAGGCAGAGAGAAAGGACTTTTTGAGGCTCACAATGGAGCCCAGATCGGTTCAGCCCAGGTCAGATAGGATTGGGCTGTCTCTTTGAGAACCCAAGGGTTTAGAGATCAAAGATGTGTGTGAGTCAATTACAATTCACATTTGGTTCATCCATATGTTAGGGTATTTGAAAAGCTTCAGTGGTCACCCTTTTTATATCTCTTATGCCCATTGATTTGTTAATCTGACACTTGATTTCATCTGAATAATAATAGCTGTCATTCAGAGTGCCCAGTGTTCAGGGAAAAGTCATTTCACTTGGGTTGTGCTCTAAGGCATTGGCAGACTGGCCCACGGTGCTCTTTATGTACAAGGACTTGAAGGACCTGGGGATAATTCAGCCCCATGGCTGGCTTTGGAAGGAAATTGGCTCTGAATGAAAGTGGGGTGGGATGCTGGAGGTTGCTGGTGGGCTTTGGCACATGTAGTTTTGCTCATAAGGTCCTTCCTGGTTGTCACCATAGCCATGGACCTGCCATTGCAATGTGTGGGGTGTGAGGAGATGGCAGGGTTACACACAAAGACAACCCAAGCCATCAGAAATGGGAAGCAGGCCCTCTTAAATACTGCCTGAGTGCTCTGGACTAGATCAAATCATTGGCATGGCCATGTGAAGTCTCTAATTATGTGAATACCTTTTTAATGAGAAGCAGTGCTTTGCATCTGTTGTACTTGCAGCAGGGCATCTCTACCAGCTGAGCCTGCTCTTTAAAGAGCTCTTGGCTGGATGTCACTGACTGTGACCACGCCATGATCCCAGGTAATGACTGGGCAGAAAGGCAGTCTGCAGACAGACCTGCTCCTTCATGTTTCCCTAACTGGCACCTGTCTCTCTCCTTCACTGGGAATTTATCTTCTTCCCAAGGCTGGTTTTGTTCCTTCTGCTTTACCCGGAGTCCTGCAGTGTCATTGGGGACCCAGGGATATGGTGGCACCACAAACCTGCAGCCTGATTGCCTCAATGGGTTTGTGTCCTGGAAATTAATTGTATTTTCTGTCTCTTATACTTGATGTGAGTTGTCAAAGGGAGAGGAGAGTCAGGAGGCTCATCCTGGCCTGACTAGAAATGTTGGTGGAAAAAAATCTCATTCTGGACAAATGTCCAGGTCTGTTTACCACAGAGAGATCTTGATTTCCAGTGCTATTCATTTATAAGAGCGAATCACAAATCCATTAACAAATGAGTTGAGGTGACAGTCCCATTTGTGTTAAAATGTGTCTAGGGATCAGTACTGAGAGGATCACCGGTATATTAATTTGCCAGGCCTTTTGTTCCAGCGGGTAGCAAAATTAGCTCATCCTGGTGAGGGTCACACTGACCGGGCCAGTGCCCAGATTACTGATGGTTCAGGTTGTGGTTGGTGCCACCCCTCCCTTCTGAGAAGCAAACAGGAGACTTTCAGAAGTTAATTAGGTGTCTCAGCTGAGAATAAAGTCTCAACCAATTTTAAATTCTTGACCCACTCAATGAAATGCTGAGGGTAAGGAGCAGCTGGTGAGTACAGGACCTGCTTGGTTGGTTGAGCACCCTCCCAGTTCTTCTCTGATGGATTTGTTCTTCCCTGCTGTTACTGGCCTCGGGGAAGGTCTTCTGCTGGTCAGAGGGGCATCCCCTTCCCTTTATCATAGTTGAGAAGCCTCTGTGTTGCACAGTTTCAAGGCTGGTTTGGGTATTGCTGAAGAAGCACGTGAAATCGTGCAGCTGAGGTTTGGCAGCAGCTTGCTAGCATTACTTGGCCTGTGGAACATGTGTACATGATCAGAAAGGGCAGAAAAAACCATAACTTTCTTTTTTCATCATGAGAATGGAAAGCTGGCTGTTTTCTGGGCTGTTGTTTCAAAGGTCTTTGCTCTTCAGGTGGGACTTGATGCCCATCGGATCCCTTTAGGTGCAGAAGGTGAATTCCTGGAGATCCTACATGCCTTTTTTGAAAAACTGCAGATGTAAATGTGTCTCAGGGTTTGTTTCAAGCCTGATCTGGCCCTGGCCACTCTGTGAGATCCCTTCCCACATGCTGTGGAAGAGCTAGTGGTCTCTGGTTGAGATGTGATGTGGAAGACATTCCAGGGCATGTCAGTGCACAGAGGAAAGTGCTGCTGGGTGAATAAAGTGTCCCTGCTCCTCTCCTTGCTTTGTTATGTCCATGGTGAGGAAGAGGAGCAGAGCTGCCACCGCTCCCTTTTTGGGGCTCTAACTCAGCACAGTGGTTCAAGCCTGATTTTGGCATGTCTTACCCCAAGGGTAGACAAATGACTGGGGATAACCCAGCATGGGTTATGATCTGCAGGGTGGGAGCTGGGGTATCACTCAGGTCTCCAAAGTTTATCAGAAGGTTTTTTTTCTCTAATCATGGCTGTAAAGACCCAGGGCAGGAAGGCTGAGCTTAATTAGGAGAAATGTGTCTCAAGGTGGCAAACAAAGTCCTCCCTGTGCAAATGCTGGGCCACTCATGCAGGTGTTTAACAAAGGGCGACATTATCAGTGTAACTCATTACCTGCCCGTGCAGGCACATAGATTAGGGCATTTGTTTCTGTGTTGGGGAAAACACAAAAGACCTCTCAGCAGGGCTATGATTTATGAACATTGCATTAGGCGAACATGGTCCTACCCATATCTTGCTGGAGTGGCTGTTGACGTGTATTTCCTTTTGGCGTTGGCTCTTTGCTATGTGAGTTGGGGTTTTTTCCCACCTTCTAGCAGAGTTGGAGCGGGTGATATGTGGTGGCTTGGCAGTGCCCCAGAGGAGAGGCAAAGCCTGGGAAGTTCATCTCCTTGTAGTGCTCTGCTGGGTAGAAATTTGTCAGGTGTTTCTGAATGTCAGCTGTTGTGGACCAGGGTTGGCCACTCACATTCAGCTGCCTTTTGGTGTCTGGAGAGAGGCTGCTGCCATAGTCACTACATGGTTACTTAACCAGAAAGTTAATTTATGAGTATGTGCCATAAAAATCTATATAACTGGCATGGATCCCACCCTAGAAGGGCCCAAACCAGAGATTGTTTCTCTTGAACCGACTCCTTTTCTGGGAAACTTCCCTCTTGCATCACAGCTACAGAAACAGTGTTGCAGTGTGTTGCTGCCATACAAATGACTGGGGGGTCCGAAATGTGACCATCTGCCCTGCATTGATTACACCAGATATGCCCTTTGGGTCCAAATCAAGATGTACCCTGCTTGCTGGGCTCACCACCTCCAGCATACAGCAAAATGAGTCACTGGAGCAGGGCCTGGAAGAGGAGGTACTTAGGGGTGAGGCTGGTGGGATAACCTCCTGTGGGCTACTTGGATTAGGAATATCTCCTGGCGTCCTAGCCAGGTGCAGGAGCCCCAGGGTGCTCTAGTGTCACAGGTGGGATGAGCCAGGAGGATTTTCTGGTCCATGTGCAGCAGCAGGTAGTTTGACCCTTGTATGAGTTGTGGTGCTACTTGATTTGGGCATCTAATTCCTGAAACACCTGGTGCTCCTGGGACAGCAGCAGAACAGCAGAGGCTGTATTCTTTCTGCAGTGCCAGATCTGTGTGTCTCAGTATGCACTTCTGCCTCCCCCAAATTCCAGGTCCTCACATCTCTGGGGCTTAACCTGATTATACCCTCCCTTTGCTGCAAGGAAGCATTTCCCCAAGACTTAGGAGGAACAGAGATGTCTTGAAGACCTGTGAGGAGCAGTGCCTGGGGTGATTTAATATCTTTGAGAGGATTAGTGCTGTTGCTACAATTAAGAGGGCAAATTGATAGGTGTGGAAGCTGTTTGGGGCTATGGACTCGATGGCTGAAGGTACCACCAGTACTGACTTGTGCTCCTGCCACACTGAGGGTTTGTGCCTGAGCCTTGGTGGCAGGGACGGCATAAGACGGAAGAGGCTGTGGTGTGAGCAGTGGGCATTGGTGCCTCTTGGACATGACTGAGTGCCTGCTGTGGGGCAAGAAAGCTGACAGCAAGGAGTAGGCTTTTAGTTGGGGCTTGTGGGAACAGCTCAGTTGTTCCCCTGATGGAGTTGAAGTCAAACCCCTGAGATCAGAATCTCTGTATTGGTGTGGACTGTGTTAGTCCCACATCCTCTGCTGCAGGAGACCCTCCTGTCAACTGGGTACCATGAATGTGTTTTGGGTATCCCACCATCATGATTTCTTTGTCTGCTTTTAAGCCTCTTCCAAGCCAGGCTTCCTTTGCACAGGTGTACTCTGAGCTAGCCTTGCAAGAGCTGTGGGGGTTTGTTGTTGTTGTTGTTGTTTTTGTTGTGTTTTGTTTTTTTTTTTTTGTCTCCACAATTAAGCCAGTAACTCCAGACTCTGACTCTTACTTTCTGGTTTTTTTCTGGACAAGGATATCCTGTGCTTGCAGGTGCTGACCCAGTACAGATGCTGGTTTCAGCTTCCCATGAGGGTAGGATTGGTGCTGCCTAAGTAAAGCTGAGTTCAAGAATTCATATCTCTGGTGCAAGGATATTTTGTACTAGTGCTCTTCAAGAGCAGAGCTTTGTCTTGCAATGAATCCACAAGTCAATCTATCAAATCTTTACACAGTAGAAGGTTAGTACACATAATGTTAACTCTAGGCTATAAATTCTTGAGGGAGGAGAAATCTCTGGTCTTTTTGGTTGCAAAAGAGTAAGAAGCAGAGGCAGTCCAGAGAATTTATTTTTTAGCAGGAATGACTTGTAAGCACTGAAGTCTCTCCAGATGCCTAAAATTCTTCCTCTTTCCTCCCTTTCAGGCTGTTGTCTATTTAATTTATTGAGAAAATGTTTCTACAGCTTTGCAATAAACTCTTGCACACTGTGACAGTAATCTTGGCTTGTTACAAGCCTGCAAATGGTGCAGCTCTGGAGTAGTTGAGTAGTTGCTGATTTCCCAGAGCGAGCAGAGCTGACCTGCCTGCTCCTGGTGGAAGTGCTGGGGACTCACTGGTGGCCTCCAGGTGCCAGAAGAGAGGGAAGAGGATTACACCCGTGCAACTGCGGCACTCCTGCAGGGATAAATTCCAGTAATACACTTTAGCGGGGTGTATGAAGAGGTGCCATGGAGCAGGAATAAAACACACAATTTGGTGTAGACAGTTGGTGCTGCGATCTGCTGATAAATGGGCTTTAGTCCCAGTTTGCCAGTTAGTTCAGTCATATTTCCTGCTGAGTTCAGGGGATTTTTTCCTGCTTAAATTATGAGTTTCACTCTCAGAACTTCCCTCTCCCCGCTCTGCTTTTAGAAAAAACCAGTCTTTTTGTCCTTTTTGGGGAAATGGAGACAGATTACTCTAATCTCACATGACTTGACCAGTGGACAGCACAGCCCAGTGATGCTGGGCAATATTCTAAAGAACTCACCCATAAACAGCAATTAGCTTTTAATTGTGGCTCTGCCGCCGGCCCGGGGCTGCAGGAACAGCACCGGGTGCTCTTTGTCGCCGGAGCGGCACCAGGGGGGACTCTCGGCCCTGAAAGGGGAGCGGTGGTGACCGAGAGGAGTAAGATGCTCATTTCAGCCCCACCCCCTTACTGCGCTCAAAAGCTCTTATTTTCAGAGCAAAGTACTATTGAAGCATCGGAACAATGGAGCCCAAATCCTGCTGGGGGAAGGGAGATGCTGGCAATTGCATCTTTTGTTGCTTTTCCTTCTTTACTTGCCTATGGCCTCCGCCATCCCACCCTCCAAGAAATCCACATAGATGCTCACTAGATGATAATGCAATCACTTTCTTGGGACCTTGCTAATAGGATTATAATTATTACTGGAGATGATCTGGAGTGAATAGAATATTTACCATTTCATCTTAAATTATTGTAAATCCCTTCAAAGCAACCCTTTGATATGTAAAGTGCTGCTCCTCTCCCCTCAGTGAAGATAATTATTTAGTGGAAGTTCAGAGCTTTATGGTGGGGAGTAGAAAGAGCCTTCCGTGTTTACATAAAGAGAAGAGGAGGGCCTGTGTAATGAACTGGGGACATTTATGAATATCTTGCCTGGCTCCAGCAAAGGAAACGGGAAAGTTCTTGCTTAGCGGTTGTAACATCTCATGCTGTTATTTGGGGAAGAGGTGAAAAAATAATTGGAAATTTGGCCCTTCCTAATCCAAAGAAAGCTCCACATCCCTGCAGCCTCTGTTCAGTTGGTGCATGATCTACCCAGTGACAGAGGCAGCATTCTGAGTTTGTTCTGTAAGGCTGGAGGAATTTCTATTTGAGGAATGACCAAGTAGCCTGGGAGTCCTCAGCCTGGCAAAGAGATTTCTTGGGGGAAGGTTTGGTATTCACCAGACTCGGAGCTAGGCTGGAGATGGAGGGAGGGATAGACTGGTGTGATGGTGCAAGGACTGGGGCTATAGTGTGAGGGCAGGGGCTGGTGAAAACGGGCAAAGCAAGAAGCTTTTCCTCGGGTGGGCCATGCATGTGGAGGTTCAGGTGGAATCATAGAATGGTCTGGGTTGGAAGGGACTTTGAATATCCCCTCATGTCATCCCCCTGCAGGGATGCCACCAACTAGACCAGATTTCTCAGGGCCCCATCCAACCTGGCCTTGAACACTTACAGGAATGGGGCAGCCACCTAGACAAAGGGTTGGAAGAGAGATCGATTTAGGATTATTAGATGGACAAAGTGCATAAGGCAAAAGAAGGTCTCTGGAGCTGAATTTGGGTGGAGGCTGGGAAAGCAGTGGAGGACAGTGTGCTGCTTGCCCCATTCTTGCTCTGCCCTTTCCCTCCTCTGGCCAGGGCTGGAGATCCCCAGGCCATAGGGGAGGAGAGTATGGCACCCTGTGGGCACATTCATGTGAGCTTCTGCAAGGAGGATACACTTCTCCCAAGTTTTCAGGGTGGTGTTGGCTCCCTGAACCCTTCCTTCCAGAGGCTGCCCTGCATGGAGCATGAGCTCAGGTAGGAAGGGGGATTGCTCCAATCAGCCACCTCCAAGACCATCTTAATGCCTTTGAATCCTTTGCCAAGGTGTGGGCATCTCCCAGGAGTGATGGTGACATCACTCATCAGCCTCCCAGGGGTGTTTGTGGAACCTGGGCTTCTCTATTGCGCTTTCTGGTGAAAGCATAAGCCTGTCCTGTGCAGGCAAAACTCTCATCAAGTGTTTCTGCTGAGCTAAGTTATTCCTCCCCTATAGGTTCCAGCTATATGGTACACCATATGTGGCACTTTGATACAGAAGGCAGCAGCCCTGCAAGGGATAGCATGTCATATCTTTGTTATGAGGACTGCTTCTAATTAACCAATTTAATCTCATGCAGTAGGGGAGGCATTTGGATGAGAGATGTGTTTTGGCTGGCACAGGGTAAGAGGCTGCCTTTGCAGCAGAGGCTGGTGGAGCTCATTATACCCATTGTTGTTCCCAGAGGCACAAACCCTCCAGGGTTTGTACATGGATCAGGCCCTGCTTTGTCCAGGTTGGTGCTCGGATGCTGCTGCGAACTCTCTGTTCAGCTCTGTGGCTGTGTTAACTCGCTGTGTCCCAGCATAGAGAGGGTCAAAGCCTCTGTGGTGACTCCTAGGTCTCATTTGAATGCAGTGACTTTTGAAGAGGTGGATAAAGTCTTTTATTAAAAAAAAAATAAACCCCT
>VXBB01003835.1:193370-309778 GCA_013399915.1 Illadopsis cleaveri
AACCCAAAAAAACCCCCCACCAAACAACACCTAAACCCTGATATTTGCCGCAGTGTGTTGCCCCCTCCTTGGGGCACTGCTTGCTTTGATTTGCCAGGGCCGTTTGGTGTGTCTCAGCTGCGCCTCATGGAGTGGGGATGAAAGGGCCCTCTGCTGCTAACCCACATCTCCCCACTGCCCAAAACTTTGATGGGGTTTTTTATATGCATCAAAGGAGCATAGATCACACTCCAAAGCCAGAGCAGAGCCTGTTCCTGTGGGGTACGTGGTGATGCTGCCCATGGCCACTGTCTCTTTGGTCCCATTGAAGTCCCTTCATAATGGGTACTCTCCACACACCATTACTGTCCACTCCCTCCTTTAATCCCCAAAATTCCCCAGCAAGTGAAGGGCACCTCGCAGATTTGAGGGCAGGGAGCAAGGAGGGTGAGAAAAACATGAATTTCAGGCCGACAAATTTTTTTCCTCCTTTCCCTCCTCCTTCACCTACTCCTTCCTCACCCCCAAAGTTCATTAATTCCCATCATATGGTTTGTGTAATCGTTGTGGTGAGCGTTTGATGGAGCTGGATAGGGTTACATCCATTTCAAAAAGGCCAAGGCTGGTTCACAGCCATTCCCTTTTATTGTTCTATAATTTGCCAATCCAAACAACAGACTTCTGCTTGAGACAAAGGCACACATGCTGCTCTTACCAGTGGTCATAAAAAGAGGAGAGACTGCCTGCTACTGTACAGGTCTGTGGCGCAACAGCAACTGAAGCCAAGAAAAATTCTGGTAAGATGATGTATCAAATAATAAAGCAGCAAGCACTCACACCCCCAAAGAAGAATCTGCTATTACTACTTCTCTCTATTTCTTCCTCTTCCTTCATCTCCCTCATTCCCTCATCCCACTGCTGCCACCAGAAAGCAGAGTCAAAGCCAAGAAGGTAATTTTGAAGCCAGTTGACGTGTGTGCAGGTGGCAGGTTTGTGTGAAAACAATTAAAACACTTTATTGCTTTAACAGTCTTTCCCAGAGCTGGTCGGGTTCTTGCTTTTAAGGAGTATTGGTGGGATTGCTGGGATTCCCTGATCAGATATGCAGGGAAAAGGGCCTGGTAGGATCAGGGCGGGACCAGTGCGGTGGCCTCAGGAGCTGAGCTGGTGATACTTTGGGATTTTGATTACCAGAGCATCTCTGAGCTCTTGCCCATGGTCAGGTGCCAGTATAGGGCTACAACTGTGTGGTTTTAATCTGGCCCCTCGCTGCTCTTACCAGCACTGTACATTTTTCCTGCTTTCCGACAGCAACATGCTGCCTCAGAAACTGGGAACAATTGGGTATCACCTTGGCAGAGGGGATGAGCTGTAAGGCAAAGCTACCACCAATGGAGCCACCACCCCATCCTTCCCTTGGTGTCTACAGGTCTTTTTCGAGATATTAGAATTAGCTCTCTTGGCCTAAATTTATTTATTGAGATGGGGAGGAGAGAAGAGGCAGAGAAGCAGCAGGAATTAGAGTGAGAATTGGCTGTTGCAGTAAAGCACTCCTTAGAAATATTTGACTTAAGGTGACAGATGGACAGATAGACTGTGGTGTGAAATGAGCCCTTTGGCTTTGGTGGGATCCTGACTGGAGCAAAGCTGCACAGGACCATGGTGGGATGGGAACAGGGTACCAAACTGCCCATGGGATGGGGGCAAGACAGAGGGAGATGCAGCAGGTGGGAAAGCATCAACTCCTTCACTTGGTTCCTCAGAGCTGTTCCAAGTAGCCACCACTGGTCTGGTTTGCTTTCCAACCTGTAAATTAAAAAGGCAGCAAAAATCTTAAATTGATCATGTGCATTAAGTTGTACCATGTTCTGGGTTGTTCTGGTTCTGGCTGTACTTTAGCATGGTGTCATCTTGAGTTTTCAAACCCTCTGTCATTACTCTGGAAGCTAAAATTCTGTTTTCCCCTAGGACGGGAGAACTTTGGTGTTTACTTTTTGTATTTCTATTCACTTTCTTACCATAACTTTTCAATCTAATTTATGCAGTTTCTTGGCCAGCCTCTGGGGAGGACTTGAGGGGCACTTTCCCCAGAAAAAAATCAGATTGTCAAAATTTGATTTTCTGAAAAGGAATCACTTTTTGTCTTCTTGAAACATCAGTGAGGAATGGAGTAAACACTGGCCAGAAATAGGTTGGATGCTCTGTGTGTGCAGTGCTGGGCTGCAAAGCAAATGGTTCTGGGTTACAGACCTGAATTTGACATGAATGAAGCTGATGTCCAAAATAGTTTGATTTGCTTTTTCTCCCATTTCCTTGCTTCTAGGGAACAGGTGTGAGGGGAAAGTCTAGAAATTCTGCACTAAAGATGGTTCTTGCTGTATTTGCTGGCAGAGCTGCTGTGGGGACTGCTGTGAGTGCTCCTCAGCCTGCATCTCATAGCTGCATCCAGGTGCTGTGTTGTTTTATCCTGACTATAACAGCACTTCTGCTTTTTCAACACCCCTTATACAGCTGTCCATGTTCTCTGGGAGAGTTTTGTCACCTTTGCCGAGGGAAATTGAGGAAGTGTGGTGGTGTAGAGCAGAGAGGTTTGAGACTGGAAAGTGCCGTTGCTGCAGCTGCATCACAGGACAACCCAATTTTAAGACTTACCTGTGGGACTCATCACTTGAATTTGTTGGAACAGGGATAACATCTCCCAGAGTGATGCTGGGTGGCTCCAGGTGCTGGATAGGAATATATCCAGAATGGAACGTTCCTTGGAAAGGAAAGCCCATCTGCTGGGCTCTGGGGCTTCTATTGCACAGCAGGACACCTGAGTGTGCTGGTTGTTGGCCAGGCAGCCTGATGGTGATCCACAGTTTTGTCTGCAGCCCCGAGGCTGCGCTGTGCCGTGGCCTCTGGCACAGTGCAAGGGTTTATCCCAGCCGGTGTTTGCTGTGGCAGGAGGTGCATGGGGGGACCAACAGGCATCCCTAGAAATAAAACCAGACACCACTGCTGTGCTCTGCCCTGCGCTGGTCTGTCATACCTGTGGCAAATAACGCAGCGACAGGTTGTGGGGGTCCCCTCTCCCCCCTGGCCTGTTTCTCCTTGAGAAGTAGGAGCAGATTAGCCTGGAGCCCCTCTGCGCAGACAAAAGCTGCCACAAAGGGCATTAGGCTTCAGGATTGGATTACCATGTGGCCACCTGTCATCCCCACTTTGTAAATTTATCTCACTCTGGGTCCAGTTTTCACATTGGAGAAGTTTGCACTTAAAAAGCCCCCATAAAATCCCCTGCCCAGTGCCTCTCCAAGCAACAGCCTGGCTGAGTTCATCTTGGTATCTCTTCTTATTCCAGGCTTCAGAGCTGTGTGGGGCTGGGGATTAGGGCTGTTTGAATGAAGAGAGCCTTCATTACATTAGTTTAAGTGGTTAATAGGTAAAGTAGGCCAATCCATCTTTAGACTAAGCCTATCACTTTGCCTACGAAGGGTGCAGGCTTCACAGAGGAAATGTTCATTAAAGGAAAAGCTTTTCCTCTGTCCCTCTTGATATGTTAATAGCTCAGGGTTAGGGGCCTGCTCCTTGTGCAAAATTCAGAGCTGTGCAAAATTCATAGCTGTGCTCACAGAGCAACTTCCTCCCCTCGCCGGGACCCAGTTGCTGGCAGCTCTGCCCTAGTCAGCCATGCTGAACCCCACCAGTGCTTTGCTGGCTGGGCTGGGTGGGGAATAAAGGATGCTGCAAGTCTGCTGGTGGTCCTCATCTTCATTTCCTTCTTCCATGCTCACTAAGCTGGTGCCTCATCCCTTCCCAAGCAGGGAAGTGGGGATGGAGTTCAAATGACAGGTAGAGGCAGTACTTTGGTGTTGGGACTCTCTGCTGTGGGATGTTCTCATGGCCAGAAGTATTCATGGGTTTGAAAGGATTAGACAGTTCATAGTTGCTATGAAATGGGATGATTTGGATGCAGATGCTGTCTGCAAAGGTCTTTGAACTCCAGGTTGCCAGAAGGCAGGAGGATAACAAGGCAGAAGGGACAGCTTGCTAAGGTTTTCATACTATATTTTCTACTACTGTTTCCGCTATAGCCTTCAGTGGTGTCTCTATCAAGCCCTGGGGCTCAGCTGAGCTCCCTGTTTCCCACAGCCTGATTCCCTCTGTCATCTCCCTTTGCCCGCAGTGGACAGCAGTGGTAGCTGCACCTCAATCTTTCTCACCTTGTGTCAGGCAGTGCTGGCAGGAGCTACCCATGTCTCTGTGGTGCCTGTAAATCAATCCTCCATGGAAGCAGAGGCTCCCCAGCAGTCAGAAGCTGCCCTGGGGTGATCTGTATCCACCCCTGAGCTGAAAGTGGGCTTCTGCTGGACACCACTCCTTTCTCCCAAGGGGCTGGATCCTGCCAAGGCATCGTGACTTCTCACCATCACAGCTCCTCTTTCCCCTCCCAAAGCAGCAGCTGTAATTTAGCATGGCCCTTGCTCTCTTGGAGCCCCCGAAGCAGACATGTTCAGGTCTGGATCTGGTCCTCCTTCCACCAAAACGTGTGTCCAGTGTGTCGTGTTGGAGGTGCAGTGCTCTGCTGGGCCAAGTTGCTCTTCTCCAGCTGTGGTTTGAATGGTAATAAATTCTTCTTGGTGATTTTTCCACCACTGTGAGTTCAGACCAGCCAACGTACCTGTTCCTTCTGTCCCCGAGGCTCTGCTGTCTCTGGCTGCCAGCATGATGGATGGTGCCTCTGTGGGAGGTTATGAAAACCATGGGAAAGCTCCTCACAACTGACATGCCCATGCAATAAAACTTTGCGTTCCTGGATGTGGTGTTGTCAGAGGTTCAAACCACATCCATGGGCCACAATATTTGGCTTCAGTTACAGCTGTCTTCCTTTCATGCAGCCGCTTTACAAACAAAGTGGAGTCTGAGACAATCTTGAGGGTCTTAGTTTTGGGCTGTGCCTGGCATCTATGTGGTACAGTGCAGGGAGAGCAGGAGCAAGGCCCTGAGGACTGTTTTGGTGGATCCAGGTCTTGTACATGGGTTGAAGGTTCTGTTTCTACCTCTGCTCACCTCAGCCTGTGTTGGCCAACCTGAGGCAGTAGGTGTGTCAATGTGCTTTGTTCAGCTTTGCTTGCTGTGATGGGTCACCAACAAAATGTTCTTAAATTGCCAAGAGTTCAGGCAAATATAATCTCTCCAAAAATAACAATCTGGGAGGCTTAGACTTGCCCAGAACTGAGCGCTCAGCCACAACTGCAGTGTGGGTCCAGGAGATGAACTGCTCTGCAAAGGGACTGACACTAGGCCAATGGATGCCTCTTAGGTAAAGAGTTACTCCCTGCTTTCTTCCACTTATGGTGTGCTCCTCTGTATTTGCTGAAATGCTAATCAGGAACCTGTGTTTCCCAACTAGATCAACTGACTTGGCACTCCATGTCCTGCAATTTCCTCTTGTTTCACAGCCCAGTCCTACCCAATGCCTTTCTTGTGCAAGGAGGAGAAAAATAAACCTTGCATCATTCCCATGATACTGATAAATACTGGCTGTAGTAGTCCTGGAGGAGAAATCAGTCCCAAGATGCAGGGCCCCATACGATTTGCAATCTGATGAACCTGACCTAAAGCTAAAGGGCTTCAGTGGAATGTGGGCAACCTGAAAATGTTTTGGGAAGCTTTCTCCTCTCTAGGCAGATCCCAGGCCATTAAGGACTTAATGGGTGGAAAACAACCTCTTCAATCAAGCTGAAAAGCAGTCGGTGGCCATTGCAGGATGTAGAACTTAGGTTTAATGTGGCCATAAAAGGAGACACCACTTAATGAGCAAATGTTGAAATCTACATCAGCCCACAACAAATTTAAGGGTTGCTCTGAGCGTTATTGACTGGCCCTATTCTGTGACAGCATTATGGGGTTGCGGAGTTGGCCAGAAAGGTGAAGGATTAGTCAGAGTTTTATTCTGGTTGCTGTTTTTGGCACACACACTGACTCCTGCCTTCCAGAAGCTCTCACATCCCAGATATCTGGTAGACCAGCCTGATTTTTATCTGCATGTGAAACTCCACTTGTGTGGACTTGAAATCCCAGCCTTCAGGGTTGCCACCACCTCTGGCCATGACTGAAAGTTTCCACAAGCTGATATACTCTTCCTCCACAGTCCAGCTTGTCCATCACCACTTCTCCCAGAGTGCCCTGCAAATCTGGGACAGGGACTGTCTCCCACCTTGGGACTATGGAGAAGGGGCTTTATGGGCAGCCTCCAGGCACAGCTCACATGGAGGATGGAGGTGCAGCCACTGGGTACCCCTTGCCAGTAAACACCTTGCACAAAGATAATGCCAGAAGGTGATGAAATAAAATACCAGTGTGAGCGCCCCAATAGTTGCATAAATAGTTACTGACCAAATTTTGTAGACATGATATGCTTTTCAATGCAAACAGACCTCTCATTCCTGGATCCCCTCTTACTTGCCCTCAGAAGAGATTGTTCAGTTTTCTTCACTTGAGTTCTTAATCAGGGCAACCATTTGCTTTAGCACAAATGATCGGTGGCTGTTTTAATTGCAAGAACCCTGGTGATCTTTGCTGTGGAAGCATAAAAGCAGTGAGGGAGAAGATGGCTGTTGGGAACAGCCTCCATGCAATGTCATGTGGCTGAGGGAAGCACAGCTTCAGGCTTGCAGATCATGCACTGGCTGCTTATTTCTCTGTGCTGGGTGGATCCTTTGAAAACTTAATCAAGTTTTATAGCTTTAATTTTGTGGCTGACTCTGTTTTTACCCTTTCTTTTTAACTGTCTCACAACCCAGAGCAAATGAGTCCATTTGGGCTATAAAGGGAAAGAGCTGGCAAATGGTCTAAAATATTTTAGCTTGCCTAGTGAATGATAGGAAAAAATTACTCTTCCTGTTTCATGCCATTTCCATCATTTCTGCAAGCTCCCAACTCTATACCCATATGGCTAATAAGAAATAGCCAGGGAATAAGGTGGAATTGCTGAAAGCTTTAAGTTTTTAAAGTACTTTGTGAAGGTATGTCCTGCCCATGCGCTAAGGTTGTGTTCTCCACAGTATCCATATCCCATATATTCCATATCCTGACCTGCTGTAATCTGTGGGGCAGTGCTGGGGCGGGGTTGTCCTCATTGTCTCCTGGACTGGGGTGTGCTGAAGATGCCACTGGCAGCTCTTGATGCCCTTTCTATTTCGAGTGAGGAAAAAAGTCATAGGGAATAGTAAAGCAGGGGGTGAAACTGGGTGTAAGAGGATACCTGTGAGTGACGTCCTGCTCTTGGCAAGCCAGAGGGAAATTGCACCCTGTTGCCTGAATTGGGAAAAGTTTTGTATTTGGGATGCTGAGGGAAAGTGAGGTGGATGTGCTCTAGTGATCTCCTGCTTTTCTGCTGTACCATACTCTCATTCCCATGGGGAAATGAGCTCTGAATTTCAGCTTATGGCTGTGTGTCTTTAAGGAGTGGAGCTGAAGCTGAGCCCAAAAGGCCTCTCTCATGGAAAAGCCCCTTGGGAATTCTCAGGCAGGGGGATCAGCTATCACACCTGCACACACCATGCGGCTAGCTCAGCTAGAAGAGAAGGCTCTGACCTCAGGTCAATTCCAGNGCATATGGATATTGTTGTTCCTCTTCCTTGCCCTTCTGACCCATGTCTGTGTGTTTTGCTGGTAGGGACTTGATGCCCAGGACACTGGAGGGGCAGATCACCATGGAGAAGACCCCCAGCTACTTTGTCACCAAGGAGGCCCCAGCCCGGATCTCCTCCATGTCCAAGGGCACCAAGCTGATCGTGGTGGTGCGGGACCCCGTGACCAGAGCCATCTCGGACTACACCCAGACGCTCTCCAAGAAGCCTGACATCCCCACTTTTGAGAGCCTGACCTTCAAAAACAGGACTACGGGCCTGATCGACACCTCGTGGAGTGCCATCCAGATTGGCATCTACGCCAAGCACCTGGAGAACTGGCTCCTCTACTTCCCCATTGGGCAGATCCTCTTTGTCAGCGGGGAGAGGCTGATCAGTGATCCTGCAGGGGAACTGGGCAGGGTCCAGGACTTTCTGGGCCTCAAGAGGATCATCACTGACAAACATTTCTACTTCAACAAAACCAAGGGCTTCCCGTGCCTGAAGAAGGCAGAGGGCAGCAGCAAACCCCACTGCCTGGGGAAGACAAAAGGCAGGACCCACCCTGACATCGACCAGGAGGTAGTGCAGAGGCTGCGGGACTTCTACCGCCCCTTCAACATGAAGTTCTACCAGATGACAGGGCAGGACTTTGGCTGGGATTGAGCCTGGCATGGGAAAGTCCCCTGTTATTACTTGCCCAGTGTGGTTTGCTTATATAAAGAGATATATATGTATGTAAAATGTACAGAAATCTATTTTATAATAATTTATTTTTAATTCCTAAGCAATTAATTCACTAAGCTGCCTAACTGCACTGGCTAGAATGGTAGCCTGTAACCTGTTTAACATTCCATGGTGTTTAATTCTAATGTCTCTCCTTTCCTTGTTTTTTTCCCCTTCTGCTTTCTCTTTGGTTTGGTTTGTAACAGACAGTGCTTCCACTTTTCCTAAACAAAATTTGTATTTAAAAATCAAAAGAGGGAAGGGAGGGAGGGAAAGCACAAGTTTATTTTTGTTACGGGTATCTGGCCTTTATAAACACTTGCTTTCCCTATTCCAGTGTCCCAGTCTCTGCTCTGCTGTTGTGCTCCCCCATCCCACAGTTCTCTGGTTAGTTCCATGGCCCTGGGGGGAGTATTCCTCTGGAGTGAGGTGGGAGGAAGGCTGGGCATCCCTGCACCCCACATACCTCTGCTGAGCAGCAGCATGTTTTCCCAGTGGCTGTGGGAACCCCAAGTCATAGGCTCCTGCTCAGGATTGCCAGGAGGGCAATGTGCTCTTTTTCCAGCAGAGAAGCTGCAGAGCCTGTTGCATGGGCAGAGCTCTCCTCAGTACAGTTTTTCTTCCTGCTTTTTGTCCAGGAGGTTCTTTCCCACAATCTCTCTATGCATTTAAAATCTTTACTGCAGGGCAAATGTAAAATGCTGTCTGTGTGTGACATGTGTGGTGCTGGTCAGTGTGACCTGCAGAAAGTGTCACTCCAGGAATACCCCTGCATGCCAGGCACTGCTGGGAGATGACAGTGCCTACAGCACATGCAGCACCCTCCACCCACCAAAGACACCAGCAGAAACACTGGGATAATCTCAGGTGTCTGCCTGGCATCCTGCCCAGCATGGAGTGTGTCCCAGGACACAGCACAGGCACTGTTACCTCCAGCCCCATGGCCACCACAGCACCTCCCAGTACCTGAGACTGGGGAACAGTCCTTACTCCTCTTAATTCCCATCACTTTTTGGTTCAGCACCCCATCCATGGTCTCTCCCAAGGCGCATCATTTGCTTAGAGCCAAGAAGTGCTGCTTTACCAAAAAGGGGGAATCTGTAGGAAGGCAGGGGGGAATCGGGGCACGCTGGGGTTGGGGTATTCCCAGCAGTCCCTGGGTGCACTGGCTGAGCACAGGGGTGGCAGCCAGACAGGGCAGAAGGCTCCAAATATGTAACCATTAACCTGGATGAAACCCTTCTCCTTGGGAGTAACCAGCTGCTGTGGGACTCCAGGACAAGTTAGGTGGACTGTCCTGAGAACTCTGCCAGTGTTTTGTGAGCTCGGGAGGTCCTGATAAGCACTCTGTGTGTCCAATGCCTTATCATTTCTGTCAGAGGGTCTGCCAGCTTGACTGGAACACTTTAAGAGTAAGGTGGCACCAGAAGTGATTTTCTCAACGAATTTTTAACAGAAACAGAGCTATAATGTCTTTGGGCAGCAAAACTCCCCACACCTCACCTGCAGCACTGACAGAGAGAGCAAAAGCAGACTGCTCTGAGTCTGCTGCAGGTGCCAGGGAGCTGCCCTTCTGAGCTTTGTTTAAACCTGAGGGCTTTTGGTTTGGCTCAGCACTGTCACACCTCCAAAGGAATTTAGGGGCTCACGCCACCGTGTGTGGGTTCACACTTGGGGTTCAGTGCACATGGGCGACCTCAGGGAAAGGGACATTTTAAGCATAACATCATCAGGCTGAGCTGCTCACAAAGCTGCTGTGAGCAGGATGCAAATACCTCCTTGGGGTTTGTCTCCAGACACATCTTCCCACAAACAGGGAGGTTCTCCTTCTTGTTCTAGTGAAGAAATGACATTTTGAGCCAATGCAGTCTGACTTCAGGGGGTACAAGTGGGCTGTGGGACATGCTGGGCTGTGCAGGCTGACAGCCCCTGCTTTCCCCCGTCCTGCAAAATCCAGCTGCAGGCCTGAGCAGCTGGGTGGATCTATGCACTTTTGAGGGCTTTGGCTTCAACTCCAGCCAGGTCCCCAGGCTCTGTTTCCTGCTGCCAGGACAGTTGATGAATGCAGGAATGTGTCTGCTTTAAGCCAGACCCTGCCACTGTTGGGTGACTGAGGGGAAGGAGCTGCAGGCACTGAGAAGAAAATACTTTCTGGTGGAAAAACAAGTGATTTTTGGTTTTCAGAACCTCAGTCTTCCTTCTAGCAGCTTATGCAATGCATGGAAGAAGCTTGACCTCTCCACCTGGCCCTTGGGTGAGCTCCCACCTGTGGCTGTGCCACTTCCCAGAGCATTTCAGTGGTGGAGCCTCCAGGACCTGTGTGCTGGCATGGGCTCCTTTCCTGGTGCTTCCCTCCAGAGTGTGTGCCGACTGCTCAGTGTCAGAAGAGTTTTGCATCCCCTATGTCTTCCCTGCTTTCCTGGAAACAAGTTTTTATATCCCAATGCCTTCCTCAGCTGTACAGCAGAGTGTGGGCTCAATTTGTATAATCAAGCCCTGCTGCGAAGAACTCTTGTGTGGAGCAAACTTGTTGGAGAGTGGCAGTACAGAGAGTGAGGAGTAACTCTTCTAACTATAAGCAAATTGTTAGTCCTGACTCAATATCCTTCATAATGAAGTCTGCCCTAGACTTTTAATGTAAAGAAGCCTTACCTAACAAATATGACAATGAAGGTGAATTATCTGTGGTGTTCATCTGGTTGCTAATATTGGAATCAGTACATTTTTTTAATATACCCCCTCCTTATTTTTAAATTAAGCTTGGAGATATGAGTAGAAGTTTGGTTGGTTGGGTTTTTTTCACATTGTAACATTATTTATGGCTGAGTTTCATTCAGTCTTGTATTCAGAAGTGCAGTATAGCTATTAGAGATGTGTTGTCTGTAACATGGTTCTATAGTGTAGTCACCAATTTGTAAAAAAAAAAAAGAGCAAAACAGAAAACAAACAAACAAACAACAACAACAAGAAGTCGCAAAAACGAAAACCTAAAAAAAAAAGTATATGGAGTATTTTGTGGTATGTACAACACAAATTAATTTTTACACGGAGAAAGATGTTTCTAGGAAAATGGAATTCTGATAATTCATACTATTTGTATGAACAAATAAAAGCTCTATTTTATGAAGCGACAGGCACGGCTGTGTTCATTCGGGAGGGCTGAAGTGCCGTCCCCGCACCGGCACGTCCGTCCCAGGGATGCCGGTGCAAGCCCAGGAGCCCGTGCTGGGGCCAGGAGGACAGACACACCCTGAGCATGGATGGGCTCCCTGCAGCTGCTCTGAGCCTGAGGCATTCCTGGGGGCGGAGGTGTCCGGGAGCTGCTCGGTCGGAGGTGCGGGGGCTGATCTGTCCCGCCGGACACGCCTGCATCCAGTGCCAGGTCCGGGAAGAGATCTCAGGGATTACCCTCGGCCCTGCTGCAAAGACTGGATGGGCTCAGGGATGCTCCAGGACAAACTCAGTCCTTTACAGCTGCAGTGGAGAACCCCTCCAGTGCCAAGTTACTTTTCCAAAGCTTTGCTCTTGCTGTGGTGGTGCTGATCCAGGCTCTGCAGCCAGTGGTTGCTGTTGCTCCCTACACACTCAGCATTTTTTGACTGAATTCAGAAGAGTCCCAGAGCAGTGCAACAAAGCAACACCTGAAGAATTATACAGATCTATGTAATGTACCAAATGCCACTGAAAATAAATTTAAATAATTTAAATTTTTTTGCAAGCCTTGCATCTGGTGCAGAGTAATTGATGGTACTCTTTCAGATTGTCCATTTTTCAGAGACCCTCTAGAGAAGGAGTCAGAACAGAGCACAAGATTTAATTTAGCTATTTAGGAAGAATTTAACCTGGAAACCTCCAGCTGGTCAGGGTTGTAATTAGCTGTTCCCAAACTCTGGCAATGCTTAAACTCTATAGGTGTCTCATTTTTAAAATATGTAGATTTTACTTTAACATTCCTGTGTAACTTTCAAGCAGCACAGCTGGATGACCTCAGCTTGATGTAGTTGAGCTGCTCCTTACCTCATTCTCACCTCCCCTTGATTTCATTCCAAACCAGGTGTGAATGCCCCAGCAGATGTCAGTCCTGGAGGCAGTTTGGGTCTGAGTTCACCCTGATTTTACAGCAGCTCGTGGACCCCTGTCCCTCATTTCTGTATTTTATATGAACTGCTCAGTTCTGGGTTAGAAAGAATGTGGGTGCTTTTCCTTCACAGCGGGGTTGGTGCTGCAGAGGAAAGGGAAGGGGAGTTCTTGTGAGGTTCAGCATCATCCCTGTCCTCTGTATGTCCCTGAAAACTATTCCCAGTTTGAATAAAAAACTATTCCCAGTTTGAATAAAAATTATACCTGGGCTTGTGGATATTGGGGATTCATTAAAAGCACCTTGAAGATTAAGAAGGTTTTCACTGGGGCTTGTTTTCAAGAAGATGTCTTTATTATATATGTGTATATTTTCCTTGTGCCTGGTGTTCACATTGCTGGGATTTTGTGCTGCTCGCAGTCCCAGATCCCCAAACACCAAGGCGTTGCAGTTTTTGTTATTTTTCTTCTCCCCTTCAAAAATGTTACCTAGCCACTAGATCTGCCTGTAAATTTCTTTACTTGAAGCTAAACTATTATCCTCCAATTTCTCTCTGTGGTTAAGAATCATGGTGTTAGAACTTTTCCTAATGCATATATTTAGAAAGGTAATAATAGTGACTAATTAGTTATAAATCATTCAAACATTTCTATGCAAGGCAAGTGTTCAGCACCTTGTTAAATGGCTTTTTTATTAGAGAGGAATTCCTGTGTCAAATGTTAGTGCTGGTTCTGTCAGCTGAGATTATACCTTATGGCCATTGCAAGTCCTCAGACCTTCATGTAAGTCAGGATTCCTCCCCTTTATTTACAGATTAAAATTAATTTCTTTAAAACGCCTGATGGTTGCAGGGTCCTACAGCCTGACTGACTGGGAGAACAGGTGTTCCCAAACATGCAAGTAGGTTGGCTGGTCTCACTGTCTCCGAGCTCTTCTCATCAAGCTGTTTATTCTGTTTTTCTCCTGCTGCTTTCCCTTATTTTCAGCAGACCAAGATTCAGTACTGCAGGACTTTTAGATCTTGACTTCTGCCTTCTCAGGTTACTCTTCCCCCTGAGAAGTGGCTTATAAATAGGATTGCGAGAATCAGCCACCCTCACTGGAACATTTTGCTTAAGAACTGGAGAGCATAGTCCTCCAGGAATATTATTTGCAACTATTTATAAAGTCAGCTCTAATTGTGAGCCTTAATTCATGCTCATTAAGTCCTCTGAGATGCTTGATGGGCAGCACTGCAGCAGTGCTGAGGGTTCCTGGTTATTTGAGCTGCTCACAGCAGTGAAGGCATCACCATTTTTCTTGCATTGATCTTTTCCCATCCCACCAGGGGCTGGTAGGGAGAATATTAGTACCAGTTGCCCTCAGGAAGAATCTGGATATTGGGCTTTTGCCAGAAATTACAGGCCATGTGCTGGTACCCACCAAAATCCTGAACAAAGGGATGAAGTTTTAAAATAATATGCTCCAAAAATGGCTTGACAGAGAAGATGCAACTGGCTGCTTTGACATTGAGGTTATTTAGCTGGGAATTGATGTGTCAAAACCTTAAAAGCTTCACCAAAGAAAATTTAAGAAAGCACCATGATTCCAGCTAATTAACTAGTGTCAGCCAAATATAATTTATTTCTTACCATCACTCATGTCTACAACAGAATTATCTCATTTTTGATTTCTAATGACTTACTCTCTCTCATTAATCTGGCCATTCATTATTTTTATATACCTTTTTGGCATTGAAGCAAAGAATTTTTTTTTTCTTTTTAATAAGGAGAGAATCCCTAGATAATTCTGCATCACCCTTGAAAGGGGGCAGGGAATGTAGCTTAGGTTTCATGGCACAACTCCAGCCTCCCTTCCCAGGAACTCTGCTAGGCTCTAACCCAGGTCCTAGCCAGGACTTCAGCTTATCCTTGCTCCCTGAGAAATTCCTTCCTGCATATTCAGGCTCTGGTTTGGGCTTTTATTCATCAAAAAAAAGGCCTTTTCCTGCAGTTCTCAGGGAATTTTTTTCAAGTGCTTTTCACTGAGCATCACTGGCTTTTCTGTTTCTTCCAGGATCCCTGGCTCTTTCTGTAGATACAGACTGTTGCTGAGGTTTAAAATTTGGTTCCTTCACTTGAATCATCCACAATTCTGTCCCAGGCATGTGTGTCCTGGTTATTGGAAGTGTTTGTGTTTCTGCTTTTCTGCTTTGGTTCGTGTGTTGGTTTTTACCAGTGGTTTGTTTTCTCAAGTTCAGCTTGTTTCCAAGTCCCTGGAGCACGCCCCAAGGATGCTCTCAAGCAGGACTGTTTTTTTCATCTAGTACCCCACCCTGAATCCCAGATAGCTCCAAAAGCAAGGAGCTGAACCTTTGTTTTCTGCTGCTCATGGGTGAACAGGGATGAATCTGTAATGTGGAGGTCTGTGCTCTGCTGGGGTTTCTGTAGCAGTCTAGTCTTTGAGCATAAACTAAAGACACCAGCAAATACTCATTGTGTGAAAGGACCAGTCCCAGCTACAGAGCAAAGTAACTCAGGTGATTTAGAAAGGCAAGAAAGTGTTGAATGCTTTATACATATTGGCCTGACCTCCAAAAAAATCCCATTGTTTCCAATCACTTCAGAGCAGAGCCTGCTACCCTCAACCACCAAGAGCTCTGCATCTCCCATGGGAAGAACTTCCCCTGCCAGGCAGCCTGGGCTGCTGCAAGGTAACCTGGTTAGCAGGTGACCCAGGCAGGCAGCAAGAGCTGCTCCAGCACCTCCCTAGAGAAAGCAGGAGGGAGCACAGCCAGGAGTGCCAGGCAGGCAGAGTCTCAGCTGGCAGAGATCCACTGCCTTCAAAAGGTGAGCTGGTAGGGAGCTGTAGGCAGTGAACAGATGGCTGGAGGGTAGTGTGGAGAGTGGGAAAGGGAGCATTGCACAGGGACAAATATTGTTTTTCTGTGTCCTTTGTGTGGGCTGTGGCTGCTTAGAAGTACCTTACATGTAAGGGTATTTCTGAAACTCAGTGGATCATGCCCACCTTGGAAACAGATGTGTAATATAAGTTGAATGTGGCTGACAGGTCGTGGAACTCACACCAGGAGTGAAACTGTGGTAAGATGAGTCACCTACAGTTCAGCATTTCCCTGGTGCTTCACCAACGTCTTTCAAGGGCTATATGGTTACACTGGGCTAGGATTTACCATCTTCTTCTCTGACATGGTTCAACTCCAGCCAGGATCTCAGCCCCACTCACTCACTGTCCCCTCCTGAGTTGAGGGATGGAACTGGAAACGTAAATCTGAGAAAACCTGTGGCTTGAGATAAAGATAGTTCAATATGTAAAGCAAAAGGCATGTTAGCAAGGAGATCAGAACCAGTCATGCACTGCCCACTTCCCATGGCGGGGAGTTGCTCAGCCATCCCCAGGACAGCAGGGCTCCGTCAGAGGTAATGGTGACTTGGGAAGACAAACACCATCCCTCCAAATGTTCTCCCTTTCTCCTTCTTCCTCAGCTATCTATGCTGAGCATGATATCATATTGTCTGGAATATCTCTTGGGTTAGCTGTCCTGGCTGTGTCTCCTCCCAGCTCTTTGTGCCCCCTCAGCCCCTTAAGTGGGGGGATGGAGTGGGGTGGACAGCAGAAAAGGCCCTGACTTTGTGCCAGCCTGCTCAGCAGTAGGGGAAACATCCCTGCGTTATCAATGCTGTTTCCAGCACAAACTCAAATCACAGCCCTGTAACAGCTGCTATAAAGAAAATTAACTATATCCCTGCCCAAACCAGCATATGTTTTCACCTGTGCCTGGATGACCAGGCTCCAGTGCTGAATTTTCTAACGCTGAGCTCAGGGAGAAACAAGGGCAAAGTGTGCAGGTAAATCAAATTCATGTGATTGCAGCCCACAAGGTTGGAGGATTCTGGTTGCTCCATGATGTCTCTGCTGAGGACTGGGAGAGGCTCCAGCAAACCTGCTCTCAGTCCAGGATCCCACATCTCAGTGGGCAAAGGACAGACCATGCTGTTTACAGCCTGCTGTAGGAGATGCAGAGCTGCTCTACTCTATGCCCCCTCTCCCCTCCTCCTAAGCCAAAATAAAACTTTAAAATCAAAAATCCAAACAAGGAAAATGCCTCTAAAATCCAAAGGAGTTTTTGACTCATTTCTCCTTCCCAGATTTTCATTACTTCCTATGGAAAATCCACTTCAACCTGCTTTGCAGAAACTTCCATGTAGTTAAAAATTAAGAAACATCTTTTTGGAAAACGGAGTGGCACTAACACTTGAGCTAATTCTGGCCCAGCAGAAGCCAGGCAAATGGGACAGTGGGAACTGGGATGGGGAGGACCTTCACAGCTGGAAGTGTCTTTGCAGCAGGAGGCAGGTAAGAGCCCAATATCCCAGCTGATACCTGAGCAGACCTGCAGTGAATTCTATCAGGCAGACAGGGAGATGTGCTGAAGCTACTGGGCTCTTCTGGTATCCAAATCCACCTGAAGTGTTGTTCAGTCATGGGCTAAAACAGGATTGACTGCAGAACTGTCAAACAACCCCTGGCTTTCTTTGATCACAAGAATGATGGAAAGACTAAACTTCAGGCCAAATACTGCTCTGCCAGGGGTAGATTCCAAAGCACAAATCTCCTGGGGCCTATCAGTGCCAAAAAAGCCCAGGGATGGCATCCCTGCTGAAGTGCAGTGTGGAATTTAGCGGACACCTACACAAAACCTGGGGTCACAGTCACGTGGGCAAGGGGGAATGGCTTCAAAGTGAAGGAGGGCAAGTTTACACTAAGCATAAGGAAAAAATTCTTCCCTGTGAGAGTGGTGAGGCCCTGACACAGGTGCCCAGAGAAGCTGTGGCTGTCCTATCCCTGGAAATGTCCAAGGGATTGGATGGGGCTCTGCACAAGCTGGTCTGGTGGAAGGTGGCATGGCAAGGAATTTGGAACCAGGTGGTCCTTGAGGTCCCTTCCAATCCAAACCATTCCATGACTCTGCATGTTGCATCTCCATCTGCAGCAGGGGCTGTGGTCTGCTCAGGTGATCTTCAGATAGGGACATAGAACAATGCTGTATTTTTTTTTCAAGTATTTTTATCAAGTTCCAATATGGAGGGCCAAATCCTCAGTTTGGTATAAATCAGCCCCATTTCACATGCTGCAGCTGAAGTTGTCCAAGTAATTTCAGTGGTTTCTGTGGGGTTTATGGCATCTGGTGGGACCTGCATTTATGGGGCTTCTAAGCTCAAAATACAGCAGCAAATGCCTGGACAGCCAGTGCTCAGCCCCCCTGAGCAGCCCTGTGCTACAGATGCAGATTGGCTCTCTTGACAAGACCACGTATGCATGAAGTCACAGCGCTGTACAGGAAATCCAGCTGACTGTCAGTCCTCGGGAATTCACGTGCCATGTCTCGGGCTGGCAATAGTCATCCCTGGAGGGGGAACAGTGCGGGGATCTCATTGCATTTCTCTGTGTATATTTGCTTTATGCCTCTTTGTTTAAGAGCGTGTTTGGCAACTTGATTGCTCAACTATTGTGCTGGAAAAGACAATGTTTTTGTATCAGCAGTGAGAAACTGTGAACAGCCAGGTGTGCAATTCCAACCAGACAGCACTGTGAGGGATGTGGGGTGAGGGGTCCCGTGCAGGATATCTTGGAGTAAGGAGGTCAAGATGCTGGGATTTGGGACACAAAGACTGAAATCCCTGTGGAACAGGAGTCTAAGAAGCATTTGTTCAATGTCTGTGTTGCCATTTGTGGCAGAGCCCACCCCACGTGGGAAATGGATTAACCCTTGTGCTTGTGTGCAGGTCTTTAAAGATGGTGCTGAAGGGCTGGATTTGGGTCTGCACAGACCAAACCATGGGGTCATTGCAAAAGGTCACCTCTAGAAGTCCTGACTGTCTCAGGGATCCCATATTCTGCTCTCCCAAGGAAGGATAATGGTGGGAGACTCTGATCTTCCGGCTGTTTAGTGGCATTTTGCAGATACTCCAAAAGATTTAGAATGAGACACTTTTCTTATTCTGTAAATCCTATTTTCAACAGCAACTTGGTCCCGTGGCACTCATTTTCCTATGGAATACTGATGAAGACTAGTTTTCTATGGCCTCTAGCTTCAAAATATAGAAGCAATTTGCTTATAGTGTTAAAAGCCTATTTAGGATCTGGGCCTCAGAACCAATGATTTCTGAAATTGTTACTTCAAAACACTTCAGCCCCAGGTGTTCGGGTGGTTTTGCTGGCTATTCAGAGGTTCACAACCCTTTTAGGAGGTTGTCTGAAAAGCTAAAACAAAGTTCTGTGTTTTGGAAAGCTTCCTTTGTGCTCCTGGACTGTTTCAATGGAGGGTTTTTGGCAAGCTGCTTACTGTGCCAGAACACCTTTGTGTTGTTTCCATCCTGAGAGCAGAGGTCCCAAATCTGCCTTCCCTTACCCTGACAAAATTGTTAATTCTGAATCAGCACTTGGCTACTACAGATGGATGCATGTGTATCTTTTTTGCTGTTCATCACCTTCACTCTCCTGTTTTAAAGTTTAAATAATGATGTAACCTGTGAATAAACAGTAAATTCAGGAACAGCTTATAGTTTAGAAAAGATTGACTAGTTCTTGTCAAGGGCAAGCTGGCTCTGTTGACTTCTAGGATGCAGAATTGACTGATGTTCACAATGTCGCTGGCCCTGTTTCTCCAGATGTTCTGGTGAATGCCTGCAGATAATGAATTCTGTCTGGAAATCTACAGAAATTTATGAATATTTGTAGGATAAAGATGCTATTACATGGATTATGTGACCTGCTCCAGGCATGGCTCAGTGCAGGGCAAGAAGCAGCCCCACTGTGCTTGCTGAGGCATAAATGTGCCAGAGACACCCTAATTCAGCTGTGAAAGACAAAGCTGTTGCAACCACTGCTGAAGATGGATTTATCAAGTGTATGATTGTAGCTCACTCTACGTGTATGTGTGTAACATAAACATCTATTATTTTCATTTGTAAAATTTCTCCTTGGCTCACCTCAGGGCAGATACCTCAGAGAGCTCCATTACAGGCATTTACAGCTGCTTGACAACACTTCTGGCAGAGTGCAGGGCTGTGTCCCTGTCAGAGAGCAGAGCTCTGTTTATTAATGTACTGACACCACACAGTGCCTAAAGTCACCTGGGAAGCTGCTGAGCTTCTCACAGGGATGCAAAGAGATGAAGTCTGGAGTGTAAGGTCCTTGTGGCTGTTGCAGGAATCTCAGAGAGGTGTTTGGTCACTTTGAATCCCATTGGGATGGAAGGACAACTTCTCTATGGAATGCTCAGTCCTTGTCTCCAAAAGCATTGCCATTCAGACAGGAGAAATTTCATCCCTCCACCACGAGTGCAAAGGGATTTACCCAAGGATGGGCAGGGAGCCTGTGGCTGTGCTTGCAATCGAAGGTGGATTCCTGGCTCTCAGCCCACAGTTCTTTAAAGCATTTAAGCAGATACAAATCCCACCTGAGGATTGGACCCTGCTCTCTGGAGGGATTAGAGAGCAGACACTGTGTCCTGGTGTCAGAGCCACCAGCTGAAACCGTCCCTATGGAGCTTGAGGGGTGATCTCTGCTGTCCTTCACCAGTGTCTCCCCACCTGGAGAGGGTCTAAGGTAAGGAAGGATCTCTGGAGGTTTACAGCACCCAAATGATGCCATTTGAAACAGTTGTTTAGCAACCTCCTACTCGGCTAGCTGGCACAATGAGGGTAGGAAGGAGCTAGGAGTCTCCTGAGAGTGGCTTGGGATCTTCTAAAGGCTTGTTTATTTAAAAATACTTTCATTCTCCTTCTAAAAGCTGCTGTAAGGGGTCTGCATGGTCAAATCAGAGCTCCAGTGATCAATCAGTTCCTTCTGATGACCAACATCCTGCAGCTGTGAAGGGTCACAATCAATCACAACCTATTATTATTACATGATGAAATTGTAATTATGGGAGGGAAATATGGCATAACACTTCCACATCAGTCACCCCTGAGCTTCACACTTTGCTGGCAACTCTCAGACAAGTTCACTGAAGTATGAAGTTGCTTCCTTCCCTCCCTGTCAGCCTCCCTATCCTGGTTCAACACAAGCAGGTACTCAGGAGAAAACCAGGTGAGGGAAAAATGTGGAAGGAGTTCATTGCACCAAAACTCTCCAGAGTAAACCCCTTGTGTCCTTACTGCTCCCCTGGTGCCACAGTATGTTACACATCTGTGGAAGTAGAAATCATTCCTTTTGGCCAGAAATTCTAAAAATTTTTAAATGAAACCCACAATATTTTGGCTGACCATAAAGGTTAAAAACAAGAGAAGAATGAGCACCTGGAGTTTTTGTTGCTCCGAGATGAATTATTGTGATAGAAACAATGTAGAATTCCAAAAGTACTTCTTTTCATCAAGAGTTTGATTCCATTTTGGAATTACTTTAAGAGCCTTTAGAGACTTTTTATACATAAGAAAAATGAATTAAGTATTTTGTAGTTAGCCAAAGAAAATTTTTGTTTAAAATATGGGCTGGAAACTTCCCTCTTATTCTGAAGAGGTCAAATATCTGCCAGAAATGAGCCTTTTGAAGGGTGGATGGATTTAGATGACCACAAGGTACCTTCTAGCCTATCTTCTGTGACCCTCTGACATTTATCTCTGTTCTAATGGCCTGATCATCAATTATCACTGAATAAAGGGAAAAGAAATTTGATAATGTCTCCTTGGCGGTGTTTGCTCAGGCTGCTCCCTTGTCCCTAGAATGCTGTGCTGGGAAAAGATCTGGGACACACCTGTACTGATTTTTTGTTTCCAGAGGGGATTGTTCAGAAGGTGCTACAGATCATGGTGGATTTGGTTATGTTCCTCTACTCCCCTGGAGTGCAAGGAGAATAAAATGCCCATTGTATCCTCACACCTAGACCTCCCCAGTCAATGGAATGGGCATAGATAAGTCCTGTTCCTTGTTCTGGCTCATGAGGGTGGAGGGGATCCAGGTCAATTATATCCCTGAATGGGCACCTCGTAGAGTAGAGGTGAGTCTGGATCAAAACACCCACAGGGCTGATCTCTACTCCTATTGCAGATCTGATAAACTGGGCAGAGTATGTTTTCTCTGCAGCAGATTAGCAGGAACTCAAACTGCTCTGATGCCTGTCCATGAGCAGCCATTTCTCTGCTCAGCAGAAGACCACAGACAATACAACATCTCCCTCTCCCTCTCATTCAATCTCCAGCCTGCTTTTCCCCAGGGAGCGGCTCCCAACACTGGCAGAAATCTCTCCTGCACCCATGGATTAAGGATTTTTTCCCTTCCCTTTTTGCCTATCTAGGGCTTAGATATGAATAGATGCAAAGGCATTTCTTGAGGTGGAAAAGTATTTTTTTCAGTTTTGCCCCCTTCCTCCTAGAGGTAGGCTCAGCTGCGCCTCAAATGCCATTAGAACTGTGGAATTGCCCATTGGAGGAGGCCCACAGCTGTCAGTCAAATGTCTCTTTTCTGTGCACCTTGTGACCAGAGCAGGCCCCTTGCCATGTGAAATATTGCATCTGGGTTTCAGCTGGGGGATGAAACAAATCTTCTCCCAGACAGAAAATGCCCTTCAGGCAGGAATGTCTCTCCCCTGTCTCCCACAGTGCCCACTGCCTGTTCTGCCTTGGCTGTTCTGGGCTGAGCAGAGCCCATTGCTGCTGAGCCACACTTCAAAGAGTTTTTCCTTTTTGCCATCCTTAGTGCCATCAGCTCCTCAAATCCACAATTTCTTTCCCATTGCAAAAGACTACTGGGAAAACTTGCCAGAAAGGCTGCATTGACTAGACTTAGCCCAGAAACCTCTGTTTTCCTGTCTGGTTATCTCTCCTGTCTAGCCCTTTGACTTGCTGGTACTGAGTGAGGTTCTGTGTTTCACATATGATGCTTATTTTTGGATAAAGCACTTGGCATAATTACTCATTCACTCTCTTTGGTGGAACACTTTGGTTTTATGAACAACCAATTTTCTCTTGCCAAGCCAAGCTTGGTCCCTTGAGCTGTCCCAGCACCCCATGCGAGGTTGGAGATGGTCCAAGCCCTGTGCTTTGGGGAGTTTAGTGCTGATTTCAGTGGATTATCTGCAGCCAGAGCTGCCTTCCTGACACATCACTTGAGCTGAGCAATATCTTACGTGCTTCTAAACCCAGCTTTGCTATTGCAAATGAGGGCATGATGGCAGGGAGAGAGTGGCCTGCTGAGAGAGCTTCTACTTCTAAGATCTTAATTACAATTGGGTCATTTTTAGAGCCATTTTTTTTTTTTCCTTCGAAGTATTACTGGTAGAAATGGAGTTAAATTAGAAAGCTGAGAGTTGCATCTTGATAGTGTGCATCCTTATGACAGGGACTGAAGAAAAATGCCAAATATAATGGATTTCATGATAAAAACTGCAGGAAACAGAAGTTCTGTGTGATGACAGCTCCTGGAGTGGAGTAGAAGTTGTGTTGATGTTATCATGTACTTAATGAGATCTTTTAAACCTGAATAACATCACACTGGGGATGTCATTGCCTTCATGTCGTTTTAAGGGAGGGTTCACAAATAGTGTTTGGCCTCTGGAAAAGGCCAATTAGTTTAAATGACACTTTAGCCCAAACGACAGAACTTGAGCAATTGCCTGGGCCATGAGTTGCTAATGGTGCTTTTCAGTTCCAGCCTGTCTGTTTAAAGCTGACAGAAGTCTGGTGTTGAGACAAGCAATTTCTCGGCTTTGCCTCCTCAGGGTGATGTTGGGAAATGGCTATTCCTCTCTGGAGTGTCCCAGGAGGTGCAGGCATATGCCTGCCCTACGGATGGGAACAACAGCCAGAGCCCTCGGCCTGCAGCTGGGGAAGGGTCAAGGAAAGATCCAAGGGGCTGAGCAGTGCTACACAAAGCCCGTTCAAATTCAGGATCTGCCCAGTAACATCAGAATGAAATCCCAGCCCTTTCCATTGTTTCCTACCTTCACCCAGCCCCCTGCAGCCCAGGTGGTGGACAGCACCTGGAGACAGCCTCACTGGGCATGGGGACATCCCACAGCAAAGCATCACGGCACACAGGGATCAAATTCCTTCTCAGGTATTTATCCTTGCTAGTTTCCCACTGGAAGAGTTCAAAATGAGATAGCTTCACACCTTGGGAGATGTGGGTTATAGCCCATGAGTGGAGCAGGACTGGGAGGGTCTTGGGAGAGCAGGTCTCTCCTGGCTGGTGAGGTGGGCTGCTCTGGAAGTTCCAAGTCTTCGGGATGGACATCTGGGGAAAACACTCATCTTGTTTTTGCCAGACTGATGGGAGGAGCATCAGAGTAGCTTCAGGTGCTCCATCTACACTGTGTATGGAAGTAAGTCAGGCCAAAATGTATATTCATGCTGTGTTTAATTCAAAATGATGAGCTGTGGAGGTTCACCAGTTTATGGGGGAATCTGAACATTTTTTCAGGATGTTCACCTGTAGTGTAGTCACCAGTTTTGGAAGAAAGATGTCACACATTGTGTCACTTTGATGAGAAACAGTAACCCAGCAGGACCCAGCACCAGAGCCCTGTTTCAGCTACCAAGCACTGCAGCAGTGAGAATGAAGGGGAACCTCAAGGCTGATTTTCCCCTCTTGAGGCTGATAAAACTCCACCAAGGTTATAACCCAGCAGCCAGGAATGACAGCACTGAAGCCTTGGAATCACAGAATCACTAAAATTGGAAAAGACCACCAAGATCATCAAATCCAGCGTTCCTGTGCCACTGTGATGAGCTCTATAACCTCCCACTTCTCCAGAAACTTGCATCCTACTCTTCTTTTAAATTTATCCTAATTATTAATGCAACCTATCTGTTAGAAATCATGTCAGCTCAGAGCAAGGGAAGGGATTAAGGGAGAGATTGGCATATGCTTCAAGTGCCTGTATTTAGCATTTCTAACACTGAAATCTTTAAATGAACAGAAATGTTTGCCCAGAGCCCTAAGTCATCAGCTCATTGCTGGATTTAAGGCACAGCGTGACTAATTAAGATTTAGGAGCTTACATTTTATATAACAGTGCTCTCCCTGTGCTTGCATGTAGGACCAACCCCAGAGATGGTTCTCACCAGCCCAGGTGAGACCTGCTGGGTCTGTGCCACTCCCTGAGCCAGGAGCACCAGTCACCAGGGGTTATCCTGCCCCTCCCGTGGAAGGGTGTCCCTGAGAGAGCACCAGAGCCCCAGTTCTGCCACTGCCCTTGGCAAATTCCCTGCCTGCAAGTGAGGTCATCTTTTAGGTTGTCAGCGAGCTGTTAAGTGTTCCTGCATCTTCCTAGGATATAGAGTTGTATGTAAGGGTAGGCAGCACAACTGAAGAGGAATTGTAGCTTCGAAATAACAGTGACAGAGCCAGAAGTAAATTTCTGCAGCTGTGGAATCTCAAATCCATGCGTAGGCTCCCTCAGCAGTTAGCAGAAAACTGGGAATACTCCCAAACTATGGCTGAGGTGAGCTGTCAGTGGAAGCAGAGCCCTAAATGTTGGCTCTACTACATTCAGGCCAAAGTTAATTATCTCAAAAGAGTAATTCTATTGAGTGTTAGCGATATACTGTTTCACTTGCATTTACATGTTGTCTGAAATGATTTGTCAACAATCTTCAGTAATTAGATCTTGATTTAGGCTAATCAGGATATGTCTTGTTAACTCAAAGTGTGTATTTAAACCCCTGTTGAACATAATAGGGCACAAGCACATGCTGAGGAAATATGAAATATTTTCACAAAAAGACTGAACTGAAATAATCAGCCTTTTTGCTGTTTCAACCATTCTTGCCACTGGCAAGAAAAAAAGAACTCCATTATTCTAATATCATGAGCTGTCTCCAATTATTTCGCCAAATTTGCAAAAATTCCACTCTGGAAATGTGAAAGCAAAACACGCCGTGTATGAAAGTGTTTTAAAGCCACTGCTGAGCAAGTGGTGACATAGTGGCTTTGTTCCAATTTTCTATCTGTTTTCATTTTTTCCTTGTGTTCCTATAGAAATTTCAGGACTGAGTCAATTTTGGAAAAGTCACTTGAATTCCACAAGGACTGAATTTGCAGCCTTGCTAATGTAATTAATGTCTATTAAGCAAGTGCATGTCCCGAGCAGCTTAATAGGAGAATCTAATAATGTTTCCTATTGGAGTGTTCCCTGTTAAATCGTCAATGTGCTTTAGTGTATGTTTTCTGTAGGCAGCACTGTATAATGGAAATGTTACACAAATTAGTATTAGGCCCTTGGTGAAATGGGATCTTATATTTAATTTGATTTTACAGCCAGGATGCAGAGTGATTGCTGCTTTGGCCTCACCAGCATGTGGCCAGGCAGAATTAGGTTTTGCTGGGATCACCTTTGGAATGACTCCTCCACAGCCCCTGCCTACGGAGTGGCCGAGGTTCCTTTTTAACCTGACCTCTAAATGGCGTTAGGAATGTCCTTGTGGAACAATAGCATGGCAGGATGGGCTCCATAAAATCAAGAATCCCGTGGCTGACCAGTGTTGTGTTGTTTTTTTTCAAGGTGGGTAATAAAAGAAGAAAATGGAAATCTCGTGCCTTTGTTTTTGTTTGGGAGCAGAGCTGCAGGTGTTTGAATAAAGCCCCCCTTGTTCTTCAGGTGTCGATGCTGCCCCATTTGCTGGAGCCCCTTTGGGTTTACTCAGGGGCTCAGTGGTGGTTAATGGAGCAGGGACAGTCAGACCCTCATGCCAAGTTCTCTCCCTGACCTCTCCGTGTGCTGGGATGGCAGAGATCAGCTGGGTGTCCCACTGGGAGGGGGCAGAGGGCAAGGAGAGCACAGGCACTGCTCTGCTCGTGGGGTGCCAGCTGTGGGGTCCCATGGCTGGGCAATGTCTCTGTCACCCCTGTTCTACTCCTGGGACAGCTGAGTCCTGAGGAGGGCAATGCTCCCACACCCTTGAACCTGGGGAAAGGGTGAAATCTCAAAGGAGCTGCTTCTCTTCTCAGTAACTACACAGTAACCTTGGCCAGTCAGCAGTAAATGCCCACATTAAACTCTTCCCTCCAAAATCAGAGGCAAACATTTGTGCCGCATGAGAGAGATGCTGGGTTGGCTCACCCTGGGGTGGTGCAGCTCTGAGAATTCAGTCTCAGCAAAATATTAACTGAAAATTAACTGAGATTTGTTCTTGTTTTAGTTGTTTCTGTTCTGGAGAGGTGAAGGAATGAACATTCCCCTGGATTTTAGGGGAACAAGGAGGGCAATTTGTTGAGGAAACCCTCTGAGATGGGCAGTGTATCTGCAGTTAATCTGTAAGGGGAATGGTTTGCCTCCTCTCTTCAGGCTGCTGCTTTAACTCACCCCAGGAGGAAACTACCAGGCCAGGGGTTCTTTAATTTTTCATCAGGCAAAGCTGTTTCCTTCCCTAGCAAGGAGAATTTCTTCTTCAGAGCAGACTGATTAATTCTGTCCTATGCACTATTTTGTACTTGTGGCTGGCAGCACAGCCCCTGCAGCCCCGCCTGCTGCATCAGGCACTTTTTAGATGGGTCTCAAGTCAAGATCTCCTTCAGGAGCACCTCCAGGTGTGAACTGAGCTGATTGTGCTTCAGGAATAGCAAATTCTGGAAGTCTTTGCTGAGGAGCCCCCTTGAGCTCTGTCTTCCTCGGAGCAGCAATATGCATGTCAGCAGCTAGCCCTGGGCTGCCCAGCCAGTGTCCAAGTGTCCCTGAGCCTGAAATAGCCAGCTTTGGTTTGGGTTTAATGGCAATTTTCCTCAAAACACTGGTCCAGCCATTCACACATAAATTTGGGCAACCTGGTCTAGTGGAAGGTGTTCCTGCCCATTGCAGAGAGTTGGAATGAGATGGTCATTAAGGTCTCTTCCAACCCAAAGCATTCTGGAATTCTGTGTCTGAGGTTCACTGGGCCTTTCTGTCTTCCAGAAAAGCACCGTGATCATGGCAGAAGCTTTCCTGGATACAAATCCTCTCCCAAACAATGAAATGTTAAAATGAAGCTGAGAACTCAGGAGCAGCCCCAGGTTTCCCAGTTCAGTGAACTGTGAGCTGCTGTCCTGATCCAAGAGAAAACAAGAAAACTGGACTTTCCAAAAACACTGATAGACATAATTCTGACAGATAGAGTTTTCCTGCTGGCTTTCAATGGCATTTAAGTGAAGCTAGAGCTGAATTGATAGTGCTGGTATACAGGGGCTGGGGAACAGGGAAGGGGGATAGAGAAGGGAAATTATTTGGGCAGTTCTCAATGGAAAATGATTTTAACAACAACAAACCCATTCTGTCTGCTTGGAAAACAATGAACTTTAAATCCTTGTGTCCTCTAAGTGAAAAGCCCCTAGCTAGGGACAACTTTGACCAAAACCATTAAACAGAGAAACCTACACTTCTTGTGTGTTCCCATTACCAGCTGCAGGAGCCTATGAGTGTCTTTATAGATATCTGCTGTTGCAAAGGAAAAAAAGAGTTGTTGGCTCCTCATAGTGATCAGTCTGCAAAACCTTTGCTTGGGCTTTTTGGGTTCATTTTCTTTTTTGTTTTGGGGAGGGTTTAATGTTGTTGGGTTTTTCTATTATTTCCCAAGAACATTAAGGCAGTTCTCAGAAGCTGGCTGGGTTCACTTTAACTTTGAATTAGAGAAGTTGCGGCAAAAATGGGGCTGTACTTTGCCCAAAATCATAAAATGGATAAATGACAACATTTGGGGTAGAACTCAATTTTTTCCTGGTTCAGGCTGGCTGTGCAGAGGCTTCCCTGGAAGCAGGTCAGAACTATTTCCCTCACCTGTGAGCCAAGCTCTGTCCTAGCAGCAGGGCCATACACCTCACTTCATACCATTTAGCTACTGATTTATTTCTTCACTAGAATGCCCCCCACACAGGCAGATCTGACAGTAACAGTACTTGATAAAATCCTTCCATTCTCTTGGTTTGGTAATTGAGCCTTCATGGAGCATCAGCATGAACCATGTGGAAATGATTGATGAGATGTTAGGTCCGTGGCAGGAGAAGGGGCAAAAGCTGCCCTTCTCTTGAAGTATTTGCCTTTTATTTTCTATCTGTAAGTGCAAACAGTCATATTGGGATTTCCCTGGCCAGGAACCACTTGTTTTAGCTACAACATAGACAGAGACTTTTTTCATGCCTGTGGTGTTGCTGTCTTGGGTCCCCACCACATTATGCTTCTCTTAGTTGAATATTGCTGCTCAGCTAAATTCAGACTAATGTGTATCTTATGGGGCACTGTATTCCCTGAGTGAAAGTTTTAGTGAGTGCTGGGTGAAACAGGGTTGTGGGTCTAAGACAGTGCTGTGGCAGTGTGTGTGTGTCCATGCCCTCACTGGTGTCATCTGGGCCAACTTGTCCTGCCCTCACATCTCCTGAAGACATGAGATGGCTACAGAAACATAACCTCTATGAGACCTTGGAGTCTATTCTGTGTATTTGAGAGAAAAAAACATTGCTGTTCAGAAGAAAAAGTAATATAACCTGCTGTCTGGGGTGGTGGGACACTGTCCTAGCCACATTCTGGCCATGGCACATGTTGTGTCCCTGGGTCAGGCTCTCCAAGGAGGAACTGGTGGTATTTGTCCTTTTAGGACTGGCAGCTGAACTTCCTGATGCATGGTTTGGAAGCTTTCATGGTTCGAAATTCCCTGTGATCTGGGGCAGTGAAACTAAATGTAGCGGAGTGAAAAAGGGGGATGAAAAGTGGAGAGACAAAGTGCAATATTGTGCTAGGTTTTGTCTGCAACTAAAACCCAATGTGTAGTGTTTGAATTTGTCAGATGCCCTTGTCACAAAGACTGTTTTCTGCAGGGACAGTGTCTGGGTGATGCTGATAGGAGCAGGAGTTTGGGATTTGTTATGGACTATCTGGTTTGAATCAAATAAAGAATCACTCTGAACCCCTGCCCATAGCACAAATGAAGCCTGCAGCATGTTAACAAGATGAGAAAGTCTGGCCAACTCGCTTAATCTATTCCAGGCTCCTCTTGGCTTCCAGGTGTTCTTCCTGGATCATAAGCCAAAACATCCTGGGAGAGGCTCTTGCTGTCATGTTTCCAGCCCATCTGATAAGGCTCTTGCCTTCAAGCCGGCATGCTGCTGCAAGATTCCCGCTCTGCCCTAGCCAGCGATGTCAGCTTAGGGCTTCAAGGCCAGATCCAAACTGTAAATAGAAAAATAGAGGTTTTGTCAACCAAATGCCTCACCAGCTGTGTGCCTTTGACCTCAGAGCTCCCCTTTGGGACATGTGCTTTTTCCACTGATGGGCAGCTTATTTTCTTGTCCCGTGTCCTATCAAATCCTCACGGCACTTGTCTCTGTTTTAAAGGGTGTACAAGGAGCTGGGCAATGTTGGTTGATCTAAAGGAGGCCCAAACTCACTTCTGTCCCCAAACAAATCTACCTGACAGCTACATGCTACCTTGTTGACAATACCATGCTAGGACCTCTTGGCTGTGCCTAGGCTTCCAGATGGGCTTAAGGAAGCAAGAAGAGCCCTGTGCTAATGCAGGTATGGGTTTGGGGCTGGTGATGGTCATGGACTTCGTATTACATTCACACTTCACATCTCCAGACTTGGACTTCCTTGTTCTTCCTTGGCTCTCTGGGCTCAGAGTAGCTTTGCAAAGAGTAGTGCAGTTTTTGGCATGGCTCAGTAGCCCCTGCTGGAAAGACAAAGCCCCTGAGCTGTGTCCATGTCGAGCCTTCTCTGAGGAACCTGGGGGATGAAGGGAGAGCGGGACAAGCAAGAAAGAGGAAACACTCATCCCTGATGATTTTCCGAAGCACCTGATGGGGGTTGGACTGCCCGGACAAAGCTAAAACTCAACCCAGTGGACTTGTCTTTGCCACAAACCCCTGGCTTTTCCATAGTTAAATGGAAGATGCTTCAGACTGACTTTTCAGTGTTTCTCTGGAATATCTGTGTGTTCTCCTACCAAACATTGCAAGTACTTGCAATTTTTTTCCCCCAAAGAGCTGAATCTAGTCACTTTTTTCCTCTAGGCTTCAGAGGAAATGGAAAGGTACTTAACTTATGTTTTATTCATTGCAGTCACTATCTCTTGTTAATTTACTTACATTATTTACAGAATTTTAAAGTATTTTGTGTGTGAGGCAGCATCCCAGGCCCTATAAAATGCTAATTTGCGAACATCTTTCCTGGGCCTCTAGGTAGACAAAGGGTCATCCCCATTCTTAATTTATTTTTTATGATTCTATATTTAAATGCAATAAAACCTGCTCGAATGGCAGATCTCAGGCAACCCACTTCTCTGTGTGGTTAAATTTTATGAAGATCCATTTTGGTTGTGCTACTGGTACAATAAATTTAATTTTTGATCTAGTGCCCTTAATTACTAAGGATGACTGAACCTGGTTTAAGTACAGGAATAACTATCTTGGATCTTTGCCCTCAATGGGAATGAACATAAGGTTCCGAAAGTTCAAGTAACTTTCTGAAAAGAAATTAAGTTTTGTTGCTTCTTTGCACTTCCTGATTCCAGTAAGAAAGGAAGTGGGGGAAAACTCAAACCCCAGGAGGGTCTTAATGTTTTAGGTTTTAATCTCATGTCTGTGAGCTCCTGGCAAATTGGTCCAGTTCCTAGCCTTGCAGTGTTGGAATCTTCTGAAGTGCTGGGGCAGTTGACACCATAAGACTGGGCAACACACTAAGATTTAGGGACATTTTAAGGTAGTCTAAATCATTGTGACATGCCTGAACTGTGTGTTTCCGGCTGCTCAGCTGCCTCTCAAGGTTTAAGGATCTATTTCAATAGGAAACACTAGACAGTAGATCCCAGTGGCTTTTGTGCTGGCAGAATAGGGCCAGAGGTGTGTGGCCACCACAGCACATCTGTGAGTGTCTCTTGGTCACAGTGGTTGTCACCACTAGTGTCTGCTGTACTTCTCCAGGTGTCCTCAAGGCGTTCCCGTGCTCCTCTGCCCAGCTAAGAGGACGTGGTGGTCCCACTGCTGACGAGGAGCACAGCTTATCCAGGCCTCACCTGATTGCTCTGGAGAAATCCTGGGTGAAAATGAGATGTTTTGCTGTGAAGCATCTAAGTCAGCAACCTGTACACATAGCATTATGCTGCTCAAAATTTCCTTCTGTGTGCACTGTAGAAAGAATGCACTTATGATAAAAAAGCTGTCATTCTACTAAGGAAAAAAAATCCCATTTACAAGCTTGTTTGAAAGATTTCCTCCCTTCTTCATCTTAACAAAGAAATTGGCATGTTAATAAATGCAAGCCCCAAGAATCTGCATGCTGCTCAGACACTCTGAAGAGGATTCTCTGCGGCCTGAATGCAGCTCACCCAGCCCAAGAGCACACCCTGCTCTGGAGCTGGTTCTGCCACCTCCAGTCAAGTCAGGGACACAGCCCTGCCTTAGGATGTGTTACATTTATCTGCAAAGAAGAGCTGAGAGTGTATGAACTTCAACAGGAATTAAGAATATGATAATTTTGCAAGTCATTATTTATGATGTCCTTATGAAATGGGGAAAGGCATCAAAGGTTGCCTGTTGGAAATTACTGGAAGCTAAATTTAAATATGTTCCTCTTCCATCCACAACCTTGTCACCATCTTGCTGCCATGTTCCAGTGGGCCCATGAGTCTAGATCACCTTCTTTTCACCATCAGTAAGACCATCAATTCCTCCAAGCATTCTCTTCAAGTTGACTTGAATATGCATTTCCGCACATTCTTCCTTTTCCCAGACCTTGGTTTGTCTCACTATGAGGTGAGAAAATCCTTCCCGATGGTTTCATAAGTACACACGATGTGGCATTTACCAACATTGGTTAAATCTAAATAAATCCATCTGTTCCCCAAGAGAACGTGTTTCCTCTGTGATGTCAAAGCCTGGTCTTGGTGACATCATTAATCATCACAGGAATTGCTGTGATGCCCCAGAAAATTACTAGCTAAAGCAGTCAGGAGCCAGTTACTGACTGGAGGAAGGAAATTATTCTCTTCAGATAAGAGCAAGGGAAAAGAAAGAAGGGAAATTTAGAACAGGTTAAAGGATCTTTTAATGTGCAGAATGTAATACTCTCCTGTGTGTGGCAGAGATAAATTCTTTTTTTGCAAGGCAAAGAACCTCCAAGGAAATGCATTCTAAATAGGCTGATGTATCCTGGTACAATAGGAGGAGAATGCTACAATTCTAAATCTGTGTACCTGGAGATAAATGAAAGGGAGAAGCCCTTTCTCTGAGGGCTACACCCCAGTGCTTCCTAATCCCAGAAGCCTCCTTCATGCACATGACAGTTAAGATATGCCAAGCTGGATCTGCCATCTGATCATTTCCAGTGCACTTGCTGCAGTGTATTATACACCCAGGATGTAATTTGCTTTAGTGAAATTGTCATTTTTAGTCCTAAATAGCTGGTGGCCACTGGGCTAAAGACAGCTGTCCAAAAGTGACCTTGAAGATCACACACCGTTACCGACTTCTTGTTTAAATTGCAAAGAAACACTGGGCCTGCATAATAAGATGTTGATTGTCAGGCTGAGCAAGCAAACTGAGGTGAAGATGATGTTGGGAAGAACTGCTGCTTTGACATCTCTGCCTGCACTGTTCAAAATGCTTTTCTCGATTCTCTGTTCATCCACTATCTTCCCTCAGCAAACTTCCTGGAGATAAGTTTCTACTCTTCTTGGACAAATATTTTTCAGAATAAACAGGGAGGCAGAGGGAAAGCATTTGTTTTATACCTTGGTGAAGTGATAAAAAAATCTCCGTGTTCTGCAGCCCTTGAACCATTGTTCCTTTGTCTTTTTGGCAGAAATGTTTGGGCTGTATTGATTTCTTGTGAAATGAAATGTTAACAAATGTGTAGCAACAATGGAAGTTGTTTCCTTCTCTTTCTTGTGAATTTTCTGAGCCTGGAGAATTTTTTGACCTTTATTCTGTAAGCTCCTGGCTGGAAACTGAATGAGATTCATGGGAAAACAGTGTAACAATTAGTGGTGTGATCAGCAGCTTCTCGCTCCCTGTAGTGTCTGTGTCACATGAACCTGCCTGAGGTGTCAAAAATGACAACAGTTAAATATCTGAAACTTTGGACACAAGGCATTATAAAAATACTGTTACTAACTTTTTTCTTATTATTATTTTAAAATTTATTAATAAGTATTCTCTTGGAGGAGGAAGCTCCTTGGCAAGTTAATCTCATTCCTGGCTTAGCCCTGGGTTTTCTGCAGTCTATGAGCCCATACAAGCTTTACCGCACCCTGCAAGCCGAGGCAGCTGCTGACAACAGCCTGGGAGCAAAGCTCGTTCCACACCGCTCCTGAGGCGCCTGCAGCTGTGGGGGAGAAAACCTGAACCTTACTGTGCTATTTTTCATCTCCTAACAGAAAAAAAAGGCTACCAAGGGGAAATTGATGGGGATCAGCTCCTCCTGGTGCCCACTGAGCTGTTGGTTTTATGCTGCGGATTTTATCTAAATCTTGGCAAGGTTCATCCAACCCCTGTGCTTTGTGTTGCAGCACTCAGATCCTGAGCTGCCCTCCTGCACTGCTGGATGTTCCCTGCCCTGATGAATCAATCCCATAATATTCCACCCCTCTATGCATGACCTCCCTGCACTGTAGGGCTGTTTGCAGGGTTATCCAGGTGCACTGCTGTAAGTACAAGCTCCCAACACTCTCTCCCTCCTGTAGTTTATAGCTCTCACTGTTCTGGCAGGGAACAAAAGGATCTGACCTTCCTGAGAGCGAGCAGGGAAGTTACTAAATAACCGAGTTCTCCTTTCCCCAAAAGGCTGTAAATTGTGCTGGAATAATGGTTTCACGATATGCCAGATGAGAAGCTGCTGTCGGCCACTGAATGATTTTTAATTGAACATGAACCAGAGGAAATGCTTTACCCTGGAAAACTCCCACCTTCCCTCTCCTGCAGAGCACACATGTGCTGCCTGCCCTCGTCTCAACCTGATGGAAGCACTGGCAGCATGCCGGGGGTCAGGGAAGTTTCTGGTCCACCCCAGGAAAGGACGCAGAGATTCTATCCAGCTTTCAGATTGCTGCTGGTGTCTCCTTGGAGTGCTCAGGGACAGCTCATGGTCTTTGGACTTGCTGGAGATTCATGCATGTGCTGGGGTCAGGGAGGGAAGTGCTGTAAAGCCCTCAGCACCTTGTGGGTTTGGGTTCTTGTTTTGTCTTGGGGACAGCCTGGAAGGGGCATTGAGCATGCAGGTCTAGTGGGAGGCATCCCCACCCATTGCAGGGAGATGGGACAAGCTGCTCTTGCAGGTCCCTTCAAACTCAAATTTTTCTGGGATTGTGTGGCAGGTCCACTGTGCCAGAGGGTTGAGGAAAAATATAGAGGAAATGGCTCTGCTCTGTTGAGAAAACTTGGATTAATGGTGGATGGTGGCAAGACAAGATCCAAAAGCCTGAAGGTGAATGAACTGGATTTGTGCCACCTGTACTCCAGCTGCAGCTTGTATTTCTGAAGAAGGCAGGACAACAAGTGCCACAAGACACTTTTTTTTTCTACCTGTGCAACTTATATTGAACAGCCTAAAAATCTTCCCTTCTTTAGAATTTAACCCTTCAAAAATGGGTCTTACATACTTTTTTTCCCTCCTCTTGGTTATTTTCTTCCATGCTTTGACATTATTATGTGAGGAACATTACTGAGCCCCAAAGTGTGGAAGAAATGGTTCAGAGCCAAACAGTTCTACTGGGGAAAAAAAAAAAATTCCATGGCTCCTCTAAATTCAGCCAACTTGGTTTTCTGTGGCTCCAGTTTTATAGGAGAGATTTCTGAAGTCCTACCCTGAGGTCACCAACTTGTGGGAAAGTACTTGTGATTTCTCCCTCCCCAGCCAATAACTATCAGTGCTACTTTTCACACTATTGCCGAATGACCTTAATTAGGCTTATTAAAGTTAGTTCTATTACTAACGTGGCCATGATCCTGCAAGTGCCTGTGCATATGCACAGACATTATTGATGTTGAGCTCCTGCTAAAGCCAGTGAGGCTGGATCTGTGCTGAAAACTGGATGTCAGGGATGGTGAGAACAAACGCTGTGCCCAGATATTCACTGCGTTTTGTTGTGAGAGAAGACTTTCTTATCACTGCTGAAATGTTTAAAATAGGTTGTCTACAGAAGGAAGAAAGAGTTTTACATAAAATAAGACCTGAACCAACAATTTGCTCAAATTAAAGCAGAATCCCGAGGCTTTGGGTTTTTTTCCTGTCAAGGAAAAGATGAGTTTAACATTTTTATACCGTGTTATTGTGACTGAGTACTATACTGCTGTCTTCATTCCTCCCTACCAAGTGTTGCTGCTGCTGCACCAGTTGCAGTTCCCTCGTGAGCTTCTTCCTCTCCAGGGCAGTTTCTCAGCACAGGCAGGAGCAGCGCTGGTCTCAGGGAGCTCCCAAGCCCTGGGTAGGCTGGCTCACGCCTCATGCAGCTTTACCACCTAGAAATGCTGTTCCTGCCCATCCTGGTACTCCCAAAGTGAGCAGTAGCTGTAGGAGGTGATGAGAGGCTTGAGGCTGTGCCCAGCCTGGGTGCACCCAGCTGACCTGTACCCTCAAGGGCTGGATCTCTGTCTTGGCTCGGGATCAGATGTCCCCAGGGATGACAGAAGCCTGTCTCTCACTCGTTTCATGCTTCAGTAAGACAGAACACATTTTTCTCATGCAATTTTGAGGCTTCTCCTTTTCAGGTCTCTGCTGCTGGGTTGTGATTTCCAGGAAAGGCCTCCTAATGTCTGCCTTTGTTCTTTGGCTAATTGGAGCCTCAGGAAAGAGATGTGCATGGTGGACATGAGCGTGCCCAGGTTTGATTCCTTGTAGCAGATCCTACTGAGAACTTCTCAAGCTTCACCACTGCAGTGCTTCATCGTGTGTTTTCTCCTCTGGGTTATGGTTCATTAAGTAATTAAGTAAACTTACTGCTTCTTAGACAGAGGCTACATGAGAACTTCCCATTGAGTTTCTTAAGAGTTCTTGGTTTTGGTGATTCTGAGCTATTCAGAAGCTTGGTGTTGAATGTGTTAGAATAGATAGAAAGAGTTCAATTGATTTGGGGGGGAAGTTTGCTTTAGGCCTTTCATAAAGAAGAAAGAACACCACCTAAAGATGTTCCCCCAAAGTATTTCTTCCTCCCCACTAATTTCCCAAGAGCTGAGGAAGTGGGCAGTCAATTATGCAGAAGAGCCACCACAGGCCAAGGGAAGGCCCCAGCCCTTGCCCAGACCCAGTGGGCAACTGCATATGAACAGTGGCTGCTCTCACAAATCCATTGCTACCCTTTGCCGTGGAGATCCCTAATTAGACAGGAGCGCTGGAATCTTTCCAACACGTCTCCCCTGCTGGCTGCCCTCCCATTTGGTCATGCTAAACGAGTAGGTAAATAGGCCTTTCATGAAATCTAACACCCGCCCCACCTAATCCCCCCTGCCTTCAAACTGTGGGGCTAATCAGTTGTTTTGACATAACTGGGATCCAAATTCTATAAGGAACATTGCCCAGAAAAGTTCAAATCCAAGACCAAGATTAATGAGAACTTCAAAGAAATTTGCCACCAAATGTTACTAATTTAGTACACCCTCTGTTTGAAACCAATGACCTAATTGGAAACTATATTCTTTAAAAGCCTTTATGTTCCAGCTCTTTAGTATTCGAGAGGTGACTTCTGAGATCAGAGTGGGTTTATGTCATTCGGTGGGACAGGGCTGTTGATTTCCACTCCCACCTCCCTAAAACTGGGATAAAATATCCTGCATTAGGTGACTGTGTTCTTAATGCACAATAAATAATAGGTTTGTAATCAGACAAACAATTTCCTCCTGTTCTCCAATAGTTGAGTATAATATTACAAATCCCTTAAATCTGGTTAGAGAAATGAAAGGTCTGACTGACTTTGCTGCTTCACGTTGCCAAAAAGTCAGCACATCAAAAAAAATTGTACTTGATGTAAAAATGCATGTTGTTTCACAGAGCTGTTGGTACTACCTCTGCCTTCCCAGAGTTTCACCAAGGTCCAAACTGTCCAAATTGTATGCTCTGCACTTGGCTATGGATTTGGTAAGAAAACCTGAGGAGAAAATCAGATCATTTATGCCTTTGGCAAAGATCAATCAACTTACTGTGGAAATCAGGCATGCTGTTGTCAGCTCAGGCACTTCTCTGTGTCTTGTGTTCTTCCTAGAACTCCACAGAGCTCTGCACTTTCCTGGGAGGATCCTGCTGTCCCCTGTGATGAGGTTGTTTGTCCTGCACCCGACTATGTTGATCCTCATCCCTAGAGCCAGGATAGAGGCAAACTCATTCTGCAGGGTTTTCCCAGCAGATGAAGGGGGATAGAATGAGGTCAAGGTGGAATTTGCTGCTGCAGGTGGAAGTTTGGTGTAGTTGCACATGCTAAATTGCTGCTTTCTGTATATTAGGAGGAAAAATTCTCCACCTTGGGCCTCTACTTTAGTGTGAACTGTACCATCCTCTGGCACTGGCTGTTTCTCTGCTCTGACTGCAGGAAAACTGTGCGACAGCTCAGGTATCTTCATGTCCTGAGCATCACTGAATCACAGATTCCCAGAAGGTTTTGGGTTGAAAGGCACCTGAAAGCCCATCCAGTGCCACCCTCCTGCCATGGGCAGGGACACCTCCCACTGTCCCAGGCTGCTCCAAGCCCCAGTGTCCAACCTGGCCTTGGGCACTGCCAGGGATCCAGGGGCAGCCACAGCTACTCTGAGCACCCTGTGCCAGGGCCTGCCCACCCTTCCAGGGAACAATTCCTGCCCAATATCCCATCTAAACCTACTCTCTGTCACTGTGAAGCCTTTCTCCCTTGTCCTGGGCACTCTAGGCCCTTAGAAACAGTCTCCCTCCATCTTTCCTGTTGGTTCCCTTCAGGTGCTGGAAGGTCACCCCAAAACCTTCTCTCCTCCAGGCTGAACAATCCCAATCCCCTCAGCCTTTCCTCCCAGCAGAGCTGCTCCATCCCTCTGGTGACAGGAAGCAGCTGTGAAGCAAAGTCTTCTCAAAAAAATCCTCTTTGGTTTTCTGGGCAGAACAACAGCTCTGGAAGGATCTGTAGAGAAGATTTTGGTCCATTCCCCTGCATAACCCTTAAGTGAATGTACTTAAGTGAATGCACTTAACCCTTAAGTGGGATGTACTGCAGCTCATTTCAGTCACTAGAGGACCTGGGATACCTAATTTGCCAACGCTGCCATCTCCCATGAATGGGTACTGCCTATACGACAGTGGTGAGGTGACAAACACACTGTGGAAGAAATTTTGACATAAAGCCAGGCTTGAGCTTCTTACCTGCTGCTGCACAGGGGGTTGAGAAGCTGCTCTGGAGCCAGGGGACACAGCATTCAGACCTGACACACTCTGAGGATTTTCTAGTAATTTGGACATAAAAGTTAGTTTTAAATGGAGGTTACATGATCTCTCAGGCTGAGAGCTGGTGTTCTCCATTCATAAATCAGAGTGGAATTCCCCCTTTCTGCATAAATTAAAATTCAGAGAGCAGTTATCAGTTTAAAAATAAAGGAATAGCAAAAAAGAAAAGGCTGGATCACTTAGGATATATTCAACCTTTATGAAAGATGCCTTGTTTTCACATCAGTGGTATTTTGCCAGTAACAGCTTAGTGAACATCAAGAAAGGTTGTTCTTGGGTTATTTTCAGAAAACAGTTTTAAAAAAACTAAAAAGCCTAAACCAAATGTGGTTCTTTTCTGGCTAAGGAGCTGATTCCTGCTGGATGTGTGTTACCTAGTGCAGGTTGGACACTCATCCTGGTGGTGCTTGGTGAGGTTTGAGCAAGCCCAGCTCAGCTGCAGGATTCTCCCCCACCAAAGATGTTTCTGTGCATGTCCAGTGCTGCCAAAGTAATTTATTAGACATTTATTAGTTTCTACTGAACGAAGACCCTTCCCCACTCCAGCGAGGACAGCATCCCCCAGCAGTGCTCAGTGCTGTGTTAGCAATCCTGCATCTGCTGAGGAGAGCTGGATATTGGAGTGATTTCCTCTCCAGGCCTTACAGGCCTTGTGGGGTTCGTGCCACCTTAGAAGTCTGGGCAGAGTTTTAAAGACTTAAGTGCAGGAGAGACCAAATTTTCCAGAAAAGGGAAATTTGTGTTTTATAAACCTCGCAGTACCCATTTTGCTCACATCCATTTTATGATTATAATTACTTAGATCACTTTTTAGATGAAGAAAAACAATAATGAAAGAGTAACTAAATAAAAAAGCTCAGAAAAAAAGACAGAAAACACCATGGTTTCTGTTCAGAAATTTTAACCCTTCAGTAAGAAGAAAGGCTGGATTTTTAGAGGTGAGGGACAAGGCTGGCCTGTAGCTACATATATTCCACTATTTCAACCTGCTCTTTTCTTCATTCCTACCCTTAAAGAAAGGTGAATCTCCCATGCCTTTTCTTTGCTTAAATGAATTGTGACTCTCCAGATGTCTGCAATAAAATTGGGCATTATAAATATATATATATTTTAAATATTAGATCTATGCACACACATGATAAATACACATGTATAATGCAGTTCAAGTGAGTTTAGAGGGCAGGTCCAAGCTCCAGAAGATCCTTCTTTCCTTTACCTCTGCATGATGGCCACTAGAAAAAGCTTACCCATGGGTTCTGTACTTCTGGTTGCTCTATCATGGGTGAATTACTGGTGCACAGAGCTGCTGCTGGGAATTTCCAGGAGACTGGTGGGAATCAAATCCAGGATTTCTTGCCAAAGAGAGGTCTAATCCCCACAGGAATGCCTATTGCAGACACACCCACTGTGTCCATCTTTGCTGGGGTGCACTGAGAGGGGAAGGCTGGAGCTCAGCCCAGGAGAAGAGGGATTGAGAAGGGGATGGGTGCTGCAGCAAACCAGCTCTGTAAGTTGATGGAGCATTAATAGGGCCTGCCCAAGGGATGGAGCAACTGTCTCCACCCTGGGCTTATCTTGCCTGAATTCTTGCAGGGCTCAGTGACCCTGGTTTTATGCGTGGGGCAGCACTAAATGTCTGTGACCCCCTGTCAGAGTTCCCTGTTGGCTCTGAGTCTGAATGAGGCTTTTCAGCCTCAAACAAGGGATTTTATATGAACTAGATAAATAATTAAGATAATCATCAGTCTGTTGGTGTTTCAGACCCCATTTCAGATTCTAGCAGAGAGAATATGATCCTGTAAGTGCTTTGGAGTGCGATAATTTCCAAAATAAGTGAAACCTCTAATGAGGGACTGATGATTGCTGGACACCCTATGTCCTCATAAAGACCTCTCATCCCTTTTCTAGTTCCCTCTAGTTCCCTAGTGGTGGAGGCTGCTCTTCCTTCTTGTGTAATACCTAAAATCCCCACAATGTATAGGAAGTTTATTCTTTCCAGGGTCTTCCACTGCCCTGGGCTGTGCCTGACTGTTTGAGGTGCCCAGAGGTCAGAACACCACAGGCATTGCCTGAGCTGCCTGCATTAGGTTTGCTGCATTTTATCGACCTTTTCTGGGTGTTCAACCCAAAAAACCACACAGCATCCTTTTCTGGATCATGAGCCCTGGGAAGCAAATGCCGTGAACCTTTACACACACTACAAAGTGCATGGCAGGCTGCAAGGAAAGCAAGCACATATATTGGTTTCTCTGCAGTGGCAATCAGGAAGGGAATTAAAATTATGATATGTTGCCATGGTAATGAAGTCCCAGGATTTGGCTAGGAGGAAAAGTGAGGTTGTAGCTAGTTGCTCATGAATTCCTCAGTAGGCTTTTCAATACTCTGTTTCCTTTAAATGAAATTGGAGAAAGACTTGCAGTTCATAGTGGGGATAAAAATTTTATGAAGCTAAATCTAGGCTGTGTTTTAGTGTCAGTCAGCATTAACCCACAGCATGAACACATAAATAATTGAAATTTCAAATACCCCTGGATTAGAGCACCAGCAGCACTTGAGGGCCAGTGTTCCATGGATGTCCCAGAAGCTCTCCAGCCTCTCCCTCATCATCCTGGGATGGAAGCACCCATTCCTGCCTCCTCCCCTGCCTCACCTCTTAGAGTGTCTCTCTAGAAGAATAAAACAAGATAAATGCAACAGTTCCTCTGGCTTGCAGAAGGTGAGTAGAGCTGCTCAGGGAAATATTTGCAGCTCTCCTGAAGACCAGGTTCCTCCTTACCCAGAGGTTCTCTGCAGTCAGCAGGTTGGCTGTGGGCTGGAGTTTGTGTGTTTGACATCCACTCTGTCCCTGCCAGAGCCCAGACAAAGACAATCCTGTAACAATCCTGATAATCCTGACAATCCTGATACAGGTAAACAGTTAGCAAAAAAAATCATAGAAATGTAGCAGAGGAAAGAGGTTGCAAAGCACTCCTTATTTGTGAGGAAGGTGATGTTTGGTTTTGAAAATGAATATTCTATGGAGATTTTAAAAAAATTGAAAAACATTTTTGTATTTTGGACCAACCATGGTCTTAGTTCTTTCCTTATATCTATGACAAGTTTAAGTCAGGCAGGCTGAAGATTAATTTGGAAAGAGAAAAAATAATTATATAACTGAAGCTTTGAATATTTTCAACAAGAATAATACCAAGAAAAAAAACCTGGCCCAAATATTTTCTCAAATTTTATTTTATTTTTTCTCTGATTTTCCCTTCCCATCTCCCCTTTTTTAGAGACAAATGAGTAAAACAGAGGGTGCAAAAAGATCACTCATCTGCAGGGCAGGACAGAGGGCCAGCAGGAAAAGAAAGGGGACAAAACCAAAGCACAAGAAAGTGAGTTTTCAGAGCTTTTAAGGCTCATTTTCAGGGAGAAAAAAAAAGAGACATTTTCTGTGACAGTGAGCTGTCCTACATTAAAAAAGAAACTCAGATGAAAATGCTTCCCTAGAGAGTAAGGAATGCCATGTGGAGGCTCCCAGGAAGACTGGGATATGGTTCCCTCTTCAGCCGCATCCCGCTGCCGTCCCCAGCAGGGGCAGAACTCCACGGCCCCTCCCTGGCTGCTGTCCCCCTCTGCCCCCTCGGGACGCCCCTGGGACCCTCCCGGGGCGCCCACAGCCACTGCCAGCCCTGCAGAGCCCCCAGGCTGGGTCCTGCAGCAGACCCTGCCGAGGTCCAACCCTCCCATTGCAGACATTCCATTGTCCATGCGAGCACTAATGCCGGGTGAGGTCAGCAGCTGCTGGGAAGGGAAAGCTCTGTTTGCTGTGGCAGCAGAAGGACATTGGCTGGACAAAAATCTGTGTAAAAATCCCTCCTCGATGTCACAGGATGGTCCCATGGCAGGGACACCTCCCACTGTCCCAGGCTGCTTCAATCACCAATGTGCAGCCTGGCCTTGGGCACTGCCAGGGATCCAGGGACAGCCGCAGCTGCTCTGGGCACCCTGTGCCAGGGCCTGCCCACCCTCCCAGGGAACAATTCCTGCCCAAGATCCCATCCAGCCCTGCCCTCTGGCAGTGGGAAGCCATTCCCTGTGGACTGTTACTCCAGCCCCTTGTAAACAGCCTCTCTCCATCGTTCTTGTAGCTCCCTTCAGGTACCAAAAGGCTGCAATTAGGTCACCCCAAAGCCTTCTTTTTCCAGGCTGAACAATCCCAATTCTCTCAGCCTTTCCTCACCGCAGGGGCATTTGTTTGTCCCCCGCTCTGCAGAGGGTCAGTGGTGAGAGCCTGGGGGAAGACTGTGGGTGTCCGTGTGCAGATGTGCTGTTCTCCAGGTGTGTGGTCTGACCTGTCAGTGTTCACCAGTGCAGAAGCAGCTCTTTGTACTGCTGGGATGTGGGTGGGAGTCAAGGGACCTTCTCCTTTTCTCAGACCCCTCAGCTGTCTTCTGTGGAGCTGTCAAGGGGGACTGGGCACGGTGTTGAGCCTCACTAAAGCCTTTGCAGCCCTTCAAAATATAGGTGCTGCTCAGAGTTTTTTCTGATTAGCAGCTTTGTAGTCCCCACAGAGCCTGGTGATATGCCAGGGCTCCTAATGGCGAGTCTGGGTTTGGGTGAAAACAGGCAATTGAGATAAAAAATCTCCGGTGCATTGGACAATAGGCTGCTCTCCAGAGCCATGCAGGTCACAAACTGTTGGATGAACTGGCTTTGCTGAGCAGGCTGATGAGGGTTCTTTCACCTGGGAATAAAAACTGGGCTTTTCCATACTAGGGAAAACGTGAGACCTCCTAAACATCAAATCTCAGAGTGTCCCCTGTGCCCAAGCCTGGCTCATGAGCCTGAGGGATGAGTGGTGCTGTCTGACTGTGACTGTGCACACCAGGGGAAAATAAACAAGGAATTGCTCCTGGCTCACCCCCTCTGGCTCCAGTGTGGCACTTCAATAAAATGTCAGGTTGGCTGCTCTCAGATGAGTAAATTGATTTTGGGTCCTTTTTATTTTGGCCATAAGAACACAAAAGTTCCAAAGGAAAGACTTTTCCCCCTCTACTGTGCTAAGCCAAGCCAGACTCCTGTGACTGCTCACTCCACCTGGGAATCAATGGTCTTCAGATGCTCAGAAATGCAGAAGTGGGCAGGGGTGGTCGACCAAGTTGAAACAGCTTTTATTTTTACTGCTATGTTTGAATGCCTTCTAGAGCTGATTGGAAACAGAAAATCACTATGGCGTGACCTGTGGTGAGAATCTCCTGTGTAAAATTTTATCTTCTGTTAACCTCCAAATTTGGCTTGTTTTGTTTAAATTTAAAAATCAGAAATGCCCCCATGAACCTGCTTTAGTTTTTTCCCATTATTTTAAAATAATATTTCTCAATAACGGCTTAGATTCACTTTCCATTTCCAGTACAAACTTGAATATCACAATAAATTTGAATAGTACAAACAGAATCAGTTGTGACAGGCAAATTTACAAGGTGCTGATCCTGGACAGAGATTTTTGAAAATTTCCATTTGAAAGGTTTGTCATTCAAAGTTTGCTAAGTCAAAGCTGACAATCATAAATCTCTAGTAGCATGTTCAAGAAAGGTATGTTAATAAATCTGAGGTTGGGATTGCCTCCAATTTCCTGCCAGCAATCATGCTGCTAAAACGAAATAAACAGGAAAAAGTTAAATCTGAGCAGGACTATAGTGTTATTTAAGAGCAATTTTTACTTAGGCAAAAGTTTTCCAAAACTTTTAATGGCCTTTTGTGATAAAAGCTCCCATTTAGGTAAGAGTCTCTCAAATGTTTTTTCAAAACAGTAAAATTAAACTGTTAAAACCCTAGAGGTAACAACATGCCACTTCAGCCAAAACAACAAAAGCTTCCAGCATAAAAACAAACTGTATTTTACTTGGAGAATGAAAACTTCCAAAGGAAACATGAACTGCTTCTTCAGGAAAAGTGGGAAATGGGAAGACATCCCACTTACTGAATGTGTTCTTCCAGCAAAAGCACTGTAAAGCAAATTCTCATTTCCCACGAGAAACGTGCACATCTCCTATCAGCTGACAAACATTGTGGTTTGGCATTAAAAGTAGTTGCCAAAAGATCTTAACCAGAAACAGGAGGTGGGTTGGATCAAGGGAAACCTCTGTGGGATGTGTGCTGCTCCCCACTTGCTGGAGTGTCAGGAAGGGTCTGGGTGGGGTGGACGTCTGCAGTTCTGGGCTTAATGAGGAAAATTGGTACACAAACACAGGTCTCTCATGGCAAGCCTGCAAGTGTCAAATCTTTATTCCACTGATCTCAGGGGTGTTTGTTTCAATCAGTGCCTGGATGGCCAGATTAGGTCTGTTTGCTCTCTTTTGTGAAATCTCTGCAATTCAGCATTAATGCAGGTCTAATTTTACAGTGTTATCATTACAGAAGGTAATACAAGCACCAGAATACTGGCAAGGAAATAAACTTTTGAGGTGCATGCCAGTAGTCAGTTCTCTGAACTAGTTAATTTACTAACTGGTAAATGAGATCAAACAAAACTTTGACTTTCAGCTCAAACAGAGCCATCACCCATTTCCATTAAGTTCTCCCCAATGCTTTTTAACTACATTTCTGTTCTTCCCAGTCCTCTGGGAAGAGAACCTCCCTGAAGGGGAAGGGCCACAGCTCCTTCTGGGACCATCTGTGCTGATTAGACCTGGGAAACAACAGAAACTTCAAAACGCCACATCTCCTACCAGAGGGCTGTAATGACCTTGAATCCAGAGCCTTGCTTTTGACTCATTGGAGCTCTCTTTGCTTGTCTCTTGGCAGCCACATTTTCATAGAACCATAGAAAGGCCTGGCTTGGAAGGAACCTCAAAGCCCATCTCTTTCCACCCCTGCCATAAGCAGGGACACCTTCCACTACCCCGTGTTCTCCAAGCCCTGTCCAGCCTGGCCTTGGACACTTTCAGAGATGGGATGGTCACAGACCCTCTGGGGAACCTGTGCCAAGTGCTTACATCACTCCCACCACAAAATCATGTGTGAGGTGGGGACAAATTACTGCACCTCGGCTCCTATCTCCAGCCCAGGTGTCTTTGTCTTGTCTGGCTGCACATGGAGTCGTGTGGGCTCCTCCTCCAGCCCCATCTCCATCTTACCAGGGGCACTACCACAGAGAGTAAATAAGAGGAAAACCTTTTGGCAGTGGGCCCTGCAAGGATCTTCTAGTGGATGGATGAGTTGGTCCAGGCACTATTGGTGAAGGGGGGACTCAGGCTGAGTGGACATCAGGATGGGTGGTGGTGAATTCCTGGGGCTAAGGGTGATGGTTGCCAGCAGTAAGTCCCAATTCCCTTTCTCTTGTGGGGAGACCACATTGAATTAGAACAGACTTGGTCAATGTTTCTTGAAAATTTTCTTCGTCTTGTGCTTACATCTTTTTATTTCCTCTCCAATTCTGTCCTTATTATAAGAGGAGGTACCAAGGTGAATCCAGGCATAACATCCTGGACATCCTGTTTCTTCAGAGCCTGCTGTGTGTTTGACTTGGCTAATGTTTCCTTCTCAAGATTGATGAATGCCCATCCTGTTTGCCTTTCTCTGAAGAGAAAACAGATGAAATAACCTCCCTCCCAGTCCTCCTGGGATTCAATTCCAGATCTGGGCTGCCCAGTTGTGACAAAGGACAGGTGTGAGTCTGCAGGCAGGACGGAGCACTGGGGCATCCCTGGGTGCTGCTCTTGCAAGATGAACTATCTTCATTATCATTCCAAATAGGAAGAGCCTCTGCTCACTGTCCTGATCAGCAGGCTCTGTGTGTTTGGGGAGAAAAATTAGATGAGAAGTTGAAAGACATTAGTGTTTGGAGGAAGTGTGGATGGGAGACTAATAGATCTGAGGAAGGAGGGAAAAAGACAAGAAAATGTTCCAAGAGTTGCATTAGGAATGGACAAACTGATAGTGTGCAATGTGAGGCAGGCAGTGTTAGTCATTTTGGTGGTGGGCTTGTTTCTCTAAACCCCCTTGTTTCTCAGACTTGGTTGTGTGTGGTGCTGTGCTTGTTGGGAAGGGGCTGGAAAGCAAAGGATGTCTGTGGCTCTGCAGTGTCCCTGGAAAGCCGAGCACAAACCCACTGGGGCTGCATGAAATGGCAGTTACAGCCATGGAGCAACCAAGACAACCATGGTCCAACAGGTACAGCCTGATGCAGACATGGCTTTACTCCTTCACTCATCCAGGCTGAGACAAAAGCCAGCACTGCTTGTTGTGGGCCAGGGAAACATCCAGAGCTGAGCTGGGACCAACTCTTCTTGCAGCTGTGTGGACCAGGACACTCTCTTGCACTCTAATGCCAAAATGAATCTCCTTTACCAGTGCCAGCACAGTCTTGCAACAAGGCTGAGCACAAACCCCATACTGAAAGATTTTGGTGAAATAGATATGACTTGTTTTTTCCTGCACTGCTGCTTAGTTTATGTGTCACTATAGATGTCGCTGCTGTGGTCTAACACCAACAACTCTGTGAAGAAAAAGCTTTAAAAAAACCCACAGAAATGCCAATTCCCTTGACCAAGTTTGGAGAAAGGTAGAGACAGCAGAGAGAAACTGCAGAACTTAACCTAGGTTAACTAAACAGAATTTTAAACTCTGTTTCAACATAAGGCTTCTAACATTACCTGCTTGGCACGTCATAGCCAGGGATAAGAGCCACCATCCTGTGCACAGTGAATTACAGAGCCAGCTGCCCCCAGATGCACAGGGACATAAAGCTTGTGAGGGAGAAAGGGGGAGCTTTCTCTGACATCATGACACAAGGAGAAAAATGAATAAAAGATGGGAAATCTCACATGACAAGGCAGACACCAGTCACTGAATGGAGCTGAAGTGCAAATCCTTCTACAGAATATCTTATGCCATAAAGTCTGGTGAAGGGTTTTTTTCCCCTTTGTTTTTTCTTCTCTGACTTTGTATACCACTGTAAAGCGTAGCCATGGACTTAGTTCTTCAGTTCTTTCAATTCTGCCCAAAATAGGTCCCACTGTCTTTTCAATGTATCAGTCTTTATTGGGAATGTGGAACTAAACCAGGCATATCCTTGTGCTATCATTGGCACACCAAAGGCAGATCAATTTAACCTATTGCATCATCTCATCCTGTCCTAAATTTTTCTTGCTCTCATTTCTTGGGGAGTGACTTTTTGACCACCACTTCCCATTCTTTTCTGTTAATATGGACACTGAGGAGCAGCTCTGAGGCTGCTTTTCTCGACCTGTGTGCTCTTAGTGGTGGAGTCCAGACTTGCCAGTTTCTGTCTCTGCCTTTGGTGAAACTTCAGCTGTTTCTGCCATATCCCTTTCAGAAGTTCCTCTTAGAAACTAAGCCTCTCTGAATGTCTGCACTGATTCCTTACAGCCTCCTTTTCTGGGCATCTCTGCAGGGACCTAAATGAAACACTGGAGGAAACACAGGCTTATTTTGGACAGCTTCATGGTTAAAGACACTTGACAGAGACTTGAGAGTGTTTTTTTTCCCAGCTCTGTGTCACTGACCTCCAGCAAACCATTTTATCTCCCCGTTTCCTATCTGTGATGATGATAGAAATGTTCCCTTTCTTTCTCCCTTTGTCTGTCTTATCTATTTATATTTTAAGGTCTTTGGGGCAAGGACTGTCTCTTCACTGTACAAAGGCTGACAGACAAAGGCGTTGACCTTGCTTGGGATCTCTAAGTGTTAATGTGATAACAGTACCAGAACAGTGGATGAATGCTAAACAGCAGCACAATCAATTTTGGAAAAGAAAGCAAAGTATTTTCCCTTCCTTCTAAGAGCCTTTGAGATGCAATAATTAAGGCATCAAATAGGAAGTACAGAGGGCTACGTGGAAAACTGCATGTTCCACAAAACAATCTGAATGAAACTATTCTGTCAAAACTGAGGTTATCTTCTTCAGTTTTCTAGAGGGTTGGTTTGTTTGTTTGGTTAATTGTTTTGTTTTGTTTTAAGCAAAATCCAGCCTCTGGGAAGGGGAGCACTTGTAGCTTGCTAAAGTTTTTAGGTCACTTTGGGTGTTGGGGACTCTGAGACAGCAGCTTTGTCACTGAAGAAAGCTTTTGGGAATACGTGGTCCACAAGCCCCTGGCTGAGCACATGCATGTGGCTGGCTGTCCCCTGGCACTGGAGAAATGGCTCAGGACATTTTCAACCATTCAAACATGTTTTGGAGTTTACTCATAGAGGAGGTTTTTCTTCTGTTGCAATGCTGAGAAAAAACTTTCAAATCTTGCTAGAAAATTGAGTTCTTCCCCTCAAGAAGGTAAATGTCCTCTCATCTCCACAGGTAACCTGTTTTTTCATGCAACCAGGAGAAAAGTGTTAATACACTGCTGTCCTATTCTGCATCCTAATCTAAACACATTTCATCTCTTTCTTATACAGAGATCCAAACAAAAATTAAAATGTTAATGTTAACGGTAAACTCAGCAGGAAATCCAGTTTCTCTCTTCAGCTGTAGATGTGGTTTTGACCTCCTAAAATGTGATTTTTTGTGTTAATTTAATACTAAATTCCCATCAGATTAAGCACAATCTGAAGACACAATAGGAGAATGGCAGAGGAGGGGAAGCCAAGCAGCACTTAATGTCATCTTTACTTGTGTTTCCTGCTGAAAGATCAGATCAGGTAGTGAATTATTAATGCTGCAGCCCGGCACAATCCTGGGCATGCAGCCTGCCAAAATGTAAAAAGTCCATTGCAAAGGCAGGATATTGGATCCCATCGGTGCAAACAGGCATGCTTCCATGTTTGAAAGTTCACAGTGGGAGAATTCAAATCAACCTCTGAGGTTGGCTGGAGATTAAACTCCTCTATTTTTTAATTAGATGCCATGCAAAGGACCTCATGTCAGGAAAAAAGTAACACTAAACCCATGGAAATATCTGCAATAATTGTCCTACAGACTCAGTCATTGTTGGTGGGGTAAAACATTAACATCCTTTTATCGTGCTTCAGCATTTGCTTGGTTTGGGTTTTTTTTCTGCAGTCCAGCAACTTTAAAGGCTAATGAGTTAAGAATTGTCCAGGATGATAATGGGTCTGCTCAGAGACTTTAATGATTGGCATGGCTCAGGAAGGGGAGAAACAAAACTGGAAGAGGCTCCCTGGGGAAGGGGGTAAAGCCATAAAGGGTTGAGTAGGCAACGTGGAGAAAAGGGCTATTGCTTTCACACTATTTGGTGCTTAAAGGAAGACAAACCCTGGCCACATCTGACTAATTTTGGCTAATTGGAACCTGCCTGGAGGCCTTGCTCCTTTAGGTCAGGGCAGCATCCATTCCTGGGCTCTTCTCAGAATGTGGCCCATCCACAGCCTGTGGACAGCAGTCAAGAGATGGCAAATGGGGGGAAAATTATTCCTTGTGGAAGATCATGTTCCACCCATTTGCCTTTGTTTTCCCACAGCTGGCATGGACCAAACTCATGAGCTGCCCTGGCTTTTACAGGGTCATATAGTGACAGGACAGGGGGGGATGGATTCACACCGACAGAGATTAGGTTCAGATTGGATATTACAAAAAATTCTTCCCTCTGTAGGCAGTGAGGGGCTGACACAGGGTGCCCAGAGCAGCTGTGGCTGCCCCTGGATCCCTGGCAGTGTCCAGGGCCAGGTTGGATAGGGCTTGGGGCAAGCTGGGACAGTGGGAAGTGTCCCTGCCCATGGCAGAGGGTAGAACATGATGCTTAAGGTCCCTTCCAAAGCCATTTGAGAATTCCTTCTGCTTCAGCAGGTCACTGTGGAGCCTTCCTTCTCTGATGATTAATCAGTTGCCACTCACCCAGTCCTCCTCTCCTGCTGAAATCCTCACTAAAAGATTTCAGCTGATGCTGGTGCGTTTTGGTCCTTGACAGGGGTGGCTCCCATCCAGGGCTTCATCTTGGGAGTGAGTGACTCAAATTGCCTGTTTGCATTTTTGCTTCCAACCTGTGAGTAAAAGAGCCTTTCTTATGTAACACCAGTTCCATAAATGTGGAATCCTCCTGCAAAAGGGTGGAGGCTTGTATGGGGAGAGCTGGGTGCTGGGGATGTGCCTGCTTACTCTTGCAGTGTGAGGATTGGCCTGGTTTGGGGCAGTGGTTTTCACTCAAGTACGTTAATCCTAAAATATGTCAGGGAAACATATAATTTTGATGCCATCTCTGCTCAATCACCTTTTCACTGCCAAAAAAAAATTATCACACTGTGCACTTATTTGGTGGAATTCATATTTCTGGTAAACACAGTGAATTACTTGGACACATTAAAGCCTGTTATGTATTATAATTAGCAATAATAATAATGATATTTTTACTGAGGCACAGGACAGAGGAGGAAGGATTGTTCAGACATTTCCAATATAAATCTCATGGTAACCTGAGAATTATGGTTAAAGAGTTTCACTCTGTCTCTTTTAAATGCTACTAAAGTATTAGTTTAGGGGGATTTTGTCATTGTTACTAGGGGTTTTTAACTTGTTTTGGCTCTTAAAAGGAAATACCAGATGGACCTGTGAATCTCTCTAACAAACTTTAAACCAAATCCACTTCTGTGCTCCATTTTTTTTATAACTCAAGAAAAGGGGGAGGTTGTCAGGTAGTCTGGGGTGTCAAAAAAAATAGATTTTTTAAAAAATTTCGATGTAAATGTTTCCACCAGCCATTTGCTGGTATTCAGTACTTCAAAGGACTGGACGGTGATACTAAATCAGAGCTTTTCATCAAAATAGCCATGAATATGAAGTAAACCTTGAAGAATTTGGATGAGGATGTAGAACCATTTCAGATGTTATTGGTCCATGCTGTTTCCCTTTCCAATACTCATTTTCTGCTACGATGTTGTTGCCCTTTGACATTTGTTAAATCCAGCAAGTAGAGGAAATGACACTGTGGTATTTATTAACCTGCAGTGCGGATGTTAAACAGAGGAGGTTTCCCTGAGAGCAGGAGAGAGCTGCCCTGTGAGAAACAGTCCTTTAGCGCTTACCTGGATGAAAAATACAATTAAACAGCCTTACTATGAAAATAATACTGGGCTGCAATGGAGTTGTGATTACAACATAGTGCAGCAGTTCCTTGGCCTGGTCTGGGGGTCTGCTCTGCTTTATTCAGAGTTTCAGCTCCATTATCTCCCTCCCTTGCAGCTGACAACTCGGATGCCAGTGAGGACTGATCCAGCAGCCATCCCACAAGGAATATGATGCCTTTAAAATGGAGTGGTCAATGCACCTTGGAAAGCCACTCTGCTTCCCTTTGGGTCAGGATTTAACCCTTCCATCAGACACTGTTCTTATAATAATTTCAGCAAAGATCGAAGCAGAGAAGTTGAAGGGAGAAACAGTTCTGGCTTCAGTTATGCTTTTTAAAATAAAAGAAAATCTCCACTTTTCTTTTGGGAGTTGAGTCAAAGGTCTCATTAAAAATAAGGAAGGTGTTTCCTGCAGAAATTCCTCCTTGGCATGACTCCCTGGTATCTTGCAGGCAGAGGTGGCATTGCTCATGGGCTGCTGTCCACACTGCTGAGAGGCTGAAATCCCAGAGGGATTCCTGAGAAACCTCAGCAGTTCCTGTGGGCTTTACAAAGGAATATTTGTGCAGAGCCATGAGTTAATCTGGTGAATAGCAAAGGGAGAAGAGCCTTTTCCACAAAGCCAGAGGTTATTGGAACAACATCCAGCAGGAATGAAAGGTTCAGCTCTCCAGAAGTGCGGCTTGGGTTCCATCCTTTCTCCCAGGCCAAAACATTTGTTTTGTTTGCAGTTTGGTGTGTTTATTCACTTTCTCCTCTTAACCTGAGTTCTCTTTTCTTTGTTCTCAAGACTACTTCTGCACACAACACTTAATATAGCTTTAGATTTTTTTTTCTGTGAAACCTCTCCTTTTGCTGATTATTAGTTTTGTATACTTGTAAGAGGAACAAGAAAAGTATATCATATTTCTTGAGTGTGTAGACACCCATGGAATACAGATATATTACCACTGCCTATGACATTGATGCATGTGAGCCCTCAGAAGGAGGAGTGATCACTTAAAATGAAATTAGAACCATTTCAACTTCCCTTGGGGTTCAAAAATATGTCAACCAGCTCTAAAGCTGCCAGTTGTTTGTGACATAGCACTTTTCCTCTCTTCGAATGGAGTGGAACTGGATGCCCCAGCATTTGTGGGTGGGCATGTCCACATTGTGCAACCCAGCATGGAGCTGGGGTTGGTGAGCAGGATCAAACTGCCCCTGGGACTGGAAATAACTCGGTAGCAGGAGGATCATCCTGTGTCTGGAGGACTTCATGGTGCTGAGAAAAGCGGCTCAGAAAAAAGCAACATTAGGATTAGGAAACTTTACAGCATTTGAGACCTGAACTTGTCCCCTTGCACTCCTCACTCAGCACTGAGGATGTGCCAGCACAGTCCTTGTGGTCCCCTCAGCAGCACACGAGGGCAAACTGCACTTTGACCACTCATCTTTTAAAACTAGTTCACAATGCAGTAATATTAATCTTGTGAAGACCATGGTGTACCTGGAGAAGGGGCTGTAGTAGAATGGGGATGGAAAACCTGCTTCCTGTGGTTACAACTTCAGTTTGGAGATGAGAATGCTGAAATGCAGTATGGGAGAGGCTTCAAGGTGAGGAAGGTGGCAAATCAGCAGACTCAAAAGGGAATTTTTAGATGCCATGCACAGCAGCTTAATAACTGGGCACTAAAATGACTGAACAGGAGCATGATGTAAGGATCTCATGTCCAGCAGCTGGGGATGCCTGTTGTACAAAGGGAAGGAGCTGCAGGCTCATGGGCTTTCTCTAAACAGCATCTCCTGCTGCCTCTGTCAGATCAATGATGGTCCAGGGCAGGGAAGTTTGAGCCAGAAGAGCATTTTTATGTGATGTAAAGCAGCTTTAGAAATTGTGGAGGAATGAAACAAATCTGTGTTTAGGACCTGTGCTAAAGGCAACGGCTTTGCAGGCAAACCTAGTTTAGCTCAGTCCAAACTCCTTTGCTACAGAGCAGCCCAGAGATGGCAAGTAGATCCCTTTTCCATATGGGAAGCTGGAGGGAAAGGGCAGATGTCAGGCTGGTGTCAAGTGTTTTATACATTTGGAAACATTCAGGTTTTATATTGAATCACAACTTTGATTGGCTGGGTTTTAATCATGTTGAACCCTTGGAAAGAAATGTCTTTTTATTAGATTGGCTTTTGTAATTTCTCAGCCCTACTTGAATCAGGGAAACCTGGAACATTGCTTTAGTCTTTTAAATCCACCAGCTCTTCTTACACAGCCAGAAGATCTGTGCTGTGTATTTAGTGATTTAGGAGCTGAAGTAGCTAAAAGAGTAAAAGAGTGAAGCAGAACTTTAAGGTTTGTCATTTATCTGAGGGGATGCACATTTAACTACTCTCTAGACGTAGCAGTATTTTAAAAGGCTCTATGCATGAAACGATTAATCAAACAGAAAGAAAAGGGTGTTTCAGAGAATTTTGGCAAGGCATACTTAAGAAACTATTTTCCATCCATTGAAATGTAAATACTCAGAAGCACAGTCTCTTTAAAAGCCCAGAGTTTTTTCCTGGGTATCCTTCTTACGTGGTTATTACCCTTTTTCCTGTGATCACAAGCTAGGTAGTGAGTGTTTCTATCTAAGCATGGCAGTGAGATAATTAAATTAATGTCACACCACCAGAGACACTATAGCTCAATTTACAAATTTGGCTCCTTATCATGAAGGTTTGCATGTTACATCTCTTTTTGCAGACCCATCCTTCTGACACCACAGTGGCAAAATCCATTTCAGATGTGACAGCTGTAAACAGCCCGGAGTCAAAATGATTTTGTTTTGTAGACACATTTAAAGAAGAAGAAAGCCTTAGACTGTGCTGTGAGACTTTCACTTCCCATCCTCGAGCACCCTATGTGCAGAGATCCCTGAGCACTGGGAAGGGTTGGCCCAGGGTGCTGGTTCAGCAGGCTGGGCTTTGGCAGGACCCACAGCAGCTTCCAGGGGTGCCCAGCAGCTGGCACCTCTGCAGGTCCTTACATTGCTGGTTTTGGGAGGAGGAAAAGCAGGAGCAGGGAGATCAACACCAGCATCGATGGGCCAGAAAGGCTTGTAGGGGGAATGTCACCCCCTTGTGTAAATCAGCTCAGAGTGAAACCCTGGGTTCCCAAAGCCTTAGGGTCAAATATGTTGTGGGCCACATAGTTCCAGGGAGAACGAGATTGGGACAATTATATCTCTCTTAGTGCACCACGGGCTGTGCCCCATAATCTGTGTTTTGGTTTTAGTGGGACTTGCTAAAGCTGAATTGGGTTGGTGTGAACTTTTTTGGGCATGGAAAGAGGGAAATTATTGCAATGAGTTTGATTTGTTGGCTTTGTGTTTTTTTTTTTTTTCATTTGACCATCTGATCCTGAGTAACCCAGAAAATATTCTGTTGGAAGTTTTCTGTTTTAAGTTTTCCATTCTTTCAAATTCTTTCTATAAATAAAGATTGTTCTCACTTCAAAAACAAGGACACCATTTCAAAAGAAAAATGAAATATTTTGCTTTGCAAACACCAATAATTTTATTTTATGGTGTTTTTTTCCCTCAAGCAAGATCTATTTCAAATATAACCAATTTGAGTTTGCAGAAAAGTGTGTTTTTGATGTATAATACATTCATTGGGAATGCTTGCCCAGCACCAGATGGCAAATAACACCTCTGGGAGGTGGCTGAGATGATATACCTTGAAATCACCCCCAGAGCTGGCAAGGGGGAGCTGGGGACATTCCAGGCTGGGGCTTCCCAAGCCCTGGTAACCAGCACTGAGGGCTGACATATGGGCAGGGGCCCAGAGGGGCCAGATGTGGGCACATGCAATTTAGTGCCTTGCCTGGGGAAATGGACCTAACAGGGGCTGTGCTTGTACAGCAGGGGCCAAATTAAAATCTTTTGTCATGAGGACTCTCAATTGGCTGCTGGGCAGCAGCAGATCCCCATTTTTGCCCCTGGCTCTGAGCTGCCTTTTTCCCCCCCACCACTGAATGTTATAGTCTTTCTGCATGTGGGTAGGCTTTAGTCTCAAACAAGATTTTATTTCTCTGGGTAAAAGGCCAAAATTAATACAGTTTTGTAATAATTTACAGTGGCCCAGGGAACTCTATCATGCCAAAGGCAACAACATTCACCCACCAAGCAACCTCAAGTGAGACCCTGGTCCCACTGATGGGAATGGCTGTGGTCCTGTAGCTTTATGGGGTCAGATGTTCACCTTACTGCTCCATGAGTGGAAGTCGGGCTTAGCAAAGGAGATAATTCTGGGATTAGCAGTTAGACTTCTGGGTGCTCCTCCCTGCACTATTTAGGAAACTTTGATTTGTAAGTTTATCAACAACTGTTCTTAGCACAAACGCAGACTTTGTGTTTTATTGCCAGTTGAAGTGGTAGTTGGCTTCTTTATTCTTTCTTTTACTTATTTTTATTCCTTTTTATTCCTTTTTATTTCGTCTTAGAAAAAATGCAACTGTGTAAACTCTACTTAGTTAGAAATCTTGCTGTGAGCAAAACCCTGAGGTGGACTGTATGGTTTTGATCAAGAATAAATTGCATATAAAAATGCTGGTAATCCAAAGATCTGGGTGATGATCCTAATTCTCTTGTAGGATTTCTGTGCAATATTAGATAAAGCACTTAAGGACTCTCTCCCTCTCTTTCCGCAGCTAGGAAACAGTGATGGATAATGCTCAGCCCATCCACACAAGGGCCTTGAAGCTTAATTGAATAATGATGACAAAGCTTCTGGAAATCCTCTGGTGTGAACTGGTCCATGGGTGCTCCTGTGCCAGTGTACCTGTGTCAGAGCTGTCTCTGGGACGTGGATGCTGATTAAGCTGGGTGTTCATGCTGAGCTGACTGCAGGAAGGGAGGAGGAGGTGGCAGAGGAAGAGGAGGAGGAAACAGCCAGGGCATCTCTGGCAGCATGGGGCTGTGAAATTGCAATTTGAGGACTTGTTTCAATGGACTCACGTTTAGCTTTGTCTGGAGGGCTCTTGTACCTCTTGTCCTGCCCGGGAGCAGTGTGTGCTGCCTTTCTCTGGAGGGAAATGCTTAGAGGAGAGGTGACACTGGCACATCATGTGCCTGGTCCTGCTGTGCCAGCAGGGAGCTCATGTCCATCGTCTCACTTTCCCAGCAATGCTGAGTCCTTGCAAACAGAGCTGGGAATGCAATAACAGCAAAACATGCTCCTTTAACCTAGCCGGTACTGGCGTGTAAAATAATACCCCAGATAGGTGCCCTGAATGCTTTTATAATTTATTCATTCAACAATATCTTTTGATGTAGTTAATGTTGTATTTCCCTGGCTGGGGCTGGCACATGAAGCGTGAGAAATCCTTATGGACAGATTGCTTTGCCTTTCTGGAAACAAACTCGTGTTATCGGCCGAGTGGCCTAAGTGAGCTGATTCCTCTGGGATGTGCTGCCAGGCCAGGGGGAAATGCATGGGCTGGCTACTGAAGTGCTCAGGCTCACCTTTGACCAGGGGAGTGGCAAAAGAGACCTGTGTCCAGGGAATTCTGATCCATTTTATCCACTCTGGTTAGCACCTGAACTTTTCCTTCTCTCCTCCAGAATTTTAAATTTATGTAAATACCAATAAATGGGAAAAAAGCACAGTCAATGTCCCCAGTGTACAAGTCTACTACAGCTTGTATCCATGAAAACCTTCCCTTTCTCCCATTTCTTATCCTCACTAAGAAATTTCTTGTACAAAACTTCACTCTTATCCTTGTTTTATCCTTATCCTTCTGTCGTGTTTTGTGCTGCCTTAGTCCTCCTGCAACATGGAGTGCAGCAGTCAGTAGTTTTCTCCAGTTGAATCCAAGGAACTAGATTTCCATGGTTTAGGCCTAATCCTAAAATGCCAGAGGAATCAAAGAGGATGAATGTATGTCAGTGGTTTTCTTTTGGAGGGAGATTTTTATTTTTTACTTTTCACAGTCTGTCCATCTTAGTCCACCAAAAAACTAGAGGTATTTTTAAACAGAGGGGTCCCTGAAGCTGTATTTTACCAGAGTGAGAACTCCAAGGGTAAGTGTTAATCTCGATCTGATTTCATGTGCAAAACAGCTGCCTATATCTCTTGCCCTGCATTGGTCTCAGATGGGGCTGGTTTCAGCCACTATGGTTAGTGCAGCCAGAAAGTTAATTTAGTGCATATTGGGAAATTCCTCAAACACCATGAGACTTAACACCATTTTTTCCATCAAACCCTTGAAGTTTGTGTTGATATTTAAAGGTTTGAGACTGCAGGGCTGGGGAGTGGAATGTTTCACTAATTTATTGGAGGGAGTTGATCTGAGGTGTTATCTCCATAGACCAAGCTGTTATTGTTTCACTTACAGGTTAAGTGCAATACAAGCCAAAGTCACAAAGTGTTCCCTGTAATGCAAGCCCAGTATGACTCTCCTGTGGCTGACACCTGAGGTAAAGAATGTGTCTGCCAGCCTCCTTGAATAACTTGTGAGTGTATTCTAATTGGGTTTACACAAGGCCCAAGTTTATTTATAGATGTACTTTTGAGCTCATTATCCAGCGGTGAGGGTGCTACTTTGGGAGTGGTGAGATGGGAGCTCTTGGGCTGGCTTTGTGCCTGCCTCTGCTGTGATTTTGGGTGACTGTTTGATGACACATGTGCCTGTGGGTCTTTCCTGAGTCTCACAGCCTGAGCAGCTTAGCATGGCCCAGCACAGTCCCCACTGCAGACAGTGGGAAATGCCAGTAACATAATTAGAGTTACAGAAATGTCAGTGTTCCTTCAAGGGCAAGGTCTGAGAAGTCTGCTTATAAGAGAATCTCTCTCTGGCTCAGAAGAGGAAACGAGGGTCAAAAAGCACAGGGCTGTTGCTTTGGAGTTCCCAGGACTCTGTGCAGGGGAGGTTTCCAGGAGGAAAGCAGGGAGTTTGGCAGGAGGGAGGGAGGACCCATCTGGCTGTGTGTGAAAACAAGGGCTTGCTTGGAGAGCCTGATAACAGCTCAGTTCAGCACAGGAACAGGAGCTGTGTCATTTCAGTCCCCCGACCAGCTCTTTCAGGGAGACAATTCAGGCTCAGATCACTTCTGCCAGCCCCAGGGCTCCCCATCTCAGTCAGTTTTAAGGTACTGGCTGGGTCTCTGTGAGAAGGAGCTACAGAGAATGAGCAACAGTCAACTGGAGATGGAGGGCACCAGCACCTGCTGCACATCGGTGTCTCTGCTACAGCCAATCCATAAAAGCCATGGTTAATTCAGAGAGGAGGAAAACTGGGCAGGAGGTGGCTCAGAGGAGACAGCATGTGGTAAAGCAGCAGAAGGAGCAGCCTGGGAGGTTCAGGTGTGCCTCATGAGGGGCTGCTGGACAGGCCCAGACCCTGCCACTCACAGCACTTGAGGGTCCTCTCCAGTGGTTCACAGTGATCCAGAAATGCTCCTGTGATAAGTAGGCACATCACTTCCCTTAACAGGGATGTGCCTGGGGGATGGCAGAGGGCAGGGATGGGCTGGGAGGTTATGTACACCTTCCCACCCTGCTGCTGGCCCAGTCAGCAGTTGCACAGTGCCCCATTATCACCCGGATCATTGAGCCCATCCAACCACTGTGGGGTGGGAGAAGGTCAAGCTCTGACCTCAGGGCTGTTAGCTGGGATATCTGCTGCCAGCAGGTGAGCAGCAGCATGACTGCATGTATACCTGTGCTGTTATTGTCTTCTTTCCTCTCCACTTCCCTCTCTTCAGGGTGGTTCTGCTTTTTTTTGAAGAAAACCCAGAATCAACCCTGACTTACTTTCCCATTTTCCAGGCAGCACAGAGCAGGTTTAACACCCAAGGATAAGTGGGCTTGGGTGTTTCAGGGACACTTTTGCTCCTGCTCTATACAGCACAATCTCAGCCCCCTTTGTCTTGGGACCTAAAAGCTGCTTTGGAGCTCAGTCCTAGCAAAACCCTGCTCTGAGGGTAGCTGATAGGCTGAGAGGAAGGCAAGCAAGCTGTGGAGACACAAAAAGGAGCCTCAAGATCCTGACTTGCATATAAACCAAATTAAAAAAAAAAAAAAAAAAGAAAAAAAGAAAAAAGCTCAGTCCCACTCAGAGCTCTTTATTGGGATGGAGGAGGTTATTCAGTAACCATGTTCACAAAGGCACTTTTGTTCCTAATAGGGCCTGAAATGTTACGACCTAATATGTAACTTCCCCATTTATTCGTGTAGCAGCATCGAGGTTACTCTGTAAAGACACCAAAGAGCTGCTCCTTAATGACTCTGCAGAGCAGCAGCCCCGGCACCTGCTTGGGGAGGAGGGATGTGCCAGCCTGGCCACGCAAACTGCACTGCTCTGAGCTCGGGCAGGGCACAGTCCTGCATCCTCCTCATAACTGGGGCTGCCTGGCTCCCAAAAACCTGCTCTGTGCACAGGCTGGGACACAGGAGCTCAGCATCCGAAAAGCTGAGGTGTGAAGCCTCCTGACCACGCCTGGGAGCTGCTGGCAGATGATGAGGGGGAACTGGCCTCTCTCTCCCTGCAGCCAGATGTGGTGGCTTGTCCAGGAAAATGCAGGAAAATCTTTACACTTCTAAGGTGCTTTAGATTTTTCAGCAGTTGTCTTTAAGGAAAGATGAGGCATCCCCATTAGAGACTGGCTTCCTCCACTACTTGGGAAAATAGTCTGGGATAACTAAAGTGATCCATTGGAGAAGTGAGTGCAAACTAATGCTTTATCTCCTTCCCCAGCCCATGCCTGAGCCCATGCCTGAGCCCTCCTTATTACCTGAAGCTGTGACTGTCACTGGAACAGACATATTGTTTGCTTTTCTAATCCCAGCAGGGGATTAGTTTGAAGCACAGGGACCAGGAGCCTTCATAATATGAAACCTAGGCAGCGAAACTGCAGCTGATGCTGTTATTCAACTCAGTAACTGAGTTTTTGAGGAATTATTCTGTATTATTTGCTTCTCTTGTATTGCATGGCAGGAAGCGCCACAGGATAATTACTCACATTAGAAATGCTTCCTTTGGTCTGTTTTGAACATTTCACGTTTCATCTTCTGGGGTGCCCTGTGTCAGAGGAGGGTTCCAGGGGCTGCAGGGTTCTTTTGGGCTGTTACCATGGAGGGGCCTCCTGGAAAGAGCTGAGGGAGACCTAAAATGCTGGTGACAACAAGGATCAGGGAAGGTGGAGACAAGATGATGGAATCTGGTCTGTTGCCAGATTTTGTACTTGCTTGTATTTTACTGATAATGTCTAATAATAGACATAGCTTTTCCCACCTTTGTGGGGAAAATTTACTTTGTTAAAGAAGGTGAACTGGGAAATGAAATGGGGCAGGAGGGCACAAAACTTCAGAAAGAGTAATTTTGGGTGTTTTGTTTTCTTTCTTTTCCTGGGCATACTTTCAGTGCCTTTTATCAGGATGCCTCATCCCTGGAAGTGTCCAAGGCCAGGTTGATGGGGGCTGGAGCAGCCTGGGATGGTGGAAGGTGTCCCTGCCCAGAGCAGGAGGTGGAACTGGATGAGCTTTAAAATCCTTTCCTCTAACTGTTCTGTGATTCTATGATCATTTTATTTCAACAAATACAACTTTAGAGGAAAAGCAAATTCTCTTAGGTAATTTCTACTGCCCAAGGGCCTGTCAAGGACCTCTGGGGCACCATCTGTGGTATGTGGTCCTGTCCATTCCGTGCCCCTGGGTGTCTGGAGATGTGTCATCAATTCCACAAAGTCAGCAAGCACCAACTTACCCCCAGGTGCAAACCACAGCCAGTGGGAGGTGAAGTGAACATCTCCTTCCTGGCAGCAGCAGCAGTGCTTTTCCAGTCACACCTCCATGGATTTACTCCATACAGAACTCCTAACTTTGTTTACTTTTTCCTTTATCTGCCTGGCCTTCCCACAAATATTATTGCATTTGTTGGAATAGGCCAATTAAGTGGCCAGAGCCCTTAATGAAAACCTTGACTTTTCTTTAACCTTCCTGAGGAATTGCTCATTAGTAGGAAATGCTGCTGCTAGTTTGTATACATGGGCCGAGAATTCTCCAAACCCTTCTCCAGCTGGGATGGTGCCAGGTCCCAGCAGTGGGAATCCCAGTTGTCCCATTCTTATGGATGCTGATAGCTTAGAAATGGCAAAAATAGACTTTTGTTGCCCTGCCAATGATATGCACCTGCAAGATCTTTTGAAAGAAACAGCTGAAATAAGTGATTTCCAGAATGATGGCATCTTTAGCCATAAAGGGATTCCACTGATGCACAGGGAGGGGAAAAACTATTCTGCTTCTCCCTGTTCTTCCTCCTTTGCACCTCAGTGACAAAATAGGTCATTTTGTCCTGTGCCAAAAGCAAAATGATAAGAAAAGCTTTTTTTTTTTTTTTTCTTTTGCCTAATTTTAGACTCTGGAGTGCTTTGAAATGTTGGACTCCTAACGGAGAGCGAAAGTTTCCTTTGCTCACTGTGTCTCCAGCTGCTCTGATTTCTCATGCAAGCAGAGGACTCCAGCTCTCTACCCCCTCCCCAAACAAAGAATTAAATCCCACATACACATATTTCACCAGAGTCCAAGCACCTGTGTGAAGATCCTGAAATACTTCTGACAGAGAACTGTTCATAGTAGTGAATTTTTAAGATGGAGCTTCTCTTAAAAAAAAATCATTAAGCATTAAGAAAATATTTCTCATCTTCCAACTTGCTTGGATATCATTTGGAAACAAATAGTTTAGCAAAGCTATTAGAGACAGATCTTGGAATAATTAGAATCAATGCAATTGAAACACAATTGCTCAAGGCTGATGTTTTTACCTTTCTTTCTCTCCTTTTGCTCCACACAGCAATTGTTCCAGTGGGAAACTGGTGGAAGGGAAATTGAGGTTTCATTGCATTCATTTCTAATTATTGCTTTTTACCTCTAATGGGTGTGGGATGCTTAATCTTTGAACTACAATGTCAAAATATATTTGCTAGATAGATCAAATTAAAATAATCCCTCCCCTTATTTCTTCCAGGAGGTAATTGCTCTGTTTTATTTATATGTCATGGACAGATTAACATTTAATCACTCTTGTATTCATAGCCCAGATGACAGTGCCCTGGCTAGGAAAGTATGAGGTGGCAGCAATGTGTTACAGTTCTGGGGTTGGTGATGTTCTCCTGAGATGGTGACTGAGTGACACTGAGCCAGGTTACCTGTGAGGAGGTATCAGAATCACGGAATGGTTTGGGTTGGGAGGGACCCCAAAACCTCATCCCATTCCCCCTCCTGCCATGGGCAGGGACACCTCCCACTGTCCCAGGCTGCTCCAAGCCCCAATGTCCAACCTGGCTTTGAGCACTGCCAGGGATCCAGGGGTAGCCACAACTGCTGTGGGCACCTGTGCCAGGGCCTGCCCACCCTTCCAGGGAACAATTCCTGCCCAACATCCCATCTAAACCTACTCTCTGTCACTGTGAAGCCTTTCTCCCTTTTCCTGGTGCTCTAGGCCCTTAGAAACAGTCTCCCTCCATCTTTCCTGTTGGTTTCCTTCAGGTTCTGGAAGATCACAACGAGGTCACCCCAAAGCCTTCTGCACTCCAGGTGAACAATCCCAGCTCTCCCAGGCTTTCCTCCCAGCAGAGCCATTCCATCCCTCTGCTCATCCTGGAGCCTCCTCTGGGCTCTGTGCAGCAGCTCCAGGTCCCTCCTGTGCTGGAGCCCCGAACTGGAGGAAGCTCTGCAGATGGGGTGTCCTGAGGTCAAAGTACTCTCTTGTACTGAGGGATGGACCCAAGATCAGCACGTGTTAACCTCTGCATTATTAACCTCTCTGTTTTATTGGCATTCGTGTCTGGGATCTTGGTTCAAATTTTGTGGTAATAAAACAAAGCCAAACCTAGATGTGGTCTTGAGCTGGGCCTTGGTTAGACCAAAGTTAGAGACAAGTGTCTGGATGGGCAGCCTGGTCTAGTAGAAGGCCCCAGGGCAGGGGTTTGGGACAAGAGGAGCTTCAAGGTCCCTTTGAACCCAACCATACCTCTGAGGGTGCAGTGCTTAAACGTGGTTCTGGTGAGGGGTGGAGGTTTGAGAGCTTTGTCTGTAAGACAGACACAGTCCTGGCCTGACCAAGCGCTCTTCCCAAGAGCCCAGTGGCCAACGCAGGATACAGCTGTAGACATCAAAATATTTTTCCATGCAAGATGAGGTCTGTGTCAAGGGATAGTCAATCTCCTTCCACCTTTATTTTCTATCTGTAAATGTGAAGAGCCCCTTTTCCAATTCTGCTTCCTGAAACGTTTTGGGTTTTTGTTTCTACATCCCTGATCTGGAACTTTGATGCTGCATTTGGGAAGTCTCCTAGGTGTTTTCTCTGAAATTATTTCTTTTCTGTTTCCTGATCTAGCCCTAGAGGGACCATTTGGTCAGTGCACCCAAGCAGCGCCCACCCTTTGTTACTTCTGCCCTCCAAGGCCCCTCAGTAACCACTGCCAGAGAAAGTTGGCCCCCAAGGCTTGAATTACAGTGAAGCCATGGATAGAAAATACACCATGAAATTTTATGGCTCCTGCAAAGGGGCTGCCATCTGCTTTTTCTTCCCCCCCGCCTTTCTTTTTTTATAGCCATTCCACAGTCTATTAAACCATTACTGTCTGCTCCTCCACTTCCCGCCAAGATCTGTGTCCATTTCAAAATACAACAGTTTGAATTTCAAAGTGGCCCTTGGGAATTCCCCTGGTCATTCCACTGAACAGACCTTTACTGATCCTTTTTTTAAATTGGGATCTATTTGTTCACATGCATAGGTACATATTGCTCTGAGCCTCTTGCTCCTCCTCTCCACCTCCTCTTTCTTCACACAAACCAGAGATGAACCTGAGCAAGAATTGCTGTCTGGTTGTGCTTTACTGGTCCTGCATAGAGGGATACTCTGAATTTCCAGCCTGAAGGATGTTTATTAGGCTCCTCCTGTGATGGAAGGCAACAGCTACAGGTATGGGGCTGCTTTGCAAAATTATTCCTAGTCCTACAAATTGCAGGGCTATGAGTACTTTCTGCCTGACGACATCTCTGTCTCCAAACATCAAGCATGATCCCCAAGTGCTCTGTCTCCTCTTGCTTTCCTGTGCTGTTACTATTCCATTTCTTTCCTCATTGTTGTTTTTCCATCTCTTTCCTCACTGTTGTTTTACAAAGAAAGAACTGGATTCCTCTTGTTTCTGAAAATCGCTTTTGCATGTGCTGAGCTTTGCTATTTCTCATGATGGGAGGGTTTTCCTTTCCTATAAACATCTGGGTAGGTTTCATATCTCCCGCCCCCGAGTTTTTCACTCTGGAAGGTGGAACAAAACCTCTTCAGCTGTGACAGGTGGGCCCAGGAGGGAACACACAGACTCCACGGGGTGCTGGCATCACTCTGCAGGGAACTTGTGAGGTTGGATACTTGTGCAAGGCATTCCTGCCAGTTCCCTCCTCAAACTGATTCAGCTCTAAACCAAACCAGATTTCCATAGCAAATGTGTCTCTGCAACTTACGTATCTATTAGAAGGGGATTGCAGATGCCAGGGGTGTGATTTGCCTTTGATTACAAAATTGCTCCCTTGTGGTCTCTGGGTAAAAAGCACACGATTTCCTGAAGGTGATTTCCCACCCCATCCTTGTCCTCTCTTCCTGCTGGTTCTGCACTGCACAAGCAGCCAGAGGGATCCGGGCAGGCTGGAAGAGCCCAGGGCAGAGCTGCTGCTGTGGCCACACCCCGGCAGTGCTGCTGACTCCTCTGTAGCAGCAGATGGCTCAGATGCACTCACTGATTTATGCTCCGTAGTCATTTCGAGATGCTGTGTGATAGTTTAGGGCCACCTGCAGCATCCTGGGGAGGAGGAGAATCTCGCTGCTTCGCCAGCCAAATGGATACGCTTTTTTTAATCTCCAGGCTGTGCAAACAGGGCCCTGGACGAGCAGCTTGGTGCAAACTCTGCTTCCCCTGTTGCTGCTGCTTTCCAGGACGGTTCTGGTCCGCAGGCACAGCTGTCTGCCTGCGGCACAGATCCCCTGCCGGCTCCGGGGAGCCGGGGGACCGCTAGAGGGAGATGGGAACGACTCCCAGTACCTGTAATTCTCTATCGAATGTTTTCTCTAACAAATAACGATCAACCTTTGCAGCTGCATGGCTGGAACAAGGCTCCAGTCGCTCTCCAGGACCTTCTGTACCTGGAAGGAAGAGCTCAGACAGGTCTGCTGGGTCCTTATTTTGGGAAATGTATTTCTTTTTCTTAATATAGATCACACAGCCTCACTCCGTGCTTGAATTCCAAACCCAAAACTTGGCTGGATGCTCCCATTTATGTTTACTGGGAGTTATTCATGTTCTCTGAGAAGTTGTTTATCAGACTAATTTGCTCCTCTTCAGCTTTTTTACCTGGGATAAAAAGTGTTTGGGGGCACCTGTAGCTGCAGGCAGAGTACAAGGGTGCCTGCATTTCCCCATCCCTGATTTAACTCAGAACACAGGGTTTGTCTTTAAGGTAAAGGCTAGTCTGTGCTGCCAGAGATTAAGCAGCAATTTGAAAAATGAAACTAGAATGTCAAATACTTCCCATTCCAAAATGTGGTTCTTTCTTGGTAGTACATGGAAGCACACAAAAACATTGGTTTGAAGTAAGTTTATATGACTAAAATGAAGAAAATAATTGTTTTCAGTGTGTTTCTCTCAAACATGGATTTTCACTTCTTCCTTCTTTTTCATCTTTCTACCGTGATTAAAAAAATTTAAAAGAGACGGGAAAAAAGCTAAAAGCAGCAGTGTGTGAATGTATGAACGTGTGTGTGTGAGTCTGTGAGAGAGAAAGATTGTTGAAAACTGAGACATAGTTTCTTGGTTTGAAACAATATGAACATTTTCATTACTTGCATTTGGGAAAAAAACCCAACCAAACCCTGAGCAAACTGAAACCTCATGTGCAAACTGTCAGATTCTTTCAGAAGCTATTTTTCACTTGAAAGCACTTGCTCATGGAAAGCATCTTACCCAGCCTTATTACGAACACAAAAGCTGCACCTAATTGGTTTATATGTTGACAGGCATCTTATTACTGAGAATAACAGTGCGTGCGTTTCCCCCTCACCGTGGGGTTGCCCCGGCTGGACCCTGTCATCCACCAGCCCTGGGATCTGCTGCTGCAGCAGAAGGCAGCACTTTGGAGCCTTCATTTCTCCCTTTTCCACTGCAAATCAGCTCTTTGCAAATGTAACCTGGGTGCCCGCATCATATGTGTCTGATGCAATGATGTTGGGTGTCTGTGCCTGAGGGGTTCATTGTCCTCCTGCTGGGACATCAGGTGTCTGGAACTGTTAAATGGGGGAGGTTTGGGGCTGAACTGACCCAAATCGGTGCCTGTTTTGTGAATCCATCCCTGAGCTGTGGTGTTGGACTGAGCAGAGCCCAGAGGCACCACACTCTGCCTGGATGCCCCTGGTTTCCTCTCCCTTTATGTGGTCAGAGTTGACAGCTTGAATGCTAAGATACTGTAACACAACCCTAAATGCAGACAACATGTAACTGTGTTGATTTGCTCTTCTTCAGCTTTACCACCTGGGGTAAAAAACGATGGGCGCATCTCTAGCCGCAAGCAGAGTACAAGGCTGTCTTCATTTCCCCATCCCTGATTTAAGCCAAAATTCAGAGCTCATCTTTCACGTAAAGCCTAGGCTGTGCTGCCAGTGATAAACTGGCAATTTGAAATTTGAAATCTAAAATTAGAATGATAAATACTTCCCAGTGACATTGTAGTGGCTGAGGTTTTACCTGGGGATCTCAGGAAACACCAGAGGAAGGTTTCCTGCTTGCTAAGCATTGGCATGTAGCTCACACACTAATTACATATTATGTGGGATTTTCAGAAGTGCCTGCATGAGGAAACCAGCTGAGACCTCAACAGCTTTGTGTTTTCAAAAACCTCTTTTTCTCTCCAAATTCGTGTTCTCTGCTGGGGACTGGAAACCCCCACTTGGTGGCAACCTGATGGCCCAATGCAACCGCCAGCTCAGAATAAATGAGAGCTGGTGTAAACCCAGGACAGAAATCACATTAGAGCACAAGGCCATTACTCCAAGCCCTTTGAAGAACTTGGTTCTGGGAGGTTTTGCTGCCCAGGCAGCCACCTGGGCCTGTGCTGCCCACAGGAACGGCCACCAGACCCCAGGGAGGGACAGAGCCAGGAGACAGAGCCCTTCGGCTGCCAAAACACCAACGAATTTCTGCACCTCAGTGCAGCCTGACACTGCCCAAAACCCATCCAGGGTAGTTGTGAACCTTTGACCACTTTGACTGTGTGCAACAGAGACTCCTTTTGTCCAGATACCATGTCTTTGTTGTAAAATAGGTGTGATTGCTGGCATATGCTCGACTGCACAATGAAGATGTGTTGTGCTACTCCTGTCTCTCATCCTCTGAGCCTCTGAGCATGTCCACTGCCAGTCAGAGCATCCCTGAGCAGGAGTGAACGTGGGCTGGCAGACACATTTAATAAAAGGATGGATTTTCACACTGGGCTCACAGGCTCTTGTCAGCCTTTCCACAGTGCTGGAGAATGGGTGGTGCTGTGAATACCATGTGGTGTTCCCAAGGCTGTGGCATCTTTTAGAATCAGTCAAATGTGGCCTTGATAGAACAGCAGCGAAGCTTGCCAAGGATTTACTGCTAAAGGGGTTTCAGTAGAAAAAAACATGTTTCCCACAAAACCAGAACCTTGATTAAAAACCAAATTCCTGTCAGGAGAAATATGCCAGTGTCTTCTACTCAGGGTTTACTGAAATATTTCATTTCTCAAATGGAATGGAAAAATTTCAGTTCAAGAGTAATTCATGTTTACTGCCTGCGAGCCACCTCCTGACCTGAAATATGTCCCTGAGGACATGCCTGGGCTTTGCTGCTGTGGGAGCAGCTGGCCCACAGCCTGGGCAGGACACCTAGTTCCAAGAGGACATGAGCAGAAGGCATCATTATCTATCTGGGTGCAGTTTGGGGATGAACTGACCAAAATAGGCAGTGAAACAGAAATTCTAATTTTTGATCAGACTTGGGTATTGGTAAAGCCACAAGTACATTTACAGAATAGTCATTATTTCAACCTCCCAGGCAGAGAAAATGGGGTTTAAATGGAATTATTTGCTCGCAGAGACGGGGGGATGGGCATGAGTTTATAGTGAGAGATCCTCACCATAAGGACCTCGTGTCTGTGGTAGAATTTCTCATCTTATGCCAGCCTCCAGGACTGAAAGGAGAGGATGTTTTCATTCAGGCTGCTAAGGGAAATGCTACCCTGGAAAATTTTTAATTTTAAGTGTTGAAATTCAGCTATTTCCTGTGCTATACATTTGTGTGACACATATATGACATAATTGAAACTTCTGGAAACTCTTAGAAAATTAACCCCCTGTCCCGACGTCATATAAACTGGAAAGCTGTTTGGAAAGTTGAAATAGTGTGTGGGATGTGAAATTAATGCATGTGTGTAGAAAATCCTCATTGGTGAAGGTGAAAAATTTGATTTTCCTCAGCCTGGCTGTTTCCTGCAGTGGCCAAACTCTGCTTTTGGCCAAGGCTCTGTACAGGGGGCTGAGTTCTTGTGTAGAATTCAGCGATAAAACACCAGTGCAAACAACAATTCTTCTTTGCCCACTCCACTGATAAAATATTCCTGCCTGAGTACATGCCTAACCATGCTCTCCAATTAGCCTGCTAATTAGACCTCCAGTATCTGTTTGGATTATTAATGGAGCTGAAAGGCTTTTTAAAGCAACATTAGATATAGCTGAAGAGATTGCTTCAGGGGCTGGGAGATACTGCAAGTGTGGGTCATGGTTTTTCTGCTTTGTTGTGCTGAGTTTGGGAGATGCTTGTTCAGAGATGTTTCACATTTTAGGGTGAAAGGGCTCCCCAAGTCCATGGTACTGGTGCTGCTGGGAAAGGTTTTTGATGGGAGAAGTAGTTTTTCGAAGGGATCAGTCCTCGGCTGAAAATAGCTGCATGTGGGAGAAAGAAATTTCCATTATGTTTTTAGAGTGCCATTTTAAAATAAAATATTTCAAGTAACTCCAACAAAATGAAATATTCCTTCTTGGCTTAAACTTGTCCAAAAGGCAATGTTTCATTTTGATTTGCCCAATGAAATATTCGTTTGGGAAAAAACCGCAAAAAATAGAGTGTTTCTCATGACATAGTTTTACTTAGAAATAATGTAATTTTCTATCAGAAAAAAACAATTCCAGTAGAAAATCCTCTGCTGACTCCTGGTGCAACCTGTCCTGGCTGCTGGAGAAGAACTGGGGCAGATTTTTACGGCCTTCAAGGCTGATCCTTTCCCTTTGATCGGTGCTGATTCACTTCCTAGGAGCGGGTGCTCTGCTGCCCGGAACACTCCATTCTCATGGTTGCTCTTTGTTTGGGAAAGTTGCTATAAGCTTTTAGCATCCCGGTGGGCATGGAGAAAGGACCTTTAAACAAGTTCCCACTTGGCCTGAAACAAGCCTGGCTCTTCTTTTACATGGGAAAATAGCTTTTTGTGACCTGCTGCCCCCTGAGTTACCTTTGTTTAGACTGCACAGAGTGTCTTTATCAGCTCTGGACACCCTGGGCCACCTTTGCTGGGGCAGCAGGAGACTCGGTCTGTGCTGAGCAAGGACAAGATGCCTGTTCATCACCAGCACAAAAAGGACCTTCCTATCTCAGTGACCCTCAAGCCAAGGATGGCTGGGACATGGTTCCACCCAGGCTCAGCTGCCTCATGGGTGGCATTTCCTGGAGCTGCCCTGTGTAGAGAATTTTCTCAGAGATGAGCTGCCCAGACCTGATTTACCCCAGCTGAGGCCTGACCTGAGGCCTTCAAGCCTTTGACGCAGTTAAAATTACTTAGAGAAGTTGTGGCGCAGTTAGAAATTATGTTAAGGTGTCTGGGAAAGATAATGGGATTTGTGAAGGTCATTGTATAGAGTTGTTAGTAAGCATGTGTTAGTTACCTTAAAAGTAAGTTCAACAATGTCTGTTTGCATTCTTCTCTCTGCTGTGTGCCAATGAAAGAGCTATCCATTTTGTAAACTATATAGAAATGTATATAAGCTGCCATTTTACACGTAATAAAGGAGAAACGTAGTGTTGACCATACTGGTTGGACCTTTGTTTGCTTTGACCCAACTCTTTTTTATAGACAGGGTAACCCTGGCTTTAGCCCTGGGTTTGTAGAAAAATAGAACCATGGAATGATTTAAGCAAGGGACCCTAAAACTCCAGCAGGGACACCTTGCACTGCCCTGGGATGCTCCAAACCCAGTCCATCCTGGCCTTGGGCACTGCCAGGGATCCAGGGGCAGCCTCAGCTGCTCTGGGCACCCTGTGCTGGGGCCTGCCCACCCTCCCAGGGAAGCATTTCTCCCTCACATCTCCTTTAGACTTGCTCTCTGTCACTCTGGAGCCATTCTCCCTGGTCCTGACACTCCAGTTCCTGATGAGGAGCCCAGCTCCATCTTCCTTGTAATTCCTTCAGACACTGGAAGGTGTTGTGAGGTCTCCAGGTGGATTTGGGTGGTGGACACCACACTCACAAGCAGTAGAAGAAAGGGGTTGAACATCAATAGAAATTGTTGGGAAGTCTGACATCTGCTACTCCCTTGTCTTGTTCTTGTGTCCATGTGCTTGAGCTTGAGATGGATGAGAGCACCTCTACCCCAGGGATGCAGACAACGTTAGCCTCATCATCGGGTCTATTGTCTATTTAGACACCAATTATTATATTTTTTAAAAATAAATGTACATATTTAGACACAGACTCTAAAAAGACATACTTAAGATCTGCAGGGTGCATGGGACAGAGATAATGGGCGGAGGGACTTGGGCACAGCTCTAGGCCACCCTCAGCGAACAATCTCTGCCTTTTCAAACACAGGGTTCCAAACTGTGTGGATGCAATCTGAAGTTTAGCAGCAGAGGAAAATACAAAGTGAACTGGAAAGTTTCAATCTAGCCTTGTTGGTTTGTTTTCATACAGAAAAAACAAACAAATCTTATCAGCATGCCACACATTTTCTTCCCAAACTTACATTTTTCATCTATAGTAATGAGGTTTTGTTAAAACAGAAAAGATCCATTTTTGGTTTGAGGCAATAAGGAGCTGGGATTTTGGGGGTTTTCTTTCTTTTTTTGCTTAAAATTGGAATATTCTAGGGCCCTGCTGCAAAGCAAGACCCAAATATCACCAGATCTTGACAAGGTTTGGAAAGCTCCAAGATTTCTGAGGGAGCATGAAATATTTCAGTGTTCAGATCTGAAGACAATTCCTGCCTTTCCTCCTCAGCCTTTACTTTTATTAGGTCAGTCTTTTTTGTGCTTATAATGAAGAAAAATTGAGCAGGTATTGGGGGAGGGAGGTGCTGAAGATACTAACAGAAATATGGATTTGGTCTGGCACAATGTGCTGGAGTCTGCTGGCATATTGTGAGCTGTTTTAGGACCCAATAAGAAATAAATTGGTTTTGGGGCACTGCTGAGGGCTCCCAGGAGATTTACTGTTTAGGAGATCGATGGGACTGTCCCAAGGGCAGCTTTTATCATGAAGGGGAGGCTGTTACAGCAAACACTGGGTTTCTTGTCAGTCCAGAGTGCACATGCCTTGCAGCAAAATCCAGAGTACAAATTGTCCTGGTCATGGATGGAAGGACACTGACCTGGAGGTGGCGTTTACAGGACCCGGCATCTCTCCAAGGTCTCCCTGATAGGGACTTTGGGGCTGGTTTTGTTTGTGACCAACAGGCTTCCTCCTCTTTGACCCTTTATCTGGTTCCAGCACTGTCACCCTGAAGTTTTCTCTTTGGCTTCTTTATTTCAGTTCAGAAATTCATCCCTCTGACCCTGTTTTATCAGAGATAATTTCTCCTCTGTTGTTCTGGGTTGGGCAAGACCTGCACAACTCAGCTCTGAATCAGCCAAAACACTGATTTAGAACCATGTGTTTCCAAAACACCCTTTTTGTTTATCTTGATACTGTGTTTGCCTGTGTTGCCCTCCTGTGCACAACTGGAAGGGTTCATGCCAAAATACCTCAAGCAAGTTTCTTACAAAATGCTGCCTTTCAGAAGCCTTTCTTAAGTGAACAAAAGCCAGATCTTGGGAAACATTTAGGCTTTTACCCTGAGTAGCATGAATAAAATCTTGTAATAATAATAATTTAAAAATAGAATCTTTACTATAAATAACGTGATTTTAAATTTGAATCAGTTTTGGTAAAAGGATATTAGTAGCAAGTAGAGAGAGATGAAGTTGAGTATGAAAAAATCCCTGCAAGTGTGTTTGGCAGTGTCCAATCAAACCTGCATTTTGTCCCAGCTCTGCCAGGGCAGCCTGTGGATGGACTTCAACCTGCAAAGAAAATCCTGTGGCCATCACTTTTAGGTCCTATTTTTTAAACTTGAAAAATAGTTTTGACTTGCAGAAAACCTGCCAGCATTCCAACAATTTCTTTGCTTGAAGATGTGAAAGGTGTTGCTTTTGTTAGCTTTTGGGAGAATACAGGCAGTGAATTACAGTTTCAGTTGATCTCATAGAACCCCAGAATCCCACAGTGGTTTAGATTGGAGGGACCTTAAAGATCATCTCATCTCATCTCACCCCTGCCATGGCAGGGACACCTCCCACTGTCCCAGGCTGCTCCAAGCCCCAATGTCCAGCCTGGCCTTGGGCACTGCCAGGGATCCAGGGGCAGCCACAACTTCTCTGGGCACCCTGTGCCAGGGCCTGCCCACCCTCTGAGTAAATCTAAATCTCTTCTCTTTTCTTTTAAAATCGTTCTCCCTTGTCCTATCACTATCTGCCTATGTAAAAAGTGATTTCTTTGACTTGACCACGTCTATGGTGTGATCTGCCACCTTCATAGGACTTGTGTCTCCAGGGCCGCATGTGGAGCAGGAGGAAGCAGGGCTGCTGTGGCTGATTCCCTTGTCCTCAATATTTCTGGTGCACAGGAGCCTCAGAAAGAGCCACAGGGCTATGCTGGGGAGAGCTGCCCTCTGTGAGCCATGAGCACATCAGTCAGCCGCGGAGATGCCTTATAAACCAGCCAGGATTTATCTGGGATCTCCTGGCATCACTGGGCAGGGCACTTGCTCCAAGCTGCCAGTTCCATGATGGGTAGAGGATTTGCAGCTCTTGGTGGCAATGATCAGATGGAGACCTGGTGGAAAAGTGCAGGGCTGCTGTGGTGAGAGTTCTGTTTGTTTACTCTGAGGCTGAATTCAGCCCTCAGCTGCTGGTTCCTCCTGTTGAACAGGATTGCAAAGCTCTCCCCAAACACTGTAACTAGGTCAGTCTGAGGAGAGGGCTTTGTTCAGCCCCCCAGATGGCTATCTCTCTATTTTTTTCCCTTGCTGTTTTTAGTTTTTCCAAAGCAGAATCCTTTATTTAAGCTCTCCAAGGCAAAAACAAAGACCTAGAAGTTTTATAAACCTTTGTCTTTTGCCTAAACACCTTTCAGCCACACAATATAAATAGAACACCTCAGTGGTTAAGCACAGGTGTCTCTTTTCAGCATTGCCTTGAGCACAGACCAGGTGCTGTGGGTCCAGGCCATGAGCAGCCTGCAGTCCCATAGGAGGGCACTGGCATTGGAAGCAATTTCTTCCAAATCACTTTACGTGTAAATGCTCCCCTTTGGATGGTTCTTGGGCTCTGGATCTGGGGATGGTGCTCCCATTCCAGCTCTTTTGCCTTCCCTGAAGCTATGCCCAGTTGCTCCTTGGTGTGTGAGAAGGAAATAATTGGAGTGTAGGGACAGAACCTCAGTTCAAAACCTGACTTTGAATACATCTCTAAATGTAGGTTCTCTGCCTATTCCTAAACTCCAAGTGCCTCTGGCTGCATGTCCTGTCAATGAGAAAATCCTAAACCCCAGAGCAGGGGCTGACAAAGGTGGAGGTCAGGGATGGGAACTGGGTGGTGGTGGAGGATGAGCCAGGTTGTTATGAAGCACACTCTGAAAATGTAATCAGGGCAGTGAGAGGGAGAATGAATCAATGTCACCTTGAGTAAGCATGGAGATCAGCTTGGCCACATTCCTGAGATAGCTGTGTGGTGATCTGACACTGGTATTCATGGGAGACTTAAAACAGAGTCCAGCACTAAGGGTGTAACCTAACCTTGGGAGCAGTGGGAACATGAAGAAGATCAAGGTAATCTCAGGAGGTTGCAAAAGAGAAGGTCAGATGTGGTTCAGCAAGTGCAGAAGGGCTCAGGTTCAATTCCTCTGTAATATCCATAGCTGTGAAAGGAACCGCCATGCTCAGCCCTGGCAGCACAGCCTGTCCTGCAGAGCAGTGTCCTACTTTCCCCAGAGATCATCAGCTGCAAGATGGGCATGAGACAAGTGGGGCCTGCAGTAACTCTGGGGAAAGGGAATTCTCTTTGTGCTCTTTGCAGAGTGCCAAACACTTCCTTTGCAGCGGAACCTTAATGGTGCTGTTTTAGAGAGCACTTCCTGCTTTAGTAAAGGGGACACGGAGCAAAGGTTGGTACCTTCCATTGCCTTTTGGGAATTGTGTATTAGAGAGCTTTGAACTAGAGCTCTCATGGCTTTAAAAGAATCAGGATTCACTGCATCTCTAACTAGGAAACCACCAGCTGAATGGCCATGGGGACTGACCACTGCAATTTCTCAAATTTAGAATATTTCTACCAGGATGTGGCTGAAGGGAGCTCCCTAAGCAGTGTCCTGGGAGCTACGCTGGAGCTCCACAGCCAGACCACTGGTCCTGCTTAAGACAGGAAGGCTTGGGCAAGAGCCTGCACATGGGTCCCTCACACCACCTCCCATGAGGGCAATCAGTTGGAGCTCCTGGTTGAGCTTAAGTTTACCTTTAGGTCTGTTAATACAGCAAAATCCTCCCAGCCCTACTAAAGCCTTCCAGACTTCTTTGCTGCTTGTGGGGGCTGGGGTGAAATCCATCCCATTTCTAATTGTCACGTTTGAGTCTTTTGCAGGCAGATTCATTCCATATGGCAAAGGGATCCGAGCTGCTCAGCTTGGCACAGCCAGGCAGCTGATGGGAAAATGATACATTTAATTGTGTGAATGTCACAGGACTGGAGTTGTTTGCTTAATGCTGGAGTTGGAAATAAATACAAAACATACTGAATATACAGTTAGCTGGGGATGATTGAGAGCATTCCAACTTTCCTCATAGTGGGGATCTGGAGGGCATCATGTGGAAGAGATTCCCATTTTCAAGCTGCACAGGACCTCTCTGAGCTGGTTGTAAGTTTGCTGGGTTGGGCTTGTGGACATTTCACTCAGCTATAAATGTGGCCCCAAGGTATGAAATGAGTAAGATGAGAGTCTCTTCTGATTTTCAAGGAAGCACTTTTTGATGTGTTGAATTGGACTATAAAACCCAAGTGAGGGAGAGCTGCCCTGGACCCAGAACTGATCCTTCTGCTCATGATCAACATTTTCCCTGAAAATCCCATGTGTCAATTAGCTCCTCTGCCTGCTGGAAAAATCTGTCCCATGTAAGAGCCAAAATCTCCCTGTTTTACAAGTTTCTCCTCCTATATATCTGCATTTGCTTCTCTCCCTTTCATTATTTGCTGGTGGTGACAATTCTTGGGGGCAGAGAATGTCAGGGTCATGGAGCATCCCAATGTACAGGTGGAAATCAAAGCCTGTATGGTAGGATAGGAATTTCTGTACCATGAAGCAGCACTTTGCAAGACCACAGAGGGGAGTTTAGTCATGGGAACAGAGGTATCAAACCTGGTGTTTTCCCTCTGACTGCCAGTACCCAGCCCTGCTGCTCATTTGCTGAGGGTTTCCCAGGCAGATGTGGGCTGTGGGGCTCCTGTCCAGCCCTTCTGGAGGCTGATGAGCATTTGTGGTGAGGCCAGCATTTACCAGAAATGTTGGATCTACCACATGACACAGCATTTGTGTCTTGCTAGTCATCAGCCTGGCTGGGAACACAGCACATCTGCTCCAATCAGGATACCTGGAAAAGCAGAAACACAGGTGTATCTCCCCCCAAAATCTCAGGAAGAATGTCCAGGAAAACCTGAAAAGATCAGTATTCCTGAAACTGCTGCTTCTGCCAGACTAAGATGTAAAATGCCTGGAGAAGACAGGACGTGGTTATCTGTAACCCACAGTAATTTTGCCTTAGTTTCTAATAGCCATTAGTTTGAGCTCTGGAGTGTGAGGTTTAAGTTCACTTGCAAACTGTTTATTCCACTGAATACTCCTGATAGCCATATCAACATCCTACTTGGGTTGCCTTAGTCTTGACACAATTAATAACCCCAGCTCTTTCCAGCAGGGATAAGAGAAATGGCTTGTTCTGACCTAAGGCTGGTTAGTCTCAGGTCACTCCAAAGCATCCTCTCCATCGGGAGTGGATCAGAATCTCCTGCAGGGATGGGAAGGGAAACTGAACACACTCCTCTGTCTGTGCTGTTATCCCTATGAGCTGCACTCTTCATTATTCATATTCAGCTGGAGACTTTGTGGCTCAGAAGGTGCTCAGCTGTGTCTCAATGAAATTTGAGTGGAATCTGGCACAGGGAGCAAGGCAGTCACTGCTGGGAGGGATTTATCTCCTCACTTTGTGACGGTCAGGGCTGCTGACAATAATATCGGTGACCCACCTTCTCTTCTGCTCCCAAGCACTTCAGATTCATCCACCTGGATTCATTCTGCTCCAGATCCTTGGGGCTGTTTCCTGGGAATAGTGAATGACATGGCTCTCACTCGTTCCCTTTCTGAAGTCCTTCCATTTGGTACCAGCTCTATTTAATATTTCATTTTGCATTTTCATAGCTAGGCACTTACAGACATTAATTATTTAATGGCCATATTTCTTGTATTAAATGTATAGATCAAGACAGCTGCTGGTGTTTTCTAAAGGGGGTGTTCACTAATCGGGATATGCTGCTTCTCCAACTTTCAAATAAAAATCTCAAAGGTCCCTTTTTTGTTCAGCATTTTCAAAGCCTCACTTTCTTCTTCAGCGCCAGATAGCACTTTCAAAAGCACTCAGTGTTGATCTAACCTTGTTCTCATCACAGTCCCTAAGAAAATAGGGCTGAGCCATTTCAAAACCCTCTCCTCTCCCCCACCAAATCCAGCACTGCAGCAATATTCCCAAGCTTTTATCTGCAGTTATATCAGGGGTAAGCAAGCAGGAAAGGCTGGCTTTTTAGCCTCGTTTCTGTTCTTTGGAGCAATTCCACAGCCTCAGAGGAGTTGCTCTGGAGGCACAAAACGTATGAGGGCAAAGAGTGATTTTTCCATCTAACTAAAGATTTTTCACCCTTGTCCCATCAGCTGGCCTGGGTCAGGCTCAGATGACTGGGGCAGGAGAGGGTGCTGGGACAAGCCATGAAGGTGTGTGAGGGTCTGGTTTTCATGTAGATGGAAGAGAAGAGAATGGAGGAGATTCACCAGTGGGATGGGAATTCACAGTGTGCCAATATCAAAAGGCAGTTGCTCTGAATATTGCTCCCCAATACAAATTCCCCACTTAATGGTTGTGACTGTGTGATGCCTCTGTCTTGGGGGTTGGGTGACATTTGAGGCTCTGTATTGTCCAAGCAGCTGGGCCCTGCATCTCTCACAGTGGGAGCTGCCTGGGTGGGTTCAGCATATGGTCTGGCACAGGCCCACAGCTCCAGCTTAGCTGGAAATAGCACACTGAAACCGTTTTTCTTTGGAGAAAGGCAGCTTCACTTCCTCTTGATAACTGATTTTACTCAGACCTTTGTGACTGAAAGTGAGGCAGCCTTGTGAACCTGCTGCTCTCCAGACTTGGTCTCCTCCTGCTGGTGTTTCCTCTCAGTTCTCCATCCAGCCCCACTGGATGGAGCATTAGAACTGTGGAGACCTTGTAACTCACAGTTGGAAAGAATGTGCATCTTTTGGGGTGTAATCCTGTCAGGTCCTGGATAGGGGAGACATCTCCAAAGCTTTCCTGGAATGCCAAGCTCACCACGAGCAGTAAGCCTCCCTTCATTAGTCCCAACATGATGGAGCAGGATGGATTTGCTCATGGGTGGAGCTAGAAGAGAGTAATCAACTCCTCTTAATGAAGGGAGCACTTTGGTTTGCTGTGTCTGGCAAGCTGTTTTCATCTTTTGTACTTCTGGTAGTTGGCATCCCAGGCAGGATGGAGGGACTGGGCTTTGGGAGTGGCAGGCATGCACTCGATCTGCTGCCTACCCCTGGCAGAGGATCAAGGCTGGAATTTTCATTACACTTAGATTGCCTGCCAGGAAGAAGCGCTTTGATTTAATTCTGGTGGCTTCTTGCTCAATGCCAAGCTTGGAATGTGATGCTCTGATGTCTTCCAGCTTCTTAAAGCAACCACAGTGTCCCACAAAGAAATATATATTTATATAACACAGGAACTGCATTGGAGTGTGGAATCACTTTATTAAGAGTGAACCATATTAGAGGTGGGTGCCATGGTTTGGAATATGAGACTGGCTCCTTGTGTAATCCTGTGTACTGAGCTCTGATATAATCAGAAATTCCTGATTCCTTAGTAACTGTTCCTGGAAAGCTCATCTTGTTAAAAAGCAGTCACCGTGTCTTTCTCCCTGGGAGAGGATGAGGGATGCTAACAGAGCTGATGGAATATTTTCTGGCATGAATGTCCTTTGAGAAGGGAGACTGTGCTTTTGACAAGATGGCACTTTTCAACAGAAAGCATCTGCTCACCTCAAAATGTTGCTTTCGTGCCAAAAGTATACCTCAAAACTCAATTGTATTATTTTCTGAACAAAAATCCAAAAGCTTTGGGGTTTTGGCAACGGATTTCAAGGATTCAAATGAAAGAAAAGAATGTTTTTGGAAAACCAAGAGGCCAAAATATTTTTTGCTTTTTAGTTCTATTTAAAAATTTAGGAGAAATGTGAACATATTTTCCATGTGATGGAAGGGACCCTCTTTCAAACCAGCTCTAGATATTCATACAAAGCAAGTGTTAGTGGGTACTTCACTACAGCCAAATCCTGTCACAAATCATGATATGGGAACCAGTACAACCTGCAAGATTTTTATTTCTTGCAGCTCTCTCTGAGCTAGTTTACACGGATCCAAAGTGGGAAGGACAAATGAAATAAGAGGCAGAAACAAATTGTGAAAATGTCTGAAGCCACAAGAAGTTTCAGTTTCTTTTGGACTCACACATCTGGTATGTGCACTGTTATTTCCATTCATTTTGCATTGACCGTTACATTATCCCACAATATTAATGTATTAATATATTAATAGAATGTCAACATTTATATGTAATACAATTAGTGTTTTAATATAAAAGTCAAAATGAAATGAATCAACATGACATTTGAAATAAAATATTTTAAAAATCCATCTATTGAAATAAAATGGAAAAAATATGGTACCCTGCACCCTATGGGACAGATTCCCACTTTAGAATTTCAACAGCTGTGAAATCCCATGCCCCAGGCAACCCTTTAGCCCTTCTCTGTCTTTCCTTTCTTTTGCTTTCTACCCTATTTGGACCATGACCTGAAGTTTGTATTCATTTGTTCTGGTTAATACAAAATTGCGTGCAATCCAAACATGATGTTATTTTCGAATGGTTCTTTCTGGGAAAAGCAAAACAGGAAAAGATAAAGACCTTTATTTTTTTTCTTTCCACCATGAACCCAGTATGGGAACTGTTACAATCTAGTCATGCTGGATGGGAGGCTAGGGAACACAGGAATTAAAGACCATTATTTCACAGCAAAATAATAATATACAATTATTGACATATTTATATACATACTTTTATGCACGTTTATGAAATGGCCAACTCTCTTTTGATCTGCACTGTCTTTGTCCCACCACAAGAGCCCATGAATAAATCCAGAGGTACCATGGTGTACAGGAGAAATCTTTGGCATTTATTTAAGCCGCCCATCCTGTAATTTCAACCATTCTTCAGGCTTCCCTCCACTTATTGAGGGATTTGGGAACTGCAGCCCTGTTTGGGACATACCAGAACAGGTTTGGGGGTTGTCACATTTCCACATCACAGGAAAGAGCCCCCATTGTCCTTAAACAAGCAGCAGCCAAGACAGCACTGGAGAACCAGAGCATTGCTCTCCCCACTGCTCTCCTAGTCCCTGCTGACTTTATTTTCACCAAATTCCAAATCCCAGCTGGGCCCACCCCTTGACTGTCCCTTGTGTCCTGTCTGGCCCAGGACAACAGATGTGCAGAGCCTTTCCTGTGGAGTGTGGGGGCAGGCACAGGGCTCCAGGGTGTGCAGGGAGCTGTGGCCATCCTGCCCAGGCAGCTCTGGAGCCAAGCTGGGAGTGCAGGGCTTGCACCAGTCCCAGGGAGCCCTGAGTTCTGGGAACTGCGTCCAACAGTGCCCAACACATGGCAGAAAATCCTGTCCAAGGATTCCACTGCAGGCAGGAAGCTCTTCATTTAATCTTTATTTCTTGATGGAGAGGACACTGCCTTCAGCCAGGTTTCCTGAACAGGCCTCTTCTCTCTGTCTGGGAACATCAGACCTTCAGAGCATTGGCTTTTGACAGCTCCTGGGAACAGGAGCCACACAGCACGACCACCCAGAGAAACCCAAAATGGCTGGGGTTGGATGGAACCTTAAAACCCATTTCATTTCACCCTCCTGCCATGGCAGGGACACCTCCCACTGTCCCAGGCTGCTCCAAGCCCCAGTGTCCAACCTGGCCTTGGGCACTGCCAGGGATCCAGGGGGAGCCACAACTTCTCTGGGCACCCTGTGCCAGGGTCTCACTGCCCTCCCAGGGAACAATTCCTGCCCAGTATCCCATCCATTCCTGCCCTCTGGCAGTGGGAAGCCATTCCCAATTTTCCTGTCACTCCAGGCTCTTGTAAATAGTCTCTCTCCATGTTTCTTGCAGGCTCCTTCCAGTACTGAAAGGCCTCAATTAGGTCACCCCAAAGCTTCTCTTTTCCAGATTGAACAATCCTAAATTCTCCCAGGCTCTCCTCCCAGCAGAGCTGCTCCATCCCTCAGCTCACCCTGGAGCCTCCTCTGGGCTCTGTGCAGCAGCTCTCTGTCCCTGCTGTGCTGTGCCAGGGCCCATGCAGCCCCACACTGTGCAGGGGGAGCAGAGGCTGTGCTGCTGCCCGGGGCTGTGGGACTCACTCACTGCCTGCCAGCTGCGGTGCAAGCACAGACAGCTCCAGCTGGGGAATCCCAGGCAGCATTACCATAAAAGTGCTTCTGAGCAGTTCTTCTCTGCCCTGCACCAGCAGCAAAATCCCCCTGGCACGAACAGTCTTCACTGACCTGTCCTGTGTATTTGTAACAGGAGCATAATTCCTTTTAAGCCAAAGGTATATAAGTGAGTCCCCAAATTTCTGCTGTTCACCCCCACCAAGTGATTATAATTACATTTGCACATATGATATACAGTTATAAAATATATTTAATCAAAATGCAGCTACCAAGGGGAGACCCAGTGAGTATATGTTTACCAGAAAATCATTTTTAAAGGCTTTCCAGGTTGGCAAACTTCAGTTCAAAATTAGAAGTGTGATTTTTTTCATTTCTCCTTTGAATATTTTCAGTTATTTCAAATGCAAGAGCCAAAAAAATAAATCAGTACCAGCTTGCAGAAATATGAATTGATAGAATGGTTATTATTATTATTTATTGGATTGCAGGGAAGGATCCTGGGGGGATTTCTCAGTGAGTGAGTTACAGGAGTATTAGCTCTGTAATGGGAGGTGGAGGGAAAGGCATTTACATTCAAGACACTGCTCTGCTTTGCCCACATCGGATTTAATTTCTGTAGCAGAAATAGAGGAAAAAAACCTGAATAGATCTTTGAAATTGCAGCTGTAAACACAGAGTTTTGGTTCAAATCACTGGGGGAAGGATGGAAGGAGGAGGACGAGACAGGCACCTCGACATAATTGCAAAGAGAAAAAGATGCAGTGTGTTTCTTGCACCTTGCTTTTGGGTCAGCTGTGCTGTAAAACTTGTGGAAGTATTTCATGTCTTCATAGCTGGGGGACATTTAGGGCAGAGGAGGTATGGTGGCATGGGAGACCGTTGGTGAGACTAAATCAAGACAAATCAAATTTATGGTTCTACTTAAACACTTGTCTGCCAAATATTTCTCACCAGGGCTACATTCAAAGAGAGATGGGAAAGAAATCCAGCAAAATGAGTACACTTCTCTATGAAGAGGGAGGCAAATGGGTGAGGTTTGTACAGCCTCTGATGTAGGGAAATGTATTTGTTAGAGTTCATTGTGCAGAGCTGAGGCCACAGTGGTGACATGCAGCTGGATGGACAGATATTTGTGCCTATCTGAACATGTTAATGACACACACTGCACCCACAAACATGAGGGTGGAATTCAGCCCTGGGAATGCTTAAACAGTAACAAATATAATTTCCTGGATGAGATAGGGATGAAGAGTCTGGTAGGGGAGGTTGTTGATCCCCTTTGCAGCAGATAATGAGGGTCACGAGCACAGAAACAGTATAAACAACAAATGTGTACATTTGGCTCCAAATGAGGTTGAGATAGAGTTGTTTTGGTACAACAGCCCTCACACAACCACCTGAAATGTCTGAGAAGGAAATATTTCTCCCCAGCAGGGGTAAATCTTGCAGCACCAGATATTATGAATATCAGAGGTCCATCACAAGTAGCTCAGAAAATACCTCCCTGTAGGAAGCATTTCAGTGGCACCTTTTATTGAGTGAGATCCAGAAGGAGTCAGACAGGACAGTAGATACTTGCCCTTGATTAAGAAGTGGCATGAACCAAAAGTCATGGAACTCCTGGTTTTCAGTGCTGGGGGCTCTGGAGGAGTTGCTTCACTTTGCTTCTCCCACTGTTTTCCATTCCTTTACAATTCCTCCAGAGCCCTGCCTGGCCAACCTGAGACTATCTTGCTTTACTGATCTTAACAGTTGATCTTTAATTAAGCCATGGGCTTTTTTGGTCATTAATTTAATGTATCAGGCAGAGAATTAAACCTCATAAAAACTCCATCCCAGGTCTGACAGATCATACTGAACCTCAGGGGAACATCTGGGAAAACGGGTGCTCCATGGGAACACTCATGGGAACAACACTTCTCTGGAACCTGACCCACTGTCACACTGTGGGTTTCCCACATCCCTCCTCAGGGAAGGCTTTCCTAGAGCTGGAGACCAGCTAGTTTGGTCAATTTGTGATTATTGAAGTAGGAGGTTTATTGGGTACTGGCCAAAAGCTGATTGAATAAGAACTGCCTCAGAGGATTGTGGGGCAGACCCAAAGCTGAATGTAATTACCAGCTTAATTCTAAATTAATATTTTGTTAGGGAGTGGGATAGACTTTACTCTCCCCCACCCTCCCTCACAGCACACACCATTGATCTGGGTTTGTTAAGCCTTGCAGGGTGCTTCAGGTTATAGTGCCTGTGTCTGAGATTGTTAAAACCTGTGAGAGTTGGGACCGTTTAAAATCAGAGCGAGAAAAAAAAAGGGAGGAAAATAGCTGGGAATGGGTGAACGTCATATAAATAGCAGTAAAACTGTTAAATCAATTTGCATTTCACACCCAATAATTTTCAACTCCACCTCGAGAGCACTGCTTGAAACTCAGCACTTTTAATTGTCCAGTAAATTTCCTTTCAGGCAGCTGCTGCACAAGCTGCCTCTGCCTGCAGTGAGGAAAAGCAGAGAACTGATTTATCTGAGGATGGAGACAAACGTGGCCATTCGTGTGTCATGAGTTCCTCCTCTGTTTCACTTAATTCAGTGCCTGAGGGCACTTGGTTTTAGCTCTGCAATTTGTCTTCAGGCATCAGCAGCACCAAGCTGCAAATTTGAGCTGTCACTGGTCCACCACAGCCTGGGACAGCCCCTGGAAGGTCCACAGCCCACCCTGGCCACCCTCACCGCCAGGAGATCCTTGTGTCCTGCTGCACCAGTAAATCACCCTCTGCCAGGCGGGGAATATGTGAGATTTGGAACAAGCAGCTGTAAAGCCATGACTTATCACTCAATTGGAGCTCAGGATAATCAGCTGAGTTGTGTCACATCTGTTTAGTTTGGTTTATTGGAGTCTAAGAACATGGCCAAAGAGGAATTCAGCTGTTTATTTTGTTTGGGTGTTTGTTGCTTGAAATTTTGGGGTGGGGTTTTTTTAACATTCTTTTTTGTTTGAAAGAAAAAACAAAAATTCTTGCCATACCTTTTTATGGGATTATTTCAACAGTTGTGGAATTGTTCAATGTTCTTGGAAATGAGCACAGAAAGGACCAGACTTGTTTGATTTGTAAAGCAGTTTCAAAGAAAGCTTTAGCCACTGGTGTTTCTATATCCCATCTGAGAGCCTTTATTTGTATCTCTTCATTTTTGCAAAGTTCATTTCTTCCTCTTTCACTTCCCCTTCCTTTCTCAGTGTGTTGCCTGTCTCTGCCTTTCCTCTGTTCCTGCAGAGGCAGACCCTGTACTGCCAAGCAGCCCAAGCACGAGGGGTTTTCCCAAATTCTCCAGTGTCACTTAATAATGAACCCTGATAACTAGATTGTCCAGCAAGGTAAAATCAGATCTGAGCAGTAAAAGGAAGTGTGATCACATGTGGAAAATAACTTTTTAGCTATTTCAGTGGTAGAGGTTTCATCTGAAATCCGTGACTTTCATGAAAATCTCAGGAAGCTCACTATCTCCAGAATCTGGGGTTGTGTTCAAGCTTTTGTTTAATTTTCTCAAACTTTGAAGTAATCCAAACAAATGAATGGGAGCAGTAACTTAATATCAGATTTGGGATGTGTTTCCTTGGTGCCAAGCATTTACACCCCAGATTAGATGGAAAACAGGCAATCCACAGCAGCAGGGGACACTGCTTGTGCTCCAATCCAGCTGCTCCATCCTCATCTCTCCTCACCCAGCACCCAACCACAGCTACTGGTTTTATTCCAGGTTGTTCTACCTTTGGATGAGTGTGGGTGAAGGGTAAAACCAGGCAAGGCAGATGTTTGTACACAGCTACAAGATGGGGGATGAGGGTGAGTCAAAGCCAGCATCAGTGGCCTCAGCACCACTGAGAGTGAGAAGGTGAAGCAATGAAAACAGTGGGACTGGGAGGGCAAAGGCTGGGAAGGAGATCCTGCAAGACGTCACAGTGAAGAGAAATTGTCTGGAGAAGCTGAGGGGAGGCCAAAGTGTCGCTGACCCTTCACTACCATGGACATGCTCAGGCATTTTTTTGCCTTTTCTTCATCCACTGTAGATGGGGAAAAAATACATATCAAAGAAAGGAAACCTTTACAGAGCATGATCATCCTGCTTCATCCCAGAGGCTGGTTGTGTGGAAAATCAATTAAAAGGCAAAAAGAGCAGGGAAAAAACACCTTGCATGGTCTCCTCTGGGCACCTTTCCCTGCTGCTGGAGATAAGACCTTGCTCCCATGTGCACACACATTCCTGCACACACCTGGGAGAGGCCACGGGGCTCTGGGAAGGTTTGGAGGCAGCTTGTTTGCAATCTGAGCATCTGACCCACCTCTGCCCTGCAGTCACAGCTGCATCAGCAAAATATGTGTGTGCACAGGGTGGTAATGCTGGCAAGCAATTCTTTTTTATGTGCATCTACTTAATAATTACTCCTTCCTTATTCCTTTTAAAAGGTCCTGTGTGATCACAAATAGATTTATTTACCAGTTACTGTTTAGATAGGTACACTAAAGTAACCACCAGCCTCATCTATTGATGCCTGTGCTTTATCATGCATTTAATGGTCTTATTTCTCCATAATGAATGAGTCCTCCAGTGGGAAATAAATTGAAATGCCAGTCTGGGGATCAATCAGTGCACACACACAGCCTCTGTAATGGGATGTTCATGCTCTATAGTGAAGATATTTTTCTGGAATGGCTTGGCTGCTCTTCGATACCACACATTTTGGCTTTGTTAAGGTACAGGTCTAGAAGAAATGCTTTTTTTAAAAAAAAGCAAAGTTGAAAATTTTCATAAAAATGTGCATGGCCCTGGATGATAAAGATACAGTTTCCCAATGCCTTGTGTTTGTGAGACATTTCCTTCAGGAAAAAACACTGAAGTACTTTGCTGAAGAGGAACCTTTTCTGCCTTCAAATGAGTCCTGGCTGAGACAGGGCTGATGTCTGTGGAGTCACTGAAATGCTCCTGGTACTTTAAACCAGCCCTGTGTCTTTTCAACCCATCAGTGACCAAATGTCTAGAGGGCCAGACAAAATTTCCAGGATAGAAATGAAACCAGAATTAGAGGATGGGACTTCAAGGTCTGTTGGATGGGCAGATGAGAACTGGAGTCTGGAGGTCACAGGGAGTCCCTCATCTCTGACTGAGAGCCTGCACTGGGCAGGGCTGGGTTTATCTCCAGGGTGCCCTGTAGGCCTGATCTGAAGTTTGTTTGAATTGATGAGTGCCTTCAGTGACTTGTGTTGGGGTCTAGCAGGAGCTAAAGGATTTCAGTATCAACTTCCTGGAAGGGTGGGCAGGCCCTGGCACAGGGTGCCCAAAGCAGCTGTGGCTGCCTCTGGATCCCTGGCAGTGTCCCAGGCCAGGTTGGACACTGGGGTTTGGAGCAGCCTGGGACAGTGGGAGGTGTCCCTGCCAGGGCAGGGGTGGAACTTTAAGGTCCTTCCCAACCCAAACGATTCTGTGATTCTGTGATCAACAGACCAGAGAGAAATCCAGTGTGAGTTTGGATGCTTTTGCCTTCTGTGGGGCAGCGACTTGTCCTTGGGGTAAGGTTCATCTCATGAGCTAATATAAGCTTTCCTGGGCTTCCTCTGGAGTCAGCCAAGGCAGGTGAACAAAAGGCGAGGGCAATTAATCTCCCCATATTGCCCTAAATCCCTTCCACTGCCATGGGGGAGCTTCCAGCCATCATCCAGCACTGTCCTTGCAGCTGGTGAGGAGAACGGATATTATTGGAAGTGTCAGCTGTGCATGTGATCTTAATACAAGGAGGGAAAGAATATGTTAAAAGTTAATTTCCCATAAAATACATCCACATCCTTTTTAGCTTTTACAAGGGGTTTTTAACTGGGTAGGTTGAAGTGGCTTGCAGCAATAACAGGTCTGTCGTAGGGGTGATAGATTTAATTTCCTGATGGGAAAACGATGTGAATCAGCCTTGTCTGGCAGTGTGATCACCTCCCTATAGTGGGAGAGTTCAGCAAGGCCACAGCTGATTAGAGGGAGGCTGTGGGTGATTCCACTCCCCAGCTTTATCACTCATCTCTCAGGGCCTGGGAGAAATATGTCAGGGGCTGTGGGGATGAAATAAGCTGTCCCAGCAGTGGTGAGTCTCCTTCCAGGGCTGGGGGAATACCCTTGGAAAGGGATGGAGCATGGAAAGGGGCTGGGGAAGGGAGGCATGGCAGAAGAATGAATGGGAATAGCTCTTCTTGCGGCTTCAGTTTTATTGATCTGGGCATTAACAATGGGATGAACCTTAAGTGAATTTCAGGTGTCAGTGCCAAGACAGGTTATTTCTGTCATAAATGGCATGTCAGGCAATCTGAGAACACAGCTGTTCAGGGGAGGGGAGGAGAAGGGAGAAGGACATGGTGCTTCTCAGGAGTCTGTGCTTTGCAGCAAGAGAGCTGCTTTCATCTTGGGCTGGGGTTCAAGGGAAATTCAGTGCTTCTCCAAACTGGAGAAGTCTCAGTGAAACACCCTAAAAATTCACAAGTGCCCTCATCTTCCGACAAGTAACTGCAGCCTCACCCTCCCTTGGACCCAGGCCCTGAGAGTCTGGGCAGCCTTCCTCACTTCTTTCTATCGTCAATATTTCTCTTTTTTATTGTCATTTTCCTTGACTCCAGGGAGTTCTTTTCAAATACTACAAGATTATGATGCTCTTATTTTTGTCTGGAAAAACTTCCTTCTCTCTTGAAAAAGAACTGAACATTTCTTTCAAAAGCAGTATTTTTTGCCAACATACTTCTCTGCATAGTAGACTGCTCTGGTCCCACAGTGCTAGATTGTATTTCTGCAGCCAGGAGTCTGAAGGTTCCCTAAAAAATGGTGACTCCTAAATGGAGATGAGTCCTGCCTGGCTAGGAGGTCTCCAAGTCCTCCAGGTCTTCATGCCTGTTTGGATCACCAGATGAAGGTATTTCAGAATACCTTGGAATAGGGTCAAACTTAGGGTTGTCCAGTGAAAGCCTTTAAGATCTGCCCTCCCTCTGCCTACAAAACACAAATTGTCTTTCACTATGTTTCAAATTCATATTTTTCAGCTCTTTAATTTTAGGCTTTATTTGTGGAAGAGTGGAAGATCTGGGAAGTGGACAGTTCAATGAGTTATTGTATGTAATTGTTGTGCTGCATAATATTTTTGCTGATTTTGTGTGTCTTGAAACAAATATGTGTAGTTTATAGCCAGCATGAAGCCGCGGATGTGACCTCAGGCTGTGGATCTCTTCTGTGGGATTCTCAGCAGCCTCCGCAGTATCCTGTTAGAATACTTAATCTCGTTCCTCTGGAAATTGAGCCTTGTTGGTCAGAGATAAGGAACTGGTGTAAGCAGCAGGGTGGTTGCAGGGTCCTGGTGGATTTGGAGTCTCAGGACCCGCTGGGCAGCACTGGTTGCTGACTGCATTGGGCCACTGACATCTGTCATGGTATTCTGCTGTTCACTGAAAAACCTGTACAGGTCACTGACACTCCAAATCTTATGTTTCATCTCTTTTCCCTTGCAGTCCTTCCTAAAGGCCTGTGCTGTGCAGGGTTTTGTCCTTCTTAAGGTTTTTGGAAGACATGAGAGACCTCTAATGTTTCTGATGTTTTAAAAACACGTGCTGGACCCTGCAGATTATAGACTTAAAATTTCCTTCCTGGAGCAAATTTCTTCTCTTCTAGCATTCAATGAACACTTGGGTTGCTTTTCTGGGGACTCAGGGAAATGTAGATATGTGCTCCAGATTAGATGCTGATACAATGCAAGCACACTACAGAGGAAATCCTGGCAGGGTCCGGTTCCCTCCTCAGATTGTATCTCTGCAGAGGGTTACTCAGTGCAGTAACTCAATCTTATTTAGGAGTCCCCTTCAAACCAAGGTAATGCTGTTTCCCAAGGCATTAAAAAGCTGAAAGTAATTACATCTTTATTTCATTAAATATCCTGAACATTGCCCATATATTTCAGGGAATGGCATGACCTGATTTACAAACATATCACCACATGTGCAGTGTCCATGAAAGCAATTTTATAAACATTCCTTTGCTGGTTCCAGCTTTCTGCCTATTTGCAGCAGGGCTTGGTGGACAGATCCTTGGTGGAATGAACCTTGGTGGGTTTCTCTCCTCCAGGAAAGCCAAGCAGTCCTGGATAGCTGTCTCCTGGATAATGGGTCTCTCTGAAGAGCTTTGAGACCAGCAGCCCAGGAGAGGCTGGAAGTGCAGCCTGGCTGGAGAGTGTCTGCCAGAGAGGGGCAAACAGCTCAGAAAGGAATCCTTTCATGGCCAGATGTCCTTTGGGGTATGGACAGGGGAAGTGCAGCAATCCCCACATCACTGTTGGACAGGAGTGATGTGGAGGTAGGGGAAGAGGGGAGAGCAGGAAGCCCCTCAAAATGAAGGTGTGATTCTCAGGCCATCCCTTGACAGTGAGAGGGATTAACACTGAGATTTCGGGACAGGGAGTTTTTGAAAAAAACCCACCCAATATTACTAGAGTGAAGATAAAAGTCTGAGATGAGCTCATGCAAGTGTTGTAATTTTGCTATTTTCCTTCAGTCTTCAGCTCCCGGAGTTTTGCCTTTAGGTGAAAGCACCAATTTTCATGGTTATATTGAATATGTCTTTATCACAAGGGTGGAGACAGGGAACACATTCAGGGTAGGGCCAGCTGATAGCACCATCCATGCTAGAGCCACTTGTCACCACAATCCATCCTAAGCCTGAAGCAAGTTAAACAAGCCAATAGCTTATGTACTTGCTGGAACTCCCTGCTTAGGAGTTTTTACAGCCTCTTTTACAGGAAGAGTCTGATCCTTTTGTGCTCTCAATATTGGTCCTACTGCCCTAAACTCTGTGAGTTTCAGATTTGGTGCTTGTGCTCTGGTGGGATTTAGCAGACATCCATCACACTCCTTGCCTTGCTGTGGGACAGGGTTCTGGTGAGATGCATCTCTCTTCCTTCTCCTCATGGCAAGGATCCAGGTGCTGGCAGCTGGGATTGCCCCAAAGCTACCCTCAGTGTTGCAGTCATTAGCAGTAAAATCTACCCCTCACTAGAAGCAAAACCAAATGTAAACAAATAAACATTATTCCCTTTCTCCCTCCCAAGCATTTTATTACAAAATCATCACTTTTTAAAAAGAATTAAAAAAACCAAATCAGCTGCCCTCTCCAAACAAAGCTGAGTATGAAAAAACCATTCCCTTCTTTTAATCTCCCAGAAAAACACCCTTACCCAGCCCACCAGCTCAGCCTCCCATCCATGACAGCCCCTTTCCTCTCCCAAACAGGCAACAGATTTCAATTTAGCTCTGAGCAAGGGAAGCTCAATTGGGTTATTAAATTTCACACACTAATTGACACGCCTGCCGTAAAATATAACTTGCACAAACACAATTTATACTAATGACACAGGGAGGGGAAGCTCTCTGCTTCCAGTGCCCCTCTCCCTCCCCTCTCCCCCTGCTCCCACGGGAACCCGGCTTAATTGCCCCTCCAGCGCAGGGAGGTGAACAGGGCTGGGAGGTTAAAGAGAAATAAATACTGAAATGCTGATGGGATGTTTCCTGTTTCAGCAGTGAGGGTTGGGAAGCTTTCAGAGCTCACTCCCCTTCCTAAGGCCTCCCCCAGGCTTTGACTTCATCAGTAATGGCAACAGAAGAACCTCAGCACTGGCACAAGTTCACCAAGGATGTGTTACAAGGAGGTTTCTGCAGGCTGCTGGAGATCTTCATTGCCTGTGACAGACAGGCTGGCAGCTGCCTGTCACCCTGTGGATGCTCATCCTCCAGCTCCTGCTGCTGCCGGGAAAACCCTGTAGAAAAAAATTGACACCCACGGCTCTGCTGCTCCGTTGCAGGGCTTTGGACATAAAGCTCACAGAAGGGTTTTTGTCCACTTTCCCTCCTGGTCAGTAGACTGTACAGAGGCGAAGTGACAAAGTGCTGGTGTGCTCTGTTCAGGTGGGTGATGACACCAAAGGATGGGGCAGACACTGACAAAGCTCCCAGGAACATGTCAGCTGCTTCTTCAACATTTCTTTTCCCAAAAAAGCTAAAGAACAGCCACTTTTCTTCTAGAAGATGTTTTTAAATAGGTGATGATAGAATCTTAGCAGTGCCGAGCAGTTAACCAGTTCTGTTAGTTGATTGTTATTTTCCCCAACAATCTAAAATAGACCTTCTTTGTAAAGAAATAGCGAAATCATTTTTAAATTTTATTTTTTCCAAATGTGCACATATTCTTGCATTTTAAATTCACTCCCCAAATCCGAGGTCCTGCTGGACAACAAGGAATGGAGCTGGCATCCTTAGGAAGGGGATATTATCATAGTAAGGCCACATACCAGCAGGGCATGGGCTGCACAGCTGGTACTGGAGAGCTTTTGGAGATGCATTTTTGTGCTGTAGCATGATAGCTTTGACTAAGTCACAGAATCCTCCTGAAGCAAAAATCAAGCGACTTGCAGAGGCATGGTCTAATTTTAGCTGTGTCTGAGTCACAATGCCAGAATTTAAAATTGGTTACAGAGGCAGTGACTTGGAAAAATTTGAGTAACTTTGGCATCTTTTCCTGCAAGTTTTGTTCATGCAAAGATTTTTCTCAGTAGCAGAGAACCATGGAATCATAGGATGGTTTGGGCTGGAAGGGACCTTAAAGCCCATCCAGTGCCACCCCTGCCATGGCAGGGACACCTCCCACTGTCCCAGGCTGCTCCCAGCCCCAATGTCCAACCTGGCCTCGACACTGCCAGGGATCCAGGGGCAGCCACAGCTGCTCTGGGCACCCTGAGCCAGGGCCTGCCCACCCTCCCAGGGAACAATTCCTTCTATTTACCTAACCTAAATTTCCCCTCTCACAGTGTGAACCCTTTACTCCTTGTCCTATCACTTCAGTCCCTTTCCAACTTCCTTGTGGGTCCGTTCAAATCCTGGAAGGTGCTCTGAGGTGTCCACACAGGTAATATCTACCAGGGAAGGTACAGGCATAACTCCATACCCTTCATGCCTCCTGATCTTTAAAGAAAATAGACCAGGAATTTATGGGATATAACAAACCCAAAACTCTGGTGGCCACTGGGCCATGGCCCATTTTCTGGAGGGAATGACAAATTGTTCCAGATTTCACCCCTTTTGCCCACCCTGGGAGAAGGGAAGGCTCAGGCTCTGCTGCCTCGACCCCTCATTAATGCAGAGCATGGATTTCATTACACTGATTGGTCAATGCTGTTATTAACAAGACATAAATCTCTGCATTAGTCAACTCTCAGCCTTCGGGTCACAGCCCCAGGGAGAGGTCAGCAGTGGATACCCAGCCCAGGTCATGGCCCTCAACCCATTACCTGTCCCATTAGCTGGGGCTGCAGTGGTGGGCTGGAGGTGGGTTCTGGGGCTGGCTGGCCCCTTTACCCCCATTTCCAGCTTTCCCTTACACATTACTCTGCTGGAGCCTTTTGGATTTTCCCCATCATGACTGGGATCCTGGGAGTCTGCCCCCGCAGATCTGAGCAGAGTCTGAGGGATGAGTACACAGAAATTGGTCTGTCCACCTTCACCAAACCATGCCTCTCACCCTCATGGCCACCTTGCAATGTCCCAGAAAAAATGGGAATTCATATAAACACAGAGAGATAAGAGATGGCTGCCACCAGCCTCTTTCTTCCTCCTGCTTTTCCTACCATCTTCCTTCTTTCCTGTTGTTTTTTTCCCTTTCTTCTGCTCTGAAACCAGAGGAACTTGGAGCAAGTTATTTGAGGTTCCCTACAGATTTTGTCATCAGAGCAATCAGCAAGCAGAGACTGCACAGCTCATATTCCCCCTCCAGCCACAGGCTGAAGGAGCCCCAGCTCCCTGCACAGCCCATCCCACCTCCAGCCGCCAGCAGCTCATGCCCTGCTTGTTTCCTACACTGGTGTGTCCTTCCCAGCCATATCTGCCATACCCAGGTGGATGATGCACTGTAGACCTTAAGAGGGGAAACATTCAGGGCTGGAAGGGACGTGTTTGCTGCTGCCTGGACTCTGGATCCAGGTGTGCCATGTCCCTGCCATGCCATCAGCCGCCCCGGGGTGCAGGCAGGGACATGGGCAATGCAGTTATGTGTCACAGGGGATCAGAGCCCCATCAGCATGACTGCTCCCACTCGGCACAAAGTCCTACCCTACAACAAAACCTCTTTATCTTGGCAAGGTTTTTGTCACCCAGTGGGGGAGGAAGGGCCGGGGGACCAGGTGGCATCCATCCAAAATGGGCAAGCATTTCATTTTTGTCTTTATGGGCACTTTGTCAAGCAGAACTGCAGGCAGTAACTCTACAAACAGTAATTAACCACAAGCTGTGGGCAGTGTTAAAGTGCTTGCCCCGTAACTTGCTGGTACACAGGAAATCTGAGATGCTGCTAATAGGTTTTCAGCAGCTGAGTCCATTTCTGGCCCAAATCTACTTGATATGGCATTCAGATAACACTGTTGATTATTCTCCTGAGCACTCGCTGGACACTTCCTGTGTGAGTCTTGACTGTAGGTACAAACAGAGGTGGCAGGGAGCTGGGGAAACCCACAGCCCAGCCTGCCAGCAGGAGCTGGTGTTAACCAGAAATGCAGCTATGCAGCAGCAGAATTAATTCCCTAAAATGTAAGGCAAGCTGACAGTCCTAATTAAGATAGGGACTGACAGTCTGGAGGTCCCTGGACTGCCCACTCTATTTTGTCAGAGCTGGTAAAATATGGAGAGATCATCCCTCCTGCCTTCCAGGTGGCCAGATGGGAGAGGACAAGGCTCCTCCGGATCAATAGCTCATCTCAGCCATGCCCTGCAGCAGCTGCTCCAGGGAAGCAGAGGAAGGAGAGACAGGCCTTGGTGGTAACAGCAGTAACATCTTCACTCCCCTGCTCCATCCACAGGGAATTTTCCTTCTTCCTCCCCAGGGTGAAGCTTTGATTCATGGGCCAAAGCAAGAGCATCCAGCACCAAAGGGGCTGTTGAGTCATCCCTCTTTAACTCTGGCTGCTCCAGTTACTCCTCTGAAAGACCACAGGATTTGTTCCACAGTGGTTTGGTTGTACCAGGTCACAGTAGGAAGTCCCACAGGGAAAATATTTCCCGGGAAACTGACAAAGAGTTCACTCTTCAAATTCAGACTCTTGATCCATTCTGTGCTGGGATGAGCTCTGGAGAGTCTGGGTGTGGAACACCTTGGCCAGCTTGTCCCTAACCACAGGCAGAGTTTCCTGGTGCCTAAGGTGGATCTGAACTGATGCCCAGCCTTTGCCCAAGTCTTTTGTGTCTCTCACCCTCCTGCCTGATTCTGCCTCACTAAAACTGCCCAGAGCAGCCTGTCCAGGAGCTCAGAACAGACTCCTTTGGGCACAGCATCAATCCCAGGAGGGGGATGCTTTGTGTTTCTTTTTGACAGTCAGATGTGTTGTCTATGCTGCTCCTGTTTGATTCTTCATTTTAAATACCATTGTTAAGGTGGTGTTTTAAGGGATCACTGTCTGGAGCTGACAGACAGGTCTGTCACTCTGTCTCCTTAGCACTCCATCTTTTCTGCAAACACCCTTGCTCTCTAGCCTGTGAGCCAAGAATTAAAGGCACAGAAAGAAACAATTCACTGTGACTTGGCCTGCAAAGTCTTTTTGCAAGTGAAGTTATGGCTGTTAAATGTTAACACCATATAATGCCTGTCTTTATCATATCTTTGCAATAAAGTGATGACATGGCTCTATTATGAGCTACTCACACAGAAGCTTCCAAACCTCCAGTATTGGAATGGCATTTAATCTCCTTCCCAAGTGCCTGAGATTTTCACACAGGCTTTGTGTTCAGCGTTTCTCTGGGATGGCTGAGCACTCGAACCAAGGCAGAGACATTTTACAGAGAAAAGATGAACTGGTCCAACCCCCCCAGCTGTGCGAGGCCTGGGACACTTCGCCCGTTCCTGGACAGCCGCAGAGCTGTGCCCGCCCCTCTGCCACATTACCTGTCCTTCTCCCAGCCTCAAGGACACTGCTAACTTGCTTATCAGCCTCTAAATCAGCTGTGGCAATAAACCGCTGGTATCCAGAGCAATAGCTTTTGTACTAATGTACTACTTTGCAATTGCTGTGCAAATCCAACACATTAATGACACAAATGAATTATAATAAGTGAAGACACCACTGGCAGGGGGTGAGGAGGTGACTGGAAACCAAAAAAGAAAAAGAAAAAAGGAGTTGTTTTTGCTCCTGCCAGTTGCCAGTTGGCAAGTTGGTGATGTGAAATTGGATGTGTTGGATATGGAGTGCTTTTGGCGAAGTGACAGTTAAATATAACAACAATAATGGTGTCAGGGATCTGGGGAGGAAAAGGGAGGCTGCTTCCCATGTGATCAGGGAGACAAGGTGATTTCCAGGGGAAATTAAGGAGGCAAATGCCTTCATCACTGGAGTGATGATTATGTGAACCAGCTCACAATTTCCAGGTAAGAAAAGGTGTTTTCACTAACGTGAAGGACTCACCACAACCTGGAGTGGGGGACTTTTCAATTAATTGATTTATCTATTGCTCACTTTGTCTTTCTGCTTTTAGATCCATCTCCCTCCGTTACAGATCCAGCTGTAACTCCATGTGCTGCCCTTTCTATTGGTGGTCTATTGATCTGTGTATTGACAGTGGATAAAGAAATAATTGGAAATCTCAGATACTTTATTGTGAGAGATTTGAAGATCTTTATGTTTCGTTTAGCAGAGGAAATGTGGTGCAGTACGTAGCACATCAAAGACAAGAAGACTGTTTAATTTAGTAACAGGAGCAAATGCCTTCTAATTAAAATTAGAGTTATTCAAAAGAGAAATACAGCATAAATGTTTAAGGATGAGGAAAATTAGCTATTGGAATAAGTGATCAAGTGAACTGATGTATTCTGTTGTGTGCAAACAAAATCTTCATAATTCTGGAAGTGAAATTATAATCAGCTACATATTATTAGGTTAAAAGTTGAAATAACTTTATATTTATGACCCTTGTTCTACCAGAGTCTTATCAGCTGATAAACCTCTTTGAATGTGAGCTCTGCAGTCACGAGCATGGACTGGTGATCTAGGCTGCAAATCCTTCTATCATCAGCATCAGTCCCAGTCATATACCGGGAAATAAGCAATAGTGTAGGAGAGACTGTGGTTTGGAAATTCACAGTTTGGACTTCGGGCTGGATAAAATGGACCCAGTTTCTGCTTCTCCTCCCTTCTTTCTCTCTGTAAGTGTTGGGCAAGGAGGGGGCAGGATCAGGATAGGAGGTCCTCAGCTGCCTCTGCTGTTCTGGCTAGGAAATCAATTCATTCTGATAAGAGAATGAACATGAAATTAAGACTTCATGAGGGACATAAGCCAGCATTTTCAGAAGGAACTACTCATGGAATCCTTTCACCCTCCACAACTTCCTGAGCCTGTGGCCAGGTGGGGGTGGGTCTTTTCTCCCAAGTAACAAGTGACAGGACAAGAGGGAGTAGCCTCAGGTTGTGTATAGGGAAGTTTAGATGGAAAATCTAAACAGGAAAATTTGTTCAGTAAAAAGCTTGCCAAGCATTGACACAGGCTGCCCAGGGCAGTGGTAGAGCCACCATAGCTTGAGGCATTTTAAAGCCATGTAGATGTGGGGACATGGGTTAGTGCTGAACATGGTGGTCCTGGGTTAATCCTTGGATTTGAATTTAGGGGGCTTTCCCAGCCTAAATTACTGTGATTCTATGTGAACAAAAGGACTGTTCCTGATGATGCGTTTACCTGCTTGGTGAGACAGCAAAAATGTTGAGTTCTGCAACTTCTGTTCTGGAATTGTGTATAGGTGGATCAACAAGGTTTGAGAGACCACCAAACCTGTCCTCAGCCCATACCAGCAGCTGCCTGAGATTTGACCACAGCAGCTGCAAACTCTAAGCTCTCTCTGCCCTTACCACGGAGGTGTGCCAGGGTCCTCACGGCAAAGCTGCCCATCTGCAGGTAAACCTGCCCTCCAGCACCTGTTGTGCCAACAGCCAAGGGCACTGCAGGACCGTGGAAGCACAAAAAGGAATTTGTTTGTAAAGACTGCAGGCAGCCCTGCCAAACTCCACGGCTGTTTTTGTTAGGAAACACCTTTTTTTACCACCCCTTGATTGCAGATTTTTTTTTTCTGTTTTTTCCGAGGGAACATAAATAACACGTTCCACACCAGGGCAGATGTTGAGCTGTTTCCTGACACAGCTCTGCTGGGGCTCCTCCAGCAGCTCCCAAGTCCCCATTCATTTAAAAAGTGCAGGCAGAGAGCAGTTGTAAGAGACAGAAAGTTTCTATTCAGACCAAGCAGGCAGCTGAAGGCTTTCCCCACATGAAATACCAGCGTGCATTGATGCTTCAGAGGAGCTCCAGGGTTTTCTGCAAACACGCTGGCAAATTCAGCTCAAGTGACGGCTGATTAAGGCTCGCAGATAATGACTCGTTTAGCTGCAGAGCGTGTGCTCCAGAAGTGCTGCACAGCTTTCTAAAGGCTGGAAAGCCTCAGCCGGAGCTGCCAAGGGAACGGATGTGCCAAGTGGAGCAGCGTAATGATATCAGTAACAGGAATTGTGCAGCCAGGGAAGCAAACACTCAGCCCATACAACTGCAAATCTGCTGCAGCCCTGTGCGGCTGTGCCCCTCTGCCTGTGCCTCCAAAGGGGGCTTGGCTGCTGCTCAATGTACGAGTGGAGGCTTTCTTTGGCTCCTGTGTTTGAGTTTGCCCTTCCCTCCTCCCTCGCCCCTCAGTTATTTGGGGAAGGGTTTCCTGGATGTGGTGTGAATCGTCTCATTCTACTGTGGGCAGTGAGGACGCCTCACACCGGGAGCTGAGCATCTGTCCACTCCAGGTGTTTAGGAAATAAAGTGCTTGTGTTCCTGGGCGGTGAGGTCTGGGATGCTGTTCATGGGCCAGGGACCGGGCTGAGCGCCCTCCTCCCCTGTGCTGAGTCTGCTCTGACCTGGGATCGAGCTTTGGAAAGGGCAGTGCCAAATGCTGGGTGAATTCAGTGAGGGAACAACCTTTGCTGTACCCATCACTTTGCCCCTCAGCAAACCTCACACAGATCTGGGAGGATGCTGAGGTGTCAGCGAGCATCCAGATCTACACGGTGGGTTCAGGCTGAGGGGTCCATGCTGCCATTTCAGTTACATCTGGAGGATCTCGGCAAGCAAGAGGTGACTCAGCTTTGTTTGCAGCTCAGGAGGTGCTTTGGCTCCATCCGCAACCCAATTTAGATATATTTTTAAAATAGTTTCTGCCGTGAGGTGCAAAGCATCACTTGCACTGTTGAGCTGATGCACTCCTAAACCAGCAGCCGTTCCGACAGCACGTGTGTCTGCCGTGGCTCGGGGCTCTGCTCCCCAGTTGTCAGGACAAGCAGAGCCCAGCCTGGCTGCTGGCTGCACCCTCCCCAAAAAGGACCCCATGAAGCACACAGGCAGCTACCCCAAAGGAAGAACTGCCCAGGCAGTGCGGGATTAGATGGGTGGAGCAATCGCCTTAGGCACCATGTCATTACCTACAATTTCTAGGCCATCACAAATAGCACACGGGGTCAGTTGTCCCCTATTATTGCGGAGAGGGATGGAGGGGGCGCGACAGAATTAGGGGAAGGGCTAACTCTATTAGCACACAAATTGCAGGCTTTCACAAGCTGTCTTCTGAAGGGTTCCTAAATACACTCAACTCGAACTAGGAAGTTAAAAATGTTAATCTAATTGTCACCCAGACATGTTTGTATTATGTGAGTTTGTCCACTCCTTCAGCCCCTTATTAGCCTAAAACATGAACACAAGAGTCAGTTTTGACATTGTGTGTTGAGATGAGTGCTGCTGTTTCATTTCTGTCTTGTGCCCTACCCCTCCCTCCAAGCTTGACTGATGAGCCCTTTAATGCCATGCCCGATGCACTGGGATATGAATGTCACTGAAATAAAAAACAGATAAAGTTTCTGGTTATAGAGAAACTATATAAATATCATTACCTGTTAAGATGATTTGTTCCATTAGGTAATTTGCCTCATTCATGGCCCATTATTTTAAGAACAGCTCCTGATGTTGGGGAAAAGTATCCTTTACCCGTGCTACTAAGGGGATTTATTCTTAAAAATACTTGGGATGAAACAATGGAGTGAGAATTCAGTGATTTGGGCATGCAGGGATCAAGTCCTATGATGAAAGTTTGCCTTTTTCTCCCCCAAGGAACTGTGTAGATTCAGAGTTGAAATTTGTATCTTTTTGTGTGCATTAATCCTTCACTGGAGAGTTTCAGGTCCCTTCCTTGGCCCTTAGATGTTGGCAGAGTTAGCTAAAATTAAGCAAAGTATTTGTTTGAGAGCTTCTCTGTTGAAGAAGGGGGCTGCAGTACAGGCTGTAGGGTGCTTGCAGGGGAAAAGAAAGGGGAGTCCCATGTGAGCTGATCTTCATTTTCAGCTGTCATTTTATTCAGTTAGTGTTTGAGCACAAACTTAAGCATAAGTGGGAGAGCTTTCCTTCAGAAGAGGGGAAAGTCCAGAAAGGGGCAGGGTGGCTCCTGCTATCAACAGAGCCCTGGTTGACTGAACTTTACTAATGACTGGTTTTCCCTTTCCAAAGGTTATTGGAGACTCCTCAGTGAGGCTTCTGTGCTTCCACTGGACCCAGCTTTCCAGAAAGAAGGGAGCCTTCCCCTTGTGTAATGAGTGTTTACCCAGAGATGCTGATACTGTCAGTCTGTCACTGCAGGATCAAAACCAGGGCTGCACAGCCCTGATAAAGAGGTCAGATGTGCCACTTTAATTAATGCAATTTGCTAAACACTGCAACAGTTTAGTGCAAAGTGATAGCACAGCAATCTTCAGGACCAGGAAGTGTTGTCCCCAAGGCACCCCCAGCTGTTCCAGCTTTCTCTTCCACTCTGCCATTGTCATACATTCAGAAAGTGGAGGGATTTGCAGGGGATCCACAACATCAAGCAGATGTTGGAGGCATGTGGACAGACACAAAAGGAGGGTGAGGGACATGGCTGGGGGTGGTGAGTGCAGGGGACAGCACAGGCACACACAGAGCCCTGCACACACCACAGAGCCCTGCACAGACACAGCCCTGGGCAACAGGACACCCTGCACACATAGAGCCCTGCACACACAGAGCCCTGCACACACCACAGAGCCCTGCACAGACACAGCCCTGGGCAACAGGACACCCTGCACACATAGAGCCCTGCACACACAGAGCCCTGCACACACCAGCCCCAGGCACCAGGACACACGGACAGAGGTGTCTTAGGACACTTCGAGATCCCCCAGGCAGAGCAGACACACGGACAGGGTGCTGCACAAACAGCCTGTGACACATTCCCAAACACCCCAAACACTGTGAGGGCATCAGCACCAGGCTGGACATGGCCCCTGATCCTTCCCCTCCCCAAAGAGGGGCTCATCATCCCTCACTGCCTGCTCCCTGCCACTGCCATGGGAGCCCGTGCAAGAAACAGAACAGCTCCAAAGTTTCTAGTTTAGACACTTAAATCCTCTGGGATTTTTCTACTTAAGAACTAGAGGAAGTAAAAAAGAAATAATAATGAGGGAAAAATTAAGAAGTTTCTCTAAAAGCCCACACGTTTCAGGGGAAGTGGGAAATTAGAGGCCTGTGATAGATGGGCTAATTTCCCTAACTGACAACCCAGACAGCTCCCTGCAAAAAAACCCCCACTGTTTGGGTTTGATTTGTGAATTTGTGCCACTTATTTAGAAAAATACCTACACTTCTTGCTTGTTTCCTTATTTTCTTTTTTTTCTTTTTTTTCTTTTTTTTTTTTAATCATCAACATTTTAACTGAGGACAATTAAAAGGTATGAGAGTGAAGAAGAGCAGGAGCATTGCCCTCTTCCAGCCTCCTCAGAGAGGGGAATGCTCTTGCTAACTTAAATAAGTTTGACAACCTTTAAATATAAACAGCTGATGAGAACTGCTGAGAAATCTTTAAAAGAAGAAAATGAGAAAAAAATCAAGTTCCTGAGAAGCTGAATGAAGGAACATCAGCCCTGTCACCCCTTTCAGCACTGGACAAATCAGAAGGATGAAGGGACATAATTAGGTCTCGGGAAGTAGCATGGGCTTGCTGGGAAGAAAGAGCCAGAACAGCACCAAGGTAGAACATTTCATGCAAAAATCATATAAAAGTGCAGATGTCTCTGGCTGAGCCTCTCCTGCAATTCCTGCTCTCCTGGGAGAGCAGTGTCCTGGGAAGGGGGTGGTGATGAGGTGAAGAACCTGTCCCTTGCCCATGAAGCCCTGTCACACCACACCAGAGCAGTGACAGCAGCAGGTGAGGATTGATTTGGGGCACATCTGGGATCACCCCTGGGAGAAGACAGAGAATGGTGAAGGTTCTGCTTCACTTGGGTCCTGCTTCGGGTCAAAGATGGATTTAGGAATGGAAATTCCTCTGAGGCACCCCAATCCTCCTTTGCAGATGGCTTTAAGCATCTTTGGAAATAGGAGGGAAGCTCCTGGGCCACTTGCTTACATTAAAAGGCCTTTTTGGGCCATAATACTTGTTTTTGTTGACAGAAATGACGCTTGTGAAGACTCTGCCTTTGTGTGTGGCCATGCACATCTTCCTGTGTGTGTTTTGCTGCACAGCACGAAGTCAAGCCTCCAAACTACAAAATCTTGATAGCCAAAATCTACAAATCCTTTCCTACCTCACCACACTGACTTCAGGAAAATGCTGCCTTTCAAGTAGGGATAGGAAATTAAAGTAAATTAATATGTTACACAACAAGATTAATTAATTAGCTAATGTGAATACATTACTTAGGATCAGTAAAACCCCAGATAACTTTTTATGGCTGAGGAAATATGGTCTAAAGTGACTTGATTCCAACCCAGTAAAAGTAGCATTCATTAGGGAAGCTGATCCAGAGGGAAAGGTGCAGAGAGGGGCCAGGTGCCAGCAGCTACCTGATAATCACGGGTGGAACCGGATCCTGCCCGCCAGGATGAAGGACTTGAGGTTACAAGATCATAAAACACTGGAGTCCATAAAGTTTCCGAGTTCTGAAGGCAGCCCTTAAAGTTAATATCATGCAGTACCCGAGCCATAACAACAAGTCACCTAGAGCCATTTATTATTCCATGAGAGTCACCCACACCACACATATTCCCAAAGTCCTTTAATGTCTCAGGAACACTCCTCTCATCTAAAGATTTATGGGAATATTATTGCATCTTAAGGAAATACCAATCAATTTCTTTAACGCTAATTTCTGCCACTTTAATAATTCTCTCTCCCAAGGCACAGACTGACCATATTTGACAGTGTAGCTGTTAAGCTGCAGGAGATGTCGTTTCCCCTGGGTAATTGGACATTGTGCCAGTCCTGCTGTCGATAACGGCTGCATTATACTACAGTAGTTGTATGTTAAATTGCCATGTATTTCATATTATAGCCTTGTGTTATCCTCTAAACATCCTCCAGAAACCTTTTTACATGTTATTCTGTGCAAAGGAATGGTTTGACACCAAATTCATTGTGTTTCCATCTTAACTAAAGGTGCTGACATTCCCCTGAAGTCCAGCAGAAGCCGGGTGCTTCACTGCATTCAGCTCTCTGAAAAATTACTCTCCTCTTCAAAATGAATATGTAGCCCTCAATGCTTTTAAGTTACAGCTGACTGTTTGTCTTCTCTTCCTTGTTTAAAATGGATGAGTTTCTTTTTTTTTTTTTTTCCCCCAAGCAAACCAATACATTGTATTAAAAACCCTGAAGAAATTACCTTTAGGTGACTTTGAAAATCCAAGCCCAAATACATCATGGTGATTCCTTAGGAGGCCCCTTATGTCTGTGAGTTACACTTCACCATTTGACTCTGAACAGTATCCATCTATCTCTGCATTTCCCTCATGCATCAATGAAACAGCTCTTTCCCTAATGACAGCTTCTGCATGCTGCTGCCTCCAGCACCCCTCTGCAGCAGGGTCTTTTGCTTGTCATTCATTAACTAATTAATCCTGTTCTCCTGGACTGCTGGATTTCACTGCTGGCACCGCTGACCAGATGGAAAGTGACAAGAGGAGTGAATGGTGGCACCTCTCCTTCTCCTAATGCATTAGGTGCCCTTCAACAAAAATGCTCTTTAGAGCAGTGAACAGCTCCCTCCCAGTGCTGTGACACTGATCAATCTGGACCAGGGCACTTAGAGCTCTCTGTGCAGGAAAAGCAGACTGGGACACAGCAGGTACGGGCTTCAGAACTGAGGAGGGGGTTCACTGATATAAGAGACTACCGAGGAGGAACACTCTGCCTTCTTGGTCTGTTCTTTGCTCCCTTCCTGCTTATCCTGGCACTCCAACCTTGGTCTTCGCTGAAATTCAAGGACAGAGATTTTCCCTTCCGTGGACTTGCCACACATTTTCTGGAGCCATTTATTTTAACACTGTTCATTCCGGTCCAGGATTAATAACTGCAGACCCTTCTTGCAGCTGAGGATTTCTGGGCTCCTAATTGCATTTACTTGTTTCTTTGAACTATAATTCTTGCTCCATACCTTATTTTTAAGATGAAGTGTCCCAAACCAGAGACACCCTAAATAGCATGGAAATTAATCTGGAGAAGAGAGGTTATGTGGATACCTTACAGCAGCCTCCCAGTATCTGAAGGGGCTTAAAAGGAAGCCAGAGAGGGACTTTTGACAAGAGCCTGGAATGACAGGACAAAGGGGAATGGCTTCACACTGACAGAAATAGTTGTTAGGGAGAAATTCTTCCCTGTGAGGGTGGGCAGGCCCGGGCACAGGGTGCCCAGAGCAGCTGTGGCTGCCCCTGGATCCCTGGCAGTGCCCAAGGCCAGGCTGGACACTGGGGCTTGGAGCAGCCTGGGACAGTGGGAGGGGTCCCTGCCATGGCAGGGGACAGAAATAGATGGTCTTTAGTTACCCTTTCAACCCAAACCATTCTGGGATTCCATGATTCCATAATATTAGGCAGCCTGGATGCAGGTACTGATTCTTTTTGTAAGGGATGCAGCACCTGGAATGGATGGGAACCCGGCACAATTTAGAGTCAGCAAACAGCACACAAACTTTTTGTGGGTCATACCCATGGGATGGAGAGTTTTTGTTTCCAGGTCAAGCTTTGAAAACCAGGAAAAATGCAATCAAAACACAGTGTACTACCTCCCTCACACCGTGCAGCTGACTGCATTTCACTGACACATTAAATGACTGCGGGGAATGAACCAACAGCTGTTTGCACTATTGTAGGTAAGGTGTCACTGCCTCCCTTCGAAAGCAAAAGGTCTTTTTCCAGGGAGTTCCAGTATATCTAGGGAATCAAACGGTGTGAACAAGCACAAAGAGAGAGAGAGACATCTGCCTTGGAAGTTGCAGCTCTCTGGGCTGATGCTTTGGGCTGCAGGAAGTTCTGTTGCTTCATTAACAATAAAGGAGCAGACTGGGGTACCCGGGCTGAGCTTTGTTATGGAAAATCCTCAGCGATCAGGAGCCGCAGGCAGGGACAGACAGGGACAGTTTGCTCTCCTAGCTGAGATTTTGCTTTCCTAGCTGAGATTTTGCTTTTTTGGCTGGGATTTTGCTTTTTTGGCTGAGATTTTGCTTTTTTGTCTTGGATTTTACTTTTCCGGCCTGTGAGGAATTAAAGATGGAAACCAAGGTCTTTCAAGTAAAAGCTGTCTGAGCATAGGTCTGGCAGTGCTTCCCTTTTGCAGCCAACATTCCAAGTGTCTTACTATCTGCACAGACCTGCATCAACAGCAAAGCAAGGAAAACGCTTCTGCTCTTCAAAGGGCCTTTTTTCTCCTTGATTCAGTATTTTAAAGATGGTGGTTACAGTGTATCTCTATAGGCACTTTGTGCAAAGCCAGAATTTGATATTAAAAGCAGAAAGGATGCTGCCTCTCTCATCTTAATGGTGGAGAAGGCATTGGTCTTGCAAAACAGGGTAGGTGGAGGAAGGATAAAAAGTTTATGGAAACGCCTCCCTACTTGTTTTTCTACTCAATCATTCTGTATTTTGAAGCTAAAAATGATAAAACCAGAAGAAAATAAAAAAGCATCAGTCTTACAGGCAGTGGAGAAGAGGTGTAATATTTACTATCAAAATTTGGACTTTCAAAACTCTGATGTGGTGTAAAATACGTGAGATACCTTCAATCAACTCCTAAAATAGGAAGAGCAGTAACAGTTCTTCTAGAAATGATGCAGATGGTGTCTAACAGCTACTGGGACTGTTCTTATTCAGTGCTAAAAATGATTGGGATAAGAAACTTTTCCTAATTTTTCTGGACATAGACTTTTGTCATTAGAATCCCAGTTTAAATCATGAACATCCCAAAATGATAAACCAAATGTCCTGGTTGAAGAAATAAGAACTGAATTCTGCTTCTGCCAATCTCCAAGTCTCCTCCATTAAATGGGAGTATCAACTGAAATATCAAACCATCCAGAACTTGCCAAACCCATGGAAATCCTGCCACTTCCCTCATTTTCAGTGAATTTAGCTATCCTCAGATTTCAGGAAAGCAGGGGACTTTCAGCTTTATTGTGAAATTTGTTCTACTTCTGAAACAAATTGTGTTGTGCTCTGCAAATGGCACATTTGCTGCCAGTCAGAAACCTGGCAGTTTATGGTGTTCCTGAAGAGGCATTGCCCTTGCTGGAATGTTGTCAGGTGGGAAAAGTTCTCCTGGAGTGGGGTGATTCTGAAATATCTACAGTCAAACTGATGAACAGGCAGATGGACTCTGTGCAAATATTTTTTACTTTCCTTTCACTGTTCCTGGATTTGGAGCCTCTTTTTTCTTGGTTTGAGTTAATGCATTGTAACAAAGTTGTGGCTTGGACTAATTACATTTCCATGTCAAGAATGTCAGTCCTTGGAGTCCTCCCTCTTTCCTGCTCCTCTGGGAGGGTACTCAGCTGGCAGGACCCAAACACTCCCTTCATTGATATAATCAAGATGCTGCAGCCATGCTGACATGGCTGCACCTGAGATGTTTATTCGCTTGTGTGTGATGTTATTAACTCATCCCACTGGCTGCAAACGCTCTGGAGAGCTGTGCACAGGTCTGGCTTTGGTGAACCAGCGTGGCTGAATTGTCTGTGCAACAGCTTAACCTGCCAGCCCCACACCCTTGTGTCAGAGCCCTGCTCCATTATCATCCTGGGAATATTGCAGAGTCTTTCCATTTAAAATGCAGATACTGCCTGTAAGCAGTCACATCTCTGCTTTATTTGAAGCATTTTTGTCACTGTTTGCTCAAAGGAGGCCTTGACTCCCATCAATTCATGGAACTCATCCTTTCAGTGAGATGCGGGCAGATATCAAAGTGCAGACAGGACAGCACAGTGCTGGAAAAATGAGACCCTGCCAGGCCAAACTCTTTTTTTGGCACAGAATGTCCCTGTCCAACCCATCAGACTGGCCTCAGCCGAGTCAGCCTGCAGTGTTGGTGTAGCTGAGGGCAGAGTGTGGCCCAGGGAGAGCAGAGCAGGATCGGCCAAGGGCATCCCTCAGCCAACAACTTTGCTGTGGGATTTCTCCTGCTCAGGGAGGCAGCCACATGTGAGCATCAGCAATGAATCTCCTCATTCTTTAATCGAATTAGTGTCAAACAAATTGGGTTTGGGGGGCCCCCTCCCAAGGTTTGCTAACCCCCTCACCTCTGCCTTTGTTTAATACATCAAGGGCAGAAATAGGAGACCTGAAGAACAGAACATTTTAACTAGTTGCCTCTTCACTCACTTTTTCTTTCTTTCCCCAAGGGCAGTGTGTGGAACACCCTCCTCTTCATTGCTGTTTCACCTTCTCCTTTAGCCGTGGGAGAACAGATACCCTTGGGAAGGATAAACAGGAAGGGCCAGGCTGCCTCTGCTGTTAAACCACTGCTGCTCCCTGGAGTCAACAGCCACAAATCCTGCCCTGGGTCTGCACAAGAGCCTTCAGGAAGAGGAAACAACCTAAAGCTGAAGCATCCTCAGACCAGCCTGGCTGCAGACCAGCAGGAAAAGCCATGGGATTTTGCTATGAGAATTTTTTCCTGGGACCATGGGAAAAGGCCATCTCCTTAAAGCCAAACATGGGTGTCTTTTAGATCTGCACTCCCAGCAAAGGGCCAGGAGAATTCATCATTCAGCTTTAGCCTTCACTTTTTCATGACTGAAAATCCAACAAGACAAGAAATGGGCTTCCTTCCATCTGCCCAAATACACAGCACAGTGCACTGGGCAAGATGCTGGTGCTGAGTGGGGAGACCCTGCAGCAGCCAGCCAGGACAAGGGATCATCCTCTTACAGCCACCATGAGAATTTTACTTTACAACCTGGCAGCAGTAAGACCTGGGCCCAAGAGATACCAGGTGTTGAGGTCTCTTGTGTGGACACCAGAGTTATGTTAGAAAATCGTTCTGGTTTGCAAAGTTAGGAATGTTTTCCAATGGATCTAGGGCAGATTGAGGGTTCTGGTCTAAATTTATGTCTCTGAGCCATTTCAAGCAGCAGTTATTTTGGATTTTCCTCCTTGCAGATCTCCTGGAGGTGTTGGTTGAACCCTGTTGCACCAGGTGCCATCAAACAAACAGGAAGAGCTGTCTCTTGTTTGATATGTGTGATCTGAGCTGAGCAGATCCTGGCTTGAGAGGATTTTGTGACTCACCAGCAGCCCTGGGGCATAAGACACGTCTTGCACCATTCCATGTCCATGCCCACCCACATGGAGCAGCCCTTCTCAAGCTTCTGACAGCTGATCAAACCCTGTGGCCTTTGAAAACACAGGCAAAGCAGCTGCAGAGGCTGAAAATTCATGTGTGCTCAGACTGATCTGAGTTCTAATGACAACAGGAATGCCCAGGACACACACAGCAACTCCTGGATAGCTGCAGATGTGCCCCAGCTCAGAGAACCAGGTGAGATCAAACCTCTCTGGGCTTGATGGTTGCCCAGCTTTGTTGGTGGGAGACCCCATTGTCCTGACACCTGGTGACCAGGTGTGTGAGTAGCAGGGGTGTGTGGAGGGCTTCCAAAAGTGAGAGTGCTCGTGTTGTGTGTCTGAGGCTCTCGGAGCACCTGCAGCTCCAACACAGATCTGGAGTGAAAGTTATCATGGCTGTGCCTGCTATTAACATTTAGAGGGTAATCTCCCCTAACACCATAAATGCTAACTACTCTGGCATGCCCTTGACAGCTATAACTGTCTGTAGCCCTGTAAAAAGTAACAGCCATCTGGCAGAGAGTACTGCTGCTGGGAGAGGAAAAGGGAGATGGGCACCAGCAAGAGACCAAAGCAAATCCCCCAGAACAGGTTACCTCGGGGCTGTTTGGCTGCCTGGCAATCTGCTCCTGGCCCTCTTTTCAGCTGCTTTCAGTGTCATGGGAAGGGCATCTTCCTGTGTTAGCCTTACAGCCAGCACAAGACCAATCAGAATTTATTACAGACAGGCAGGCAGAAATACTTCTGCTTCACTGGAACTGACAAACTGATAAAAAGAGCTGGCCTGGTGGAGATCAAACTCATGGGCTACATAAGAAACCTTGCTCAGGGTATGAAAGTGTATTGCCCTGATAATAGTGTGTTGTAGATCATTGGGCACTTGCAAGGAATGACCTGCCTGTTCCTCAGTGTCTCTGGCTCTCCTCATCATTACAGCTCTTAGAAAAAATGGCATATTAATTGCAAAGACCAACAGTCCTGGAAAGGAAAGGATCCCTATTATTCACAGAGCCAGAGCACCACAGGCAGCCAAATGCCAGCTCGTCCTGGGGCATCTCTTGGCTTTAACCTCATCCATAGATCTTTTCCTGGGGCAAAGAAGGAATCCAATTCAGACAGGCTGTTTATTCAGTGCTCTTTCTGATAAGGCTGCTGAAAAACCTGTGGAAAATGTAGGAACCAGGAAAGTGGGATGATTTTCCAACAGGATCCATCCCAAGACTCACTGCACAGCCTCACCATTGGCAGTGAACTGGAATAATGTGCTCAGTACTGTCTGCAGTGAATTTTGGCCTTTGCTGCAACCACCTCACCTGTGGAGAGAGGGCAGAAGGATGTGGAAGGGTGCCTGCACCTCCCCAACCCTGCCAGATTAATCAACACCTGCTTCACACAATGTGTGAACAGCAAGAAGCGGGAAATACACTTGGGACAGAGAAACGTGTGACAACAGCTGCATATATTTCCGTCAACCTAAGGCCAGGTCACAACAATAATTGCTTTCCCAGCCCGCAGGAGAGGAGCAAGGCCAAGGGTTTCTTTTCAGAGGAGCTGAGACAATAGTGACAAAAGGCCACACAAGGTCAATAACACTTTAGCAGCTCAAGTCACCTGGGGAGCTGGTCCTGATCTGTCATCTCCCTGCTGCTCCCTGACAACTGAGACCGGGAGGCACAATCCACCTCTGGGTCACCGAGCTGCAGGGCCACCTGTGTGTCACCGAGCCGCAGAGCCACCCCTGTGTCACTGAGCTGCAGAGTCTCCTCTGTGTCACCGAGCTGCAGGGCCACCCCTGTGTGACTGAGCTGCAGAGCCACCCCTGTGTGACCGAGCTGCAGAGCCACCCCTGTGTCACCGAGCTGCAGAGCCAACCCTGTGTGACCAAGCTGCAGAGCCACCCCTGTGTCACCGAGCTGCACAGCCAGCCCTGTGTGACTGAGCTCCAGGGCCACCCCTGTGTCACCGAGCAGCAGAGCCCTCCCGTTCCCCCCTGGGCTGTGGAGTGAGCTCTGCTGCCTTCCAGCACGGGGCTGCTCCCTCCCTCTGGTCACTGTAGGCTGTCACACCCCTCTGCCCCCACCCTGCGCCTTCACCAGCCCCTCTAGCTCGTCTGCACGGCTGGGGAGAGAGGGAAACTCAGTGGCTGGTGACGGTGGACAATGTCCCAAAAAGTGCCAGGAGCTGGCAGGCAAACCTCCCGTCATTCAGCAAAGGTTTGGAGGGGCAGTGCTCGACAGACATTTCTACAGTTCTCTGAACAGCCAGGCATGGATCCCACCTGAGCCAGCCTGAGGAACACCCCGCAGTGCACAACCCTTTCTTATGGAAGCGTCCCAGGTGCATCGACCTCGTCTTGCAAGTGAAGTCACTGTGCCAGCAGCAAAAATGGAGGTGTCATCAAAAATGGAGGTGTCATCCCTTCCTGTCCTTCCAGGTGCCCTCACTTGCAGCCCTTGATTCCTTCCAGAAACTGGTGGCCCCTATTGCAATTCCTGGAATGAAAGCACCCAGCCTTTGTGCTCCTCATCGCAGCCACTTTCCAAAGTCTGGCAAAAAAAGTCTGTGTCTGCCACCAAAAGAAATGTTTGCAGTGTGAAGGAACTGTTTATTCTGGGGCTGGGTTTCTCTGGGTGAGAGAAAGCTCTGGGCAACAAGGGATTAGAGGGTCCCTTGTGTCCTTTGCTGATGCTGCCCACATTGGCTGCCACTTGCATACATCCCACATTCAGGATCTGGGGCATGGAAACAGCCACCCCACCTGCTCTTGGGGCTGGGCATCACTACCAGGAGCTGCTCTGAGCAGATTTTGGGGGGACACTGGTGCATGGGGAGAGGGGTTGAGCGTGTGTCTGTGCGGGGAAGGCAGGGCAGAGGGGGAGGAGGGAGAGAAACAAGAGTAAACATGAATTGGGAGGATTTTCAAAGCCAGCAGAGGGCCTGGAAAAGGACAGGCTTTGAATTCTGCATGTTCTTTTAACTCAGCCTCTGATTTGAAGAGGCCCCCAAAAGCCTGGTAAGCCTCATTGAACTTGAAAAGCTACAAGCTTCCTTTCTTCCCTATTTGCTTTGTCTTCTCTTATCTCATTCATGAGAGACATTGCTCCCACCCTGGCCCTTGCTGGAGAGAGGAGCCAGCCCAGTCCCCACTGCTGCAGAGCAGCAGCAATGCCACATGCAGCAGCAGTGATGTTCCATGGAGCAGCAGTGATGTCCCATGCAGCAGCAATGATGTCCCATGGAGCAGCAGCAGTGATGTCCCATGGGGCACCAGCAATGCCACATGCAGCAGCAGCAATGTCCCATGGAGCAGCAGCAATGCCACATGGAGCAGCGGTGATGTCCCATGGAGCAGTAGTGGTGTCCCATGCAGCAGCAGTGATGTCCCATGGAGCAGTAGTGGTGTCCCATGGAGCAGCAGTGATGTCCCATGGAGGACCAGCAATGCCACATGCAGCAGCAGCACTGTCACATCACCCCCAGAGAGGCCCCACAAAGGGCAGGGATGGTTGGTGAGGTGCTGCAGAGCTGTAGATCTGGGCTCATCAGGAGCTCTCCTGCCATGCCTGGACACTCGGAGCTGCTGCCAAGGGGCTGCCAAAGCTGGGCTGGGACCCCTCCCTGAGCCCTTCTGCAGGAGGTGTCTTCGGGCTGGGCTTTGCAGGGGACACTTGTCCAGCATTTCCCCAACAGTGACAGCCCCACACACCAAAGGCTCTTTGAGAGCAGGGAAAGCATCACTTTGAGAGCAGCGAAAGTCCCACTGGAGGTCCCAGCTCCCCCAGCACTGGTGCAGGCTCCAGAGGGTACAGTCACAAACATTCCCAGGGTAACAAGCCGAATTGCCCAGCATTGCACAATCATACCCTTTCTGTCGCTCTTCTGTGGGGTTTTGCATAACTTTGCCTACTGCCATGATATCAAATCCTGTCCCCACCTCATTGAAGGGTGGAGGCTCAAGGCACCATTTCCTACACTCTGAGGAGCCCTTTGTGAGCTGTGCCCTGTGCTGAACCAGACAGATCCAGGATCCAGGAATGACTGCATTGCATGTCCCTAAATGTGTTATGGGATTTATCAAGGCCAGATCTAATTGTTACTTTCAGTGAGGACAAAGATGCACCCACCATTTAACACTGCTTATCTTACTGGGGAGATAAACCCCCAGGTATCCCAACACACCTAGGGAGAGTATTACACTACCACTTACAAAGAATCACCCTTGTCCATGTTATTGCTCAGTGCTGATCCTTCACAGGGGGTGTTTGCAGCCAGATCTTCTCCTGCAAGCTGCAAATAAAACTGAAAACTTATGGCCAGGTGGGCCTTTTCTGATGAATATTGAGCTAAAAGACAGCTTCCTGCAGCACTTCTCCTGTTGTGAGCAGGGAGAGGGTGATGGTTTGGAGACTCTTGATAAACAAGTAAAAACTCAGATATAATGAGAAAACCTTTTGTGACATAAAGACCTCTGCATGTCAAGTAAATTCATATACCAGCTTGACTGGCAATCTGACGGCCTCCAAGTGTCTGATGCAATTACACTGAGATGGGGGAGATTGTACAGCTGTGCTTCCCTGCTCATAAAATACAGCCAGAGTAACAAAAAGGGGATGACGAGAAACTGAGGCTTTTCCACTGAGCCAGGCAAAGCCCCGTGGAGTGCGAGGGTTCATGGAACACTTTGATTTTGGAGTTCACAAGGTTCCCAATGCAGGGAGAGTTCACAAACTTTTCCTCAGAGACCGAAACCCATGGGGATTTCTCCTGTCTGCTGTCCCTCTCCATCCACAGGGAGATCTGTTAAATACACAGAAGGGGACTGCAAAGCCCACTCTAACCATAAAAATCAGGAACACCTCAGGTAAATTCAATGTATTTACCCCAATCAGTCAAGCCCAGTATGTTTTTTCACCTGAGCCTCAGTGCAGGGGCCTGTCCTGCTCCCCTCCCATGGCAGCACTGCCTGAACGTGTGGGATAACCATGAGTGTGGGATGACCACACAGGGGAATAACCACACAGGGGACAGTAAATTGCCAAAGCCTGGAGAGAGCAGATACCCAGAGAAACCCTATAACCCTATATACACATATAAATAGCATCCCATAATATTCTGCACATACAGGCTTTGGTTAAAGCAAGACTTTCTTCCTCCAGTGGCTGGAAAATGAACAAACTCCCACCCGTGCCCACCTCCCCAGTGCTCTGGTGCAGGTTAATTAATGCCCCTGACTGAGCTGGGAGACAAGCGTGACTGGTCTAGTGTGTGAACACCAATTTAGCCCTGATCCCACCTCAGTTATTGTCATAGGACACCTGGGTCCCACAGCAGCCACCTCAGTTACTTTTCTAGTCAAGAGAGGGATCCTCCAGACATGAGTGTCCACCTTGATGGGACTCCTGAGGATTCCTAGCTGTCCAGGCCCTGGAGAGATCACTTAACTTTTTCTTTCTTCTCTTCCACTTGAGGATTGCCTGTTCTCAGTGAGGCAGGGCCTGGGTTGCCTTTCCAGCTCAGGTTTTTGCATTACACCTGTAGATTTACACCTGCTCACCTGAGCCAGCACCACAGCCCAGGGGCTGGGGACGTGTGTTCTGTTCTTCAGCCTAAACCTTTCACTCAAACTTTTCCTTTAAACCTTTTCCAAAATGACATGAGATAACCTGACAATTATTTCCTGAGAGGAAAGAAACAGCTTCTGCACAGAGTATTAAACCTCTTCTTCCCAAGCGAGACAAGCCCTGGGACCTGCACTTTCCCCCCACTGTTACAGCACCTTGAGGCCCCAGCCCTGGGCACCAAATGAGCCCTTGGAGGAAAACTGCACAGGAAAAGACATTTCTCCCATGTTCAAGAGGTTCTCTGTAATAATACCAAGCAGCAGCATGAAAAGATTGAATCCAAATTGCCTTTTCAGAGTTCCCTGTTAGGACGTCTCACACTGGTAGTGAATGCCTGAAGAGAGGTACATACCAGCATTAAATTTTCCACTATTTTGAATTTTCATTGATTAACTTGGAAAAAGTTACACCATGTTTTCTATTTATGCTTAGCTATTTGTGCTGTATATTGGATTAGATGATAACCTGCTTCTACTAAAGTTATGGCAATAACTTTAGGGCTCATCCAACTCAACAGGAAATTCCAAATGAAAAAAGAAATTTTATTTTAGCTGTGGATGAATTAATTGCATTTGGCTCTGAAGGGTTGTCTGTCTTCATTATTTTAGTTTAGGCTGGATTAAAATAAATTAGATTAGATTGATGGATGGAGAGAGGAATGGAAGGACAATATATTCCCTTTTTAAGAGTAATATGCAAAAAAACTGGAGCCAGAGGAATTCGACATGAATATAAATCTGAATAAACTTAGATGACCACTGTGGACTCTAACCCTGAAATAGTTAAAGATTTATTTTAAGACATCTGTTATTACTTCTCCACACCATATATTCCTCTACAATATTTCTATAGCACAAAATCATTCCTATTGAAAGATGTCCTAGTGGATCTCTTCCTGAAAAGTTCAAAGATTTTCCAAACAGCAGCATTTGGCAGCAAAAACCTCCTTGGCTCAGGAGATATCGTTGCTTTGCAGACTTTTTCTTTGCTATGCCTAAATTTCAAATGATTTTTTGCTAACTCAGAAATATATGTCTGCTCCTGCACAGAAGGGAAAAGGATTCTCTGCAGTGAGACAACACCTAGAAGGCAATTCTGAGCACCACCAAGTAGTTTTCCAGCTCTTCAGAACAGAGTGGTTGACTTGGCTTGGAAACTCAGTTAAATAAAATCTCAGAATTCCATTCAGTTGACTACAATTGGGAGTTTATGAAAGAAAATCCATTCCTCTACCAAAACTGGGCAGCTTAGAAGCAGGAAACACCAGCTGGGATTTCAAAGCTTTGATATTTATTTCTCTTTTTTTGCATTGCGCACAGTAGAAAGATCTCCCTCTGTCCAGACTCATCTGAAAAACTATCTGCAATTCAAAAGGTGCTGAAAATTTAGTTCTAACCTGAATTATCAACACACAGCTTCATGAATCTTTTATATGATATTTAATCATGTCTGAGCACCAAGAAATGCACATTACTGAAAGGGGGATGGTGTTACCAGTCCCAAGGTGGCCTTGCCTTGGGGTTTTTGCCAGGCAGGCATTGTCTAGCAAATGCTGAGCTATTTTCTGTCCCACTTCAGCTGTTTCCTTTGTTAGTCACTTCTTTGGGTAGATGTAGCCATGGCCTCTCTACTGTGAGCCAGCAATTCCATAAATTAATTCCCTTCACCATCCAAATACAGAAAATCTTTCCTTCATTGAATCCTACTCTGAAGCTAGAAGATGAGATGGTGTAAAACTCAATTTATTGGCTCTGAAGGGGTCTAGATTTTATTTTTAAAGACTATTAAAATATATAGTTTCTCTAAAGGTGAATGACCCCAGTTGTAGTTAAGTTGAAGTGGCTGTGAATGGATGCCTGGGCACAGCTGAAAGCTCAGGATGCCCTGAGCCACTGTGCTAGGGCAAACACTGGAAATGTTCAGGGATGGATTGAGGGAGTGCAGGATTGCCTGGGAATGGGCAGGGATGGACTGAGTGCAAGATTCCCTGGGGATGTGCAGGGATGGATGGACTGAGTGCAAGATTCCCTGGGAATGTGCAGGGATGGATGGACTGAGTGCAGGATTGCCTGGGAATGTGCAGGGATGGATGGACTGAGGGCAGGATTGCCTGGGAGGGGGC
>VXBB01003835.1:309802-387436 GCA_013399915.1 Illadopsis cleaveri
CCTGGGAATGTGCAGGGATGGATGGACTGAGTGCAGGATTGCCTGGGGATGTGCAGGGATGGACTGAGCGCAGGATTGCCTGGGAATGTGCAGGGATGGATGGACTGAGTGCAGGATTGCCTGGGAATGTGCAGAGATGGATTGCATGGAGGGCTGAGGTACTACAGAGAGGGCATCCCAAACCTTCTGCAGGGAATGCCGTGGACCGGGAGCTGCTCCTTCCCAGGATGTGCGGCTCCCTGCAGAGATTTCCTCCTGCAGGAAATGCCCTGTGAGCCCCAGGCAATCCAAGGCTCACAGACACCCAGCATAGTCCATCCCTCCTGCCTGGCTCCTCACACTCGAGCTCCGGCTGGAAAACCTGGGCTCCTGTCTAGACAAGACTTCCTTAATCTCTGAGTCACACTGGGCAAGGACTTCTCAGCATCTCGTTTTGTGGCAGGACACTCTGCTTCACAGAGGCAAATCCTGCGAGCAGATGGAGGGAAACGTGGTGTGAATGGTCCTTGATTAAGATGTTTTGTCTACTGTAAGTCAGGCTATCTGCAAAAGTACCTGTGGAGCAGATGTGTCTGATCTTATCACACTTGGTTCTGCCACAGCCTTGCTTAAGGCGAATGAATAAAAAGATCGATTTCTTGGGATGAAATGTGGGAAGGAGGGATGACTTGGGGGGAAATACTGAGGATTATGACTCAAATACTGAGTTGTATGTTGAGTCATACAACTTGTCACACTACCAAAATAAAATCCATACTTTTTATTTTAATGGGATTTCTGAGACTTTCACACTATTTGGTAGTCATGAAGAAAGAACGAATTTCAGTGGATAAAGCGACAGCTAGGGTTTGTTTCCCTAATGCTCAAAACTATGTCTTCAGTGTGATATAATTACATTAAAAAGATCATCCCTGCCCCGAGGAGATGCATTACCTGGGAAAACCACCAGCACAATTCATCTGAGTCCTTTTCCATGCTGGGAATCACAGAGCCACAGAATCACTGAGTTTGGAGAGCACCTCCAAGACCATCAGTTTCAACCTGTGACCCATCACCACTTTGCCAACAAGACCACAGCATGGAAAATCCCATCCAGTCATTCCTGGGGCTCCTCCAAGGACAGGGACTCCAACTGCAACTTCAAGGTGCAGTTGGAGCTCTCATGACCAGGGGCACAACCACTTTTCTCTGTCTCTAGCACCAAGGAGATGATGTATCTCTGAGCCTTCTCTTGCCCAAACTGAAATTACCTCAGTGGAACCACTATTTCACTCTGTGCCTCTACTGTTCTCTGCTCCTTTTGGTGGCAATTTTGCACCCTGGCTCAAGAATCCCTTTAAGCATGAAGGGAACATGTCTAAAAAAAAAGTATCTCCTTCTTTTCAAGGAAATAATTTTGCTGACCCTGCTCTGCTGCTCTCTCACTGCTTATTAGAATGGCCAAAAAGCTGGAGAAAATTTGGCAACCAGGAGAAAGGCATTAAGAGCCCTGTCATGTAGTGAAGCAGGAGATGAACATCACAGAGCTGAGCACCTCATAAACTTGGGGGAGGATAGGGAGAAGGGAGGGAGCCAGGAGCCTCTTTCTGGTACTCCATAAGCCTTGGCACCCACAGAAGCGTTTGCTTTGCTTTTTGAGCCTTGCAAATTTTATTCTTTCAGAGCACAAGACTCTTCTGAATAGGGAGATTTGGGTTTTAATCAAATTATTTATCTCCCATGTTTTATTCTTTGGGGTCCAAAGCAGGGAAACCAAACATTGAAACATCTCTGTTCTGCCAGCCAGGTTCTCTGGAGACCCCAAAAAGCTGTTGCTGATGTGTCCATCTCACCAGCAATTATTTCTGGAAGCCCAGCACGTACATAAAATGTATGCTGTGTGTATCAATTAAACCCAACCATGCAGACCAAGCCCAATGTGAAACCACACAGGAAATGAAAAGTTAAGCTCACTAACAGCTCCCACCCGCTCTCCTTTGCTGGGAGCCCCTGGAGCCACAACTAATGTGGCCACTACAAGCTCCAGAGAGGCTGCAGCAACTTTATCCCTGCTTTTAGAGGGGCTTCAGCACCTCCTGCCCCTCCCCAGAACACAGTGTGACAGAGCTGTGTGGTCTGGAGCCAAAGGGTCTGAGTGCTGTGGGGCTGGGCTGGAGGGTGAGGTGGCAGATGGCAAACAGTACCTGCGGGGGTGACTTGCTCTATTTTTTTTGTATCAAATAATTCTGGTTTGTGTTGAAAAAGGTGAACTCAATTCTGTATGTTCTAGACACACAAACACTCACGTGGATTAAGAGATTGAAAACACGAAGGGCAACATCTTCAGACTAGAGGAATTCAAAATAGAAGCTGATGCTGCCAAAGCAGGAAAGGAAACTGGTTCATCCCATGGATTCAGCCCATACATACAGCCCTGTTTACAACAAAGTCAGTTATGATTACTGAGAATTTGACATCACCTCTCCATCATACAAGGACATGTCCCTGTATTTTTCTTCAGGAGAACCCTGCAGAGGGGACAAACCCCTCCATGGGTGCCCACCCGTGGGAAGGGGCCAATGTTCCGTGTCTTTTCCTCCAGGGAGAGACCTTTGCTTCTCCAAAGGGCAGCAAGTGCTGCTCCTCACTGTCACCTCCTTCACATCCACATCATGCCCAGCAGGCAGGGAAATCTTGGCTTTCCCCTCTGGCCTGGGATCCTGCATTCAGCCCCCTCTTCAACCCACCTCAATAAAAACTGAGGTGCAGCTTGTCCAAAATCGCCTGTGGCTAACATACAGCCAGCCCAGCTTTGGGGAGAGAAATTCTTGACTACATTCTGGGGGACTGAAATTGGAAGGCAGGAGGCTGACTCCTAGTTTTCCCCCCAGCCTTGTCTCCAGGATGATAACACACCCTGCTCTCACTCCATGTCGGGCTGGTCTGCATTCCTGCCACATCCTGGGGACAGGGGCCAGCTCCTCTCGGGTTTTGCCTACCAAAAATCCCTTGTCTCAGCTGGAGTCAAGGGGAAGACCTGAAGCTCTGGAACAGTGAAATCCTCTGCTTTGGGAGGCTAAACAGCCAATTTCACCTTCAGGGAGTTTGCCATTTCTTCCTGAAATCAGGCAGAGATTTATCAAAATCTCATCAGGATAAAAACCAAACCAAAATTCAGGTGCTGAGCAATCCATTTCCTATGAGGGAAACAACTGTTTTTACAGGTATAAGTGGGGCCAGATTTTCTACAGATGAGGGGAAATTCTTCATTTTGCGAGCTGGAATTGGTTTTTTCAAGCAGGAAAGAGGGGAGTGAAGGAGGCAGGAAATGTAAAATATTTTGGAAACATGAAATGAATAGGTCAAGACACATCATTTTGCTGAACCAAAGCAGGAGGCAACAGCTTGAAATTGAAATTAAATAGACCACCTGCAAGAAAAGGAGAGGAAGGAGAGATGGGGAAGAGGGGAGGAAGGGTCAGTGCTGGCATGAATATAAACCACACATATTTAAAAGCATCCGTCAGTGAATTATTAAAGATGCTTGTTTCAGGTTTGGACATCTTGGCAGTTGTGATGGGAAACATGCCAAGGCACATGAGCAGGGCTTGAATACTTATTTTTGAATTCCTGGCAAGCACCTTTCCTCTACTCTAAAACACCAACTCTAGTGAGTGGTTGGAGGAAAAGCTCTCACTCCAGGACCGGAAAAGATCTCGGTTCTCACCCCCAAGGCTGCAGTGAAGGGCTGGACGTGACAGGGGTGTTTATGCAGAGGGACAAGTGTGGATTTGAAGCATTATAGACTCTTCTCTGGTTTAGCCTGTCCAAATTATCCATGCAAAATTCCTCTTCCTCCCACAGGCACACACAGGCACTCCTGCCCTCCTGGCTGGATCCTCCATTGCCTTGTGAGTGCTGTCACTGAGTTCCCAGCTCGTCCTCCACTGTCCACCTCTCCTGACCCTACAGCTCATCAATCCTTTCTCCTCTGAGCTTTCTCAGCAGCCATCTCTCCCAGGGCATCGGCAGCATCTCCCCATCTCCCCAGGAGCTCCTTCAGCACATCTTGTTGGAGCAGCACCGTGCTAATTCCTGTCCTCCCTGAGTAGATACAGTAAATCCTGGAGCCCTGAGATAGGCTCTGAGCTCCTGCTGGAAAGCTCAGGCACGTTCCTGGTGGCCTTGGCACTCCTGCCTATCTGTCTGGACCATTGAACCCCAGGCCTGAGGCTTCACATGCTGCTGTAAATCTCATTTGACCAAATACCCCTCCCTTGTTCTCCCTCTCAGTTTGATCAGCATTTTGCCATGGGGAATCAAGCAAAGCAAAGCTTGGCGGAAGGTAAATCTGATCCCTCCCCATGACAAAGCAGGGGAAACCACAGACTCTGGCTTGAGAACAGTGTGGAGCAGACAGGAGAAAGTTACAGGCCATGGGACAGAATAAATCCAAGAAATTGCCAGAATATTTGTAAATAAAATAATAACCAGTGAAGTGAAATAAGCTGACACGCGAAATGTGCCTGTTGATTAAAACAGCCCTGGAGACTATTAAATGACAAAGTCACTGTTGATGCCAACAAAACCCCAACCGTAGCTCTGATGCATATTCATAACATCGGAGCAGTGCTAACGAGGCGCTGGGCTTGGGAACAGCTCACACGGAGCCACGGGGAGACTGCTCGGTGCCTGACAAATTTGGGAAGGCTACAAGCCTTGAAATCTCTCTTTGTTACTTAACAAACATGGAAGTAAGGGAATGCCATACCTCTTGTTATGGAAATAGCACACAGCGCTGAGGATATATGATAAGTCTAGGAGAGAATTACAAACATTCAGCACTGATCCCTTTGAAATCTCTGGGAGTTTTGCCATTTATTTCAATGGGGGCTTTAGCGAGTCCTTACAATGGATGTAGTCATTTATCTGCAGGCATTGATGCAGCTCCTTTGCCTTGGCAGCCATGCTCCTCACGGATACCTGGGAAGGGGGTTCATGGTCCTGTGGGGCAAACATGGGGTGTCATCATCCCGTGAGCAAACGCGCAAGAGCAGAGGTGAGTCACAGTGACAGGAGAGGGAGACATCACATCACATCACATCACATCAATCACATCACATCACTGCCCACCTGCTCTGCCCAGCCATCCCCCTCTGCTGGGGCAGCTCCGTGTCCCTCCAGCCAGGTGTCCAAGGGACACCACAGCCACCAGGCAGGGCCTCGGGGTCTCCTCCAAAGGGCTCCAGGGCCTGGGCCAATTTCATCCCAAACTACGCTAAGAGTGGGTTTGGGATCCTGCAGGTTGTGTAGGGGCATGGGGTGAGTCTTGAAGAACTCCAGACAGACAAGGTCCCTGAAAGGCTCGTCTATAAGGACACTTGGTCAGGCCCCCTCTGAGGGCAGGGGGCTGTGATCCTTCAGCACTGGGGTTTTTGCTGCAGCTGACGGAAAATGAAATAAATTCCTCCCTGCACAGCCTGTGCCAAGGTCCTGGTGCCTCCATCTGACAGCACAACCCTAAACGGAGGGACAGTCAGGCTTTACCCCGTGTACTGAGACATGAAAAGCCAAAAGCTCGACCAGAGCAGCCAGGTGCTGCTGACCAGAGCCTTGTCCCAACAACTGCCTCCATCCCAGGAATGACACCACTGACCTGTTCTCAGGGGTAACTTTGTGAGTCCTCCACAACAACACAACAACCTCGCCCTACAACACTGCTTTTTGTACCCTTGCAAAGCTCAGTCCCTTCTTTTTCATCATCGAATATGACTTCCCTCCAAAGCCCTCACTGCAAGGCTTAAATCCAGTCTGCCTCTAGGATTGCTGGACATGTTTAAGGTGCCCAGTTATTTACTAAAACCAAAGGGGAACCAGGAAATTACAGAATTACACTGGATATTACAGGAACTTGTCCTAAAAATCTTGCTCTGTTGCTCAGGTTAAGGTTGGAATCTCCAACTACAGCTCTGCTGTGGAGAAAAGCAGTAGAGCAGCAGAAGGTTACCTGGGTATTATCTTAATTGCAATTACTACCTCTGGCCAATCTGACTATTACCAGGTGTTTTGTTCAGCCAGACACTTCTATTTCCCTTTATGACTGATTGAAAGACACCCAGGAAGAGGAAAGAATAACTGGGGATGGAGGGAATAAAAAATAGACATAAATCTGCCCTGTCACTTTAAGAAGGAGCAAGTGGGCTGAAAGCATTTAGGGAATGGATTTATTCTGCCTGTATTTTCCACCTCAGGAAGTCAGGGCTCCCAGTGGGGCAGGCAGGCAGGAAGATGCAGAAAAAAGAGCTGAGGACTCACAGCAGAAGCTGCTGATGTGAATGACAGTTTGCTGGTGGGAATAAAATGTTTCTTGTTTGTTCCAAGATGGAGATAACAAAGTCAAGGGGTCAAGTGGTGTGGGAATGCGAAGGCCCTGTGGGTAATGTAGCATGATAAAAAATGAGGGATCCAGGGCATGGGACATCACTGCCACAATAGACCAACTGGCAATTCAGAAAGAGCTCAGATCTTGTCTGTATTTAAATATTGACTGATAATCTCACTCCATTACCTCGCTGTCCAAAAGGTATGCAGACACCCCCAGCCCACTGTGGTACCCTGAGGGACACGTCCTGTGTTTGATGAAGTACTAATTGGGGTGGGGGGAGACTTGTTCTTGCTCATCCATCAATCTTTTAGTCATATGCACAATTAATGGAGTTATTTAGCTGCCCAGGAGTGACCAGCACACAGGAACTGACCCGAAACCTGCGGAGTCCTGCAGGGCAGCAAGGGCTGGGGGGAGGGTGCTCAGGGCTCTCCTGGCATGGCCTGAGGCTGTACACATGGGAAGCCATGGAGAATCCCTGTCCAGGAACATCCCTCCGTCCCCTGGAGTAGGGCACGGGGCTGCACTTGAGATGCACTAACAGAAAAGTGGAGCTGGATCCCAGTCAGAGTGGAGGATGGGGAGAGGGGGGTGAAACCAGCCAGGAGCTGTGGGAATCCATGGCAGGGAGAAAGTTATATAAAAATAAACCCTCTGGGGGTTCTTTACTTATATTTCTCCCTTTTTGCCTGACTCAGTTTGCTTAGCAGGGCTCCACCTAAACTGCCTCCTCCCCATGCCTTTCCAAACACAGGGAAATTTCCAGTTCTGAATTACTGTTCTAGCATGACAGGGAGAAGCCCATTAGTCCCAGTCACCCACGAGGACCAGAAATGTCTCGGGGCTCCCCTGCTTTACTGTTTTGCAATGTGCTGCAGATGCTGATCAATATTAATCACTTCTGGTCTCTGGGATTATCTGAACTGCAGCCACAGGCTGGGGCCTGCCACTGCATCAGGCAAACAGGGCACAGACAGAGGTATGGAGAGCTGAGTGTGCCAGGGAGATGTGAGTGAATACCATGTCCCTTTTCATGGGCCAGCAAGGACCATCCCTCAGGGACAGGAGGAGAAAATCTCTGTGTGTGGCCGGTGGCACAGTGTGAGGAGCACCTTCCCCTGCATGGGCTTCTTCTCATGTCATCTAGATCTGCAGGAGAGGGTCACTGCCTGCCTTCCCTCCTCTTTCTTTTCCAGTCCAGATCCCCCATGGCTGTGGATTCATTCACTGTGATGTGTCTCCAAAGTGTGCACATTTACCTGATGGAGAAACAGTTTTCCGGAAGGCAGGCACAGTCACTTGGAGATGCTCTCAGAAAAGCCACTAAACCACACCAGTATTTTTGCAGGTGGCTGGCAACCCTCCCACCACAATGTGTCAGCAATAGAGTGATCAGCTACCCCATGTAATTTTTAGGGCTGGCTGTGTTCACCAGAATGGAAAACATGAGGCTGGTGCCAAGGCTAGTGTTTAATAAGGTGTCTCCTGCCATCAGACATCTGTCCAGCTGTGGCAGTGCTGTGCTCTCTGTAAACTACTTTCCTGACTTACTGTTGCCAGATTAACAGCATGGGAATGTTATCTGTTTAATTCTCAGTGGTATGGAACCCGGAGGGAGTGTGGAGGAATTCCTGCCCAATATCCCATCCATTCCTGCCCTCTGGGAAGCCATTCCCTGTGTCCTGTCCCTCCAGGCCTTGTCCCCAGTCCCTCTCCAGCTCCCCTGGAGCCCCTTTAGGCCCTGGAAGGGGCTCTGAGCTCTCTCTGGAGCTTTCTCCACTCCAGGTGAGCACCCCCAGCTCTCCCAGCCTGGCTCCAGAGGGTCTCCAGCCCTGGAGCAATTCTGTGCCCTCCTCTGGACTGGATCCTGCCTGTGTTGGAGGCCCTGGGGGTGCACACAGTGGTCATGGGCCTTTGCTTCCAGTTCACCCACCTGCATGATTCCATTTCCATTTCTCCTTACTTTGTGTTGCAACTGCAAAGGTCAAGGATGGACATGATGATCAGAACTATAACCACTGACTCTGGAAGTTAGAGGGATGCTGCCTGAGCCCTCAGGGCAGATCACGGGGAAGTCTCAAGATGAGGTAAAACTTCATTAAAAGAATTTCTCTCCATAGGAGAGTCTGATCCAGAGTTTGTTTATGGGATAAATAACCTCTACCTCTAGGTTGCCAGTAAGAATTTATCTCCAGCTGGGAGTGATGGAAAGTCAATGTCTGCTGGCCAGAGGCTGCTCAGCCTCCATCCTCAGAGATTTTAGAGTCTAGACTGGATAAAGCTGTCAGTAATCAGGTTTTACCTCGGAGCTGGCCCTACTTTGAGCAGATGTTGGACCAGAGACCTCCTAAAAATCCTTTCACCCTGAATTATCCTAATGCCAATATTTCCCCAAGTTACCAGAGAATGACATTGGCCTCTGAAAAATGGAAGTAACCATTTGAGACAGATGGATGTTTTCCAACCTAATGCTTTTCAAAATAAAAATCATGGCAATTTTTTTTAAAGAGTGGGAACAACATCAGGGACAATGCCCAGTGATAACTGTTGGTGTCCTAGAAAGAAGTCAGGAGCAGCTTTATCTGGGGTGGCAGGTCCTTGTGGAGCCTCCTGGCTCAGAGACAGCAGCACTGGGCATCAGGCTTAGCTCTCTCTGTCAGCATTGATTTTAACATTTTAATTGTCCAGGGCCACGAGTGAGGCTGGCAGCATGCTCAGCCATCATTTCACTTGTGCAGCAGCCGCTGGGGATACCTGGTTCAGACATGGTTCAGACATGGTTCAAAGCTGGTTCAGACATGGTTCAAAGCTGGTTCAGACATGGTTCAAGCCCCAGTCACCAGCTCCAGCCTTTCCTGGGAAATTGGCTGTTTCCTGGCAGTGCCCTGATGCTGTGGGGGACCCTTCAAGCACTGCCCTGCACAGGGGCTATTTCTGCACGGTGGCTGGAATTACCCCAGGGACTGAAAACCTGCCCAGCCCACGTGGGCTGAGCTCAGAGCCAGTGGTGATGCACTCAGGTCACTGATGGGAGAGTTGCATGTCCTGTAGCAGCCAGAGTGACAACATTCCCATGAAACATCTGACCAACAGAAGTAAACAAACCAAAACCCCCATTATTAACAGAGAACAGCAGTGCTGAGCTTCAATAATTGATGCACCAAGAGCATAGAAAAGAACGTCCAATGATACATTATTAAAACCAGCTATTTGTAAGGTGCTGTGAAAACAAATGTAGAGAGAAGAGCTGAGAGGGAGCCTGAGGAAAGCGATGGTGAGGCAGAAGAGGAAAGCAAAGGCAACAGAGGTGGTGCAGTCTGTCCCACACCCCACACCCAGCCTGGGGTCTCAAGGACACCCAAACCCAGTCCAGTGGATGTGGGCACGGGCCCCCAACATGGCACAAGCCAAAGCTCTGACTTGATTCAGCCAAATAAATTTAGCCTTCTTACTTATTCAGGAAAGGGCAGTGTGATTTGTCCCCCCCCCACTGACTGATGAGGGAACCTGGGGGTTATTTTGCCTTTTACTTTACCTCCTAACTTAAGGGGGGCTGAATTCAGACTTCTGATCCAGCTTTTTTAGTGCATTTACCTGCTAAGCCCCCAAATTAACACATGCCATTCATAAAGCCCATCAAGACCAGCAGGGTGTGACACTGGGGACAGCTGAAGGACATACATGACAAGTCCTGAAGAGAGTCAGGAACATTTGAGGTGCGTCTGGGAATTTTCACTGAAGGATCTCTCTGTCAAAATGCAGATTCATTTATGTCAAAACAATTTGTGGAAAAGAGTTGATTTTGACAAATTTCTTCTTCTCAAGCTTCTCTCAAAGAAAATTTTGCAGTTGTCTTTCTGACACGCTCGGGTTAAAACACTTGGCTTTTTAGGGCCAAACCAAGTTTTCCACTCTAACAGAGTGGACAAGTGATGTCGTATGAAACCAGCTACAAAGACCTCGTTCAGGGAACTTTCTAGGCCTGGACAGACTAATGGGGATAAGGGCAGAGAGGGATATTTTGTGTTGACAAAATAAGCACTTTCTTCCTTGAAAGTTGGCTGCATCATTTATTTAAGCCTAGTCAATATTTAATGGAGTGCTAACATGCACATTAAATGTATTGTGAGCACTCTTGGCCTGATGTCCTGGGCTGCACAGCAGCAGGAGCAGCTCTGGAGCAATCCACAGCAGCAGTTACATCAACTCTGTGCTGCTGCACTTGGGAAATCTCTTAGGACACCCGGAACACTTGTTATCTCCAGAGCAGAGCCTTTGGGCTCGGCAGCAGTGGAGGTGTCAGCAGAGCTGCTGTAACCTGCAGGCTGAGCCCCTGGGATGGGATCCATGGCTGGGGCACAGGATCACCACGTGCCTCAACAGCAGCACTTGCCTGAGGAAACCTGCCCTGGGCACTCAGCTCTGCACCTCTGCCACCAGCCCGGGCTGCCGAGACCAGGAGCTGCTCTGCTGAGAACATGCTCTGTATGAGGTGGGGGAGAGGGGTTTTGTGAGCCTGTAACCTTTGACTCCCTGTAACCTCACTGAAGGGCAGCCAAGGAGGATTAGGCAAAATCACACCATGGGCTGCTGGCCAGGTGCTGCAGCTCCTCCCAGAGCCCTCCTGCACACCTCAGTCCTCCCTGCTGCCTTTCCCAGGACTGCTCATTTCCTCTGCACTGGGACTCTGTGACAAGGAGTTGTTTTCTTCTCCAGTGGTTTCCTGCTGTGCCACAGCTGATGCACATCCCTGCTCTGCCTTTGGGAAGTTTTTCCTCCTGTCCCTCCTGGAAAGGCATGTTTGAATGAGCGGGGAGCAGAGCATTCAGCCTTACAGGTGCCTGCAGGGATGCTCAGACATGGCTTGAAGCAATGGGAAAGTGATGGGAGGTGCTGAGACTCCAGGAGGGATTCAGGGATTCTGCACCACCTATTCCACTGCAAACACAGACATGTGCTATATGCAGCCACCTCCTTTGTGCTTTGTATAAACCCAGGAACAGGACACGAGGGTAACACTCAGCAGGTTTGGACAGTGTCTGTCCCTTCAGCCGTGCTTTGGGCACATCTCCTTTGGACAGACTTGACATCACCCCCTTTGTCACCCCTGCAGCCCAGGAGCCAGCACCTTGCTGCCTGGGAAGATGTTCAGGTGTCACAGGTATGTCAGCAGCTGGGGACACCCAGGGAGAAGTTCGCTGAGTGCCAGTGTGCAGAAATGCTTGGGAAGCCAGGGAAGGAACCAGTGAGGCTCAGACACTGGGAGCAGCCCGGCTGCTGCAGGGGAAACTCCTCTCTCCTCTCATGGCTGAGATCAGTGCAAGGGTCGAGTTCTGCTGACTTCCCTGTGGCCATCCAGGCAGTGACACCTAAATATTTTCCTCCTCCAGGAGACAAAGGGAAGGAGGGCGGCCTGGCTCTTGTCAAGTGTGGAGCTGACAGCTTTACAGCCTCACTGGGGAGAGGAGCTGAAAGAAAGAGCATTAGATTTAATCTGTGCTGACAGGGGTGGGTGATGGGTATTTTTATAGTGGAGGAAATGTATTGAACAGGGGAAATTAGACCAGAAGATGATAAGGATCTGAGCCTGACACAGCCAATTAATAGATGTTTACAAATGATTCAAGCCGATAGATCAAAGCAAACGCACTCATTTTTACCTCATGCCTCTAGATTGTTTGGAAGTGCCCCAACTGGTAGTGAGGGTCTTGTCCCCAAACTTAGGGCCTTCTCCAGCTCATAGCTAGCCTGGAGCAGCTGGGCAGTGCAGGTTTCTGCTGCAGCCAAATGCTCCCAACAACTGCAGTGCCTCAGCACAGCATTTGGGAGGGATCAGGGAAGCCCTGAACAGCTCCAGACTCAGTGTTTGGGTAAGCAGGGGCATAATTCCTGTTTGTTTAATCCATGGGGAACATTTCTCTGCCTTGAACACCTCCCTGAACCCAGAAAGCCAACAGAGAAAATGTACAACATGTGTGGTGCAGAGGTAGAGATCCTGGTACCCCAACACAGCACCCAGCAGCTCTTCCACAGAGAGCCCCTGGCAGCCCCTGGCTGCAGGAGGGCTCTGGGCCTCCCACAGATCCTGTGTCACAGCTGTGGGAGGATGCTTGGCAGGAGAGAAGTGCTGTGATACTGAAGGCACTGCCATGCTGCTCCTTGGGAACTTGCACCCCTTGTGCTCCAGCAGGAAGCTTGGCCCAGGAATGTCTGCCCAAGGGTCAGTGAGCCCACTGGTAAGTGAAAGTTGGGGCAATGAGAAGGACTAAATGGCCAAACTCCTTCCCTTGCTGTGCCTTGCTAGGCATGTGCCAGCTCCAGTATAAACAACAGCCAGATCTTTGCAAGGACAAATCCTCCATCAGCAAAGGCAGCTGCCCCTGGCTCAGGGAGTGGAACAGACACAGCACCACAGCACCATGCCCTGTGCCTGGGCCCTGCCATGCTCTCCTGCGGGTCCTTCTTCCTCTGCCACTCACAAGTGGCACATCCAGCAGAGCCCCAAAATGCTTCTTTGAGCAGCTGGAGGGATGTTTGGGATAACTCCCTTTATCCAAACTGGCATGGATGCACCATGGCTCAGCTGCTCCCAGGCACAGAGTCCAACACTGAGCTCAGTGAGGTGAAGGAACGAGACATTAAGGTCATTTTAGGGGGCATTAGGGTCATTTTAGGGTACTGTCCTGCCAGGGCCACACACTTGGCTCCAATGTGGTTAAAATCTTTAGCAGGTGCCTGCATAAGCACCGGAGGTGTCACCCATCTCACCCTGGATGGAATTCAGCTTATCCCTCTTTGCCACTTCCCATGGGAGGGCCAGGGCCTCCTCCACCGTGTGGGAGCAGCCCAGACACCTGATTGCACTAAGCTGGACCTGCAGCTTGGAATCAATAGTCTGAGCTTAGCAACACAACTCGGGCCAGCCTGCTTTACATTGCTTCCAAGTGCCAAATTCCTTGGAAACTGTATTTCCCATAAGCCCAGGTGATGTTTTCCAGGGTGCTCAGTGACTTAACAACTTACATCTCATAGACTTACACTGAAATTTGGGCTTCAACACCCAGATCCAACCAGGAGCATGTGTGCAGTATTAGTCTGAGCTCCTGACTCCCAGCTAGGACATGAAGCTTATGGCTGGATCTGAGCTGAAGCATCTAAGTTATTTAGGAAAGTCAGACTTTGGCTCCTAAGTCACCTTGAGGCTTTATTTATATTTAATCTTGACCAAATCTGTGGCCTGCCCCAGGTTCTCCCCCACATGAGAATCCTCAGCAGCATCAACATTTATTTTTTAAATCCAATCCTTGGACAAGGCACAAGCCCAGAATCCTGAACACTACAAATATTAAAGTTCTGCTAACACTTTCCATGGAGGAGAGGTGTTAAACCCAGGACCCTGGTCGGGTTGCAGCTTGAGCAATTGCATTCAGCCTCTAACACTTCAAACTCCCTTTCCAGTTTCTCTTTCATTGTATTTTGTCCCTCTTTGCTTTGCTTAAGCCCTGTGCTTTTATTAAATCTCTCCTATTCATTTACAAACTTATTCCAGCTCCACCAGTGGCAGAAGCAGCAGGATTTGTGTTGTTCCTCCCCCAGAAAAATAAATACAAAATACTAGTTATTTCCTGTTCATGTAATCTTTTGACTGGCTCAGGTTTTAGTTTTCATTCAAGGTAGAATTGAGATGAACATATTATGAAAAAAAACCAAAACCAAACCAACCCAAAAAAACCCACAAACCAACCAAAAAAACCCCAAACAAAACAAGTTCAGAGGAAGAGATCAGCAAAAAACAAACAAACAAACAAACAAACAAAAAACCAACAACAACAAAAAAAACACCACCAAGTCTGATGCTTCAAAACCAGTCAAAATCATCAGCAAAAGGAGTTGATAATTTCGGACTCTGCTAAGAGCTGTCTACCAAGGCAGCAGGAGATTTCTCACTTCTCTCTTGCCTGATAATTAATAATAAAATTGCTACTTATAAGGAAAATTGAAATATTTCTGTAGGACACACAGACATCCCTCCTGCAGGACACACAGCCATCCATCTCTGCAGGACACACAGCCATTCCTCCTTGCAGGACACACAGACATCCATCCCTGCAGGACACACAGCCATGCCTCCTGCAGGACACACAGCCATCTGTGACTGCAGGACAAACAGACATCCCTCCTGCAGGACACACAGACATCTGTGACTGCAGGACAAACAGACATCCCTCCTGCAGGACACACAGCCATCTGTGACTGCAGGACACACAGCCATCCATCCCTGCAGGACACACAGCCATTCCTCCTGCAGGACACACAGCCATCCATCCCTGCAGGACACACAGCCATCTGTGACTGCAGGACACACAGCCATTCCTCCTGCAGGACACACAGCCATCCGTGCCTCCCTGCTCTGTGCAGGGCACGGACACTCCGGGGTGCCGGGTGCTCGGTGCTGATGAAGGCTTTGAAGTGAGGTACTTGAGCCGTGTATTTTGACTTCCTCGGGTGACTCATGCTCAGCTCCGTATCTGAGGTGGTTTTCAGTTTCCTGTGAGCGCTTCCCAGCAGTTCCGTGTTTGCTCAGCCTGCCCATGGAGTGTAACTGTTCTGTTCAACGTTGGCCCTTCCTCCCCAGGGTGGATGAACAGCTTCCCGACTCCAGAGGGGTTCAATGGTTCAGGCAGTGTTTTCCAAGAATAGCGGTGCCTAAAGGCATTTTCCTATCAATGGGACAAACCTTAACCCTCCGTCGAGCTCATGCAGCGCCCAGGGAGGCGGCTTGGGAAGCTCAATGGGAGGCACTTGTCCGTGACACTGCAGCTGATCACATGGCAGACGGCATTCACACAGAAAATCGGGAGCACGAGGGAGGTCTCTGTGCTTCTGTTGTGACACTTACCGTAAGGATATAATGAGGTGTCAGAAATAACTTACAAAGTACAGCTGAGGAGAGGAATTGTAGGAGTGATTCTAGACTTTCACCCGAACTGTGTCTTTCACCCGAACCTGAAACACTCCCACAAATGCTCTCTTTCTGCAGACCCACTCGCTTATTCCTAATCCCATATGGCTCTGCAGCCCGTCAGGATACACCCACGGTGCCCTGTCCTAAAGGAGCAGAGTCCTGACTCTGCCCCAGAGGAGTCAGTTGAGGTCCCAAGGTCCAAGTCAAGAAGAAATACACACACATTCACAGAGACGTTCGTCTGGATGATTTCTCCTGCCATCCACACACACCCCTTTCTCTAAGAGAAGATCCTTAAAAATTATTCATGAATTCTACGGCTAAATCCACCAGGCTGTGACAGGTGCTGTTGCAACCTTAGATAACACCTTTTAATTCTTTAATCACTTGAGAACTTTGTTTGATTTTCATTGCTAGGTAACAATTCCTAGAGTTATAACAACTTGCCTCCCTGACATTTGACCCAGTGATCAGCAATTTTTGATTTTTTTTTACCTTCAGGATTTCAAGCACTTGCTTTGGGGAACCCAATCACCCTCAGCCCTCTTACCGGTGCACGTCCTGCAGAGGCACAGAGGAGTTGTGCCACAGGGTGCTCAGGGAGGATGTTTAAAGGATCAGAGGCCTCATGAGGAATATCAAGGTACAAAATCTTATCTTATGTTCAGAGTGATCTGTTTGTTCCAGCCTGCCTTTTACACCAGTTCAAGATACAGCCTGGTTTGAACAGCCTGGTCTGATGGAGGGTGTCCCTGTGCATGGCAGGGAGTTGGAACAAGATGATCTTTAAAGGTCTGGTCCTTCCAACCCAAACCATTCCAGGATTCTGAGATCCCAGTGCCTACTCTCACACCTTATGCTTTGCTTCACTCCTCACAGTGGTTTTCCTGACGGGAGTTTTATACTATTTACACTGTGATAAACATTCACAGTCCACCATTCAGAGGCATCTGCTCCCTGCTGATGTTATGAGCAAGGAGAAATAGAAGGGTCTTGGTCAGTCTCATGCTCAAAGATAGTCCTTCCCCTCCAGGAGACTCCAGCAGGCTGGTTATGATCCCCTGTTCCTGCCCCCATTATCCCAAAGGATGCCCTGGGGCCCTGGTGATCAATCCCTCATCAGATTGTTGCTGTGGCTGTATTCCCAAATCCTCCCTCTCGCTGTCAGCTTGGACATGACATTTCACACCCCTACATGTTACAGAAATGTGACAGACCTTTTCCCAGGACAGGCTAATGGCAGAAATTAAACAATCAAATCTTTTACAGTGAGACTGGGACATGGGAAAGAAAGGAGCCAGGTATGATTAATGATCTTTATCACAGAGGCCTTAGAGGGAACCCCAGAACTGCCCAACTGGTGACCAAGCTGCAGCCTGCAGACATCCAAAAGGGTCATTGCCTGAAACTCTGCAGGCCACATTAAAGCCTTACTCACAGGCTTGGGTCTGGAGACACCTGGCAGCTGCTTGGGAGGGAAAGGGTGTGACCCTCGTGTGCACAGTGACTCACTGACCCCTCCCAGAGCAGATCCCCTCAGCTCCACAGCTCCACGTGAAGAGCACACCTTGGCACCTCCTCCCTCTCTCTCTCTCCTGACCTCCCGCTCATCTACTCCAGGCTTAGCAAAGGGAACCTGCACCTCATGAGCAGAAGTCATGGCAAGGAAGGATCACAGCTGAATGGCATTCCTGCACTCCCATATTTCCAGATTTTGGGCTCTATGTCGAGAGGGTGAGCCCTCCTCCCCATCCTGCTCCTATCCCTGTCCATTTGGCACTGGGGAGATTTGTTGCAGGATAATTCCCAGCAAGGATCTCCCCCCAGCAAAGCTGTCCCCTTTGGATGTGGGCAGATGATACAGAAAATAGGTGGTTCAAGCCGATTTCATGAGGGCTAATAAATCTTCAGTAAATTAAAACTCATCCCCCTTTCCTCCCCTCTCTGGGCCTTTGTCTTGCAAATACACATTAAGCCCTGCCTGGCTACACACTTTGAGGCGTTTTGGAGGTGAGGTCTGTACAAAGCTGCAGATGTGGGAGCTTTAAAGGACCTTTGGCCTCAGTGTTGCCCATTAACATCAGCCATGCCAGCAGAAGAATCTCACCATGGTTCTCTCCCCTCAAAAGGGCTCCCAAGTAACAACCTCGCCTTTTGAGGGGGGGACAGAAATAAAAGAACAGAAGGAATGAGCAAGAAAGAATGAGAGAGGGACCTTCCAAAAGAGGTGTTCCCTGTAAGGCTAATTTTGTCCCTAAATCATTGTCTGGAGTTGGTTGCTATTTAGAAATTGCTTAAGAAATGGGTGCACCTCTTTCAAGCTGGGCGGTGCTGACACTCACACAGCACTCACTGATACTTGATTCATTCCTCTCATCTCCACCGACCGTTCCGAATCTGACCTTCCTACTTTCAGACCTTGAAATAAAGAGCACTAATGCAGTCCCATATTCAAAGAGCCACTTTTGTCCCATACTCAGGTTTTTATTCCTGTTCAGATTTTCTCTATGCTTTCCACCCCTCTTTAGAAATCAAAATCGAGCCGCCCCCAGAGCTGGACACAAAGTGACAGGCAAAAATGTCTCTGTGAATGTAATGGCCCTTCTGGAGTCTCCTCCTTGCCCCGGTGTCTTCCCTTGGAGCAGGCTGCTGCCTCATGTACTTACACTCCCAACCCAATACAAGAGAAAACGCTGCCAGGAAAGAAGGCAAATTAATGAACCTGCCCATTTCCAGTGGGCAAGGATTTGAATAAAAGCTTCAAGGATGTGAACAATCCGCTTCTCTGTTCAGTGCCTTCACCGAGGTGCATTCCGGTGCGATTTAAACAAGAAGTAACAGCTCCTCTCCCCGGGTTTCTCAGCAGAGGCTTTGCCTTCCATCCCTTCAAGCACTTTGGCTAAAATGTAAAGAGAAACTTTGTGGCCCAATGTGGGTGCTTTAGAAGTTGTAAGGTGTGATGAATGAGCTCTAAGAAACACCGATCAAGAGGAAGATAGCAGGGATGAAAGGACAGGCAGTTAGATCAGACTAGACATCCTGGGATGAAAGGAAAGGTGAATGGGTAGCTAGATTAGACAGTTACGGTAAGTGGAAGGCAGGAAATCCAACCTTGGAGGTGTTTATCCTAAACTCCAGATCTGCACCTGTAAAGGCTGCTCCCTCACTTCATTTCCATTCAGTCCTTTCATAAGCAAATTTCCCAGCCTGATCAGGAGGTGCTCCTGGCACAGGAGACCTGAGCATCAAAGGGAAATGAAACAAACTGACCAACCAACCTCAGTTAGAGCCCCGCCCCCCCTTTTTTTTTTTTTTTNTCTCAAAGGAAGCCTTAGATCTCCTCTCCTTTTACATTTTGGGCAGAGGCACGGCTCAGTTCTCGTTCTGTGAGGCTGGCTTTGTCCATCCCGGCGAGAAGGGATGATGCACTGTGAACAAGCGGCAGTGTCGGGGCTCGGGAGGATTAGGATGGAGTTTATGCCTGCAGTGTGGAGCTCGTTAAGTCCGGGCCGTGGCTGGAGGCAGAGCTGGGAGTCCTCCCTGGCAATCAGATAACCAGGATCACCTCTCTGCTGCCGGGAGTGTGAAACGTGGCAGTGTCACACTGAATAACGGAGCATCCCCCCACAGTCCAATCCCAGCAACACCCAAACCACTTCAGAGGTTTATCTGGCGCTGCTCAGCTACCCCAAAAGCGCAATGACACTTTCCATGTTTCTCTGCTTTCCTGCTGAGGCTGTTTGACAACAAAGCACTTGTCCCTTGGGTATCACAGGACTATTTCCATGTCCATTTCTCAGTGTCTGGGCAGCTGCCGGGCAGTCCTCAGCAGTTCGGGCTGGGGAGCAGCATGGGGCTCAGAAGTCAGGAGAGGAGACTCACCTGGGTATTTGCTGCTTCCCTTTGCAGGACAAAACTTCAGCGCAGCAGAGAAGCAGATCAGCAATGATGTAAAATCCACTCACTCGGGTGGAATTTCACACCCACAGCTTCAGTCCTCTCATGGCTTTGGACCATGCTGGGCCAACTGTTGGACTCGATGATCTCAGAAGTCTTTTCTAACCTTAATGATTCCGTGATTCTTGGGTAAATTTGTGCATTACTTTCAATGTTAAACCTCGAATGAAAGCTAAAGTTTTGTTTCCTCCTATGTGAGGGATACACAAAAATTAGCAGAACAGCACTTTTTTCGCATGAAGACCTTAGTAAAAGTATTTTACAATAGGTAGCTGAAGCATAACAAAATATGTAATATGTTCCAATTTTTGCCAGTAATTGGGTTGTGTGTCATCCCCCTACAGCTCCATCGACACATCAAAGATTCCTGCATTTATTTCTATGACATCAATTAGTTTTATTCCAAAATCACTACAAAGCCCAAAGTTGTTCAATACAGCTGTTAAGGCATAATAAAAAGTCATAATGTGAAGCAAAGCTGCTTTCCTCTGAAGCTTAATCATTTTAGCCTTGATCAATTAAGGCTTCTGCACAGTGAAAGAAAAGGTCCTCCTGAAGTCTAAATACCTCCTGGAGATGCCTCTGCTTGTCACCATAAAGGGGGTGAAAACTAATTAGATTTTCTTCATACTTCAGTTATGTGCTAGGTTTAGGTGAGGAAAATCACCTTTAGGCTGTCTGGAATCAGTTACTACCCCGAGACTGAGCAAACTCTTTTCAGAATTTGGCTCCTCATCTTTGACCTGAAGAGGAAAAATAGTCTTGTTGCCAGTCAAATGTGGTTTTCACTCCATTAAATCAAACCAGGAAAGGATGATCCAAATGATATTTTAAGGACATACATAAAAACTCTGAGAGTAAAAAAAATGAAAGAGAGAAAATATGTGTTTCATTGTAAATAATGTAAATCTTGAAGTGTCTACAGAACAGTACCTCTGCTGTGAAGGAAATGCTGAATTCACTCTGAAAACTGTGTACTCCACTCCTGACATCCACCTGGCCTGTGCAACAGAGACCCACGGCTGGAATCTCATCCTGCTGAAATCTCCCCCTCGATTTGGAGCAGGACACAATTCCTTGGCACAAAAAGCAAACAGCCTTTGAACATCCTGGCAAAGCCTTTGGCTGCCAGGGACGTGCTCCAACCTGCTCCACTTGAAGGGAAGCACAAAACTGTTATTGACTTCAAAGGCATTGGGACTCAGCCCCAGGGTGGAAATTAGCTTCAACATTAATTGAATTAAAAGAGGGGGATTCCCTTCAAAGAACTGCCACTTCCTGGGCCATGGAATGAGATTTGTATGAAGCAGTTATAACTAGGCCAAAACACTGGAAAACAGGTGCTGAACCCAGTGCCTGGACACCCTGAGATGCAGTACAAGAGAAGAAGTGTGGTTCAGAACTCAGGGCAGGGTTTGATTTGCCTGGACACAGCCCTGCTGCAGGACAGAACTGGGCAGACACTCCTGAAAAGCACCACAGCTCCTGGGGCTTAGTGGAGGCAGGAGCTCAGCTCCAGCAGGCAAAGGACACTGTGTGCATCTCTGAACCTCCATCGTGCACAGATAAGGTGAAAAGGGAAAATAAACATGAATTCAGTACAATTGACAGAAACATCTGGCAAAACGCAGCCCCCAGGGCTGGAAATGCCACTGCACTCAAGGCTTGAAATGCCCCTTTAGGAGGTGTCCAAGAGCCCAAAAACTTGAGCTCTGCCTTGTCTCCATGTGCTTGCCACCTCCAGGAGTGTGCTGGGGCAGGCAGATTTTGGGCAGGATACATTCTCCATTGAACCTTACCCCTCCAGGATTACAAAGTCCCTGATATCTCTGAGACATCTCTGCATTTTTGGATGTGATCTCCAGATTTTTGTTAATTTAATCCCCCATTTATACATAATAGTCCCTGTGGGTTGGAACATCCTTCCCCAGCCCTGATAAAGCAGCAAAATGGATTTACGTCCACTTTGCTCAAAAAATACCCAAGAAAAAATTGTTCAAATCAATAAACTGGGATACTTTCAACACCAAATGAGCCCCCCAAATCCTCAGCACCCTCTGGCCTTGGGAAGGACAGAATTCCTGCAAGCACAACTCTCTCAAAACTACCAGGAGCCTCCCCTTCTGATTCACAGAGCAGAGTTTTGCCACTTGCTTTCTCCTGCAGCACATCAGGTGTTTACAGAGACAAAGCCCGAGCTGCTGAAAGCATGGCTCTCCTGTCTCACTGAAACCTTCTCTGTTTCCCCACCTCTTGGAGGAGAAAAAGGGTCAGAAACAGTGACTTGTGGCTCAGGGCAATGCTCAGAACTGCCTTTCCCAGGAATTTCAGTAGTCCATGAGGTGAAGGTGTCAGCATCAGATAAAGAGGAATTCACCCAGCTAACATATCTGATCTCAACTTAGGTTACCTGCTGAGCAAAGACCAGCAGGATGCCCCAGAGCAGCCAAACCTCTGGAAAAGGAAAAGTTTAATGTGGTGAAATGTGTTCTCTGTTAGGTCAGAAAGGGAAGACAACTTCTGTTCATTTGCTGCTGTGCTCCTGTATCCCGCTCCTGTTCATCCCGATGTGCAGTGTCCCAGCTGCCCCACAGCAGCAGCCCAGCCTCCTGCACGTTCAACTGAGCTCAGACTGACCCAAGCTGTTCAGCCACTCCAGGAGTATGACAAAAGTTCATCTTTTCCCAGGTAAGGGATCATTTGGAGCACACAGCCCACACCCCATCCCCTGCAGCCTTCCCAGGATGCTGAGAGATGAAAAGTGAGAGGTACCCATGGATCCAGTGGCACTAATCCCCTCTCAGGATGGTCTTTTAAACAGGAGAGGTTATAAACAAATAAAGCAAAAAGGATCCCAAACCATCACCCATGAGCTGGCTCCTTCCCTTTTTCTTCCCCCAGATCCTGCCCTCCCCTTTCCCGGCCATCGTCTGCATCGCTGAGCGGGACCAAGGCAGCAACCCCGCATCTCTCCGCTCAGGCGGAAAGAAATCGCGCTCGGCTTCCAGAGCCCGCATGGGCTGGCTTAATTTCAACTCCGTACATTGTTCTGCCTAGGGAAGAGGGGGAGGAGGCAGAGATGGGGCATTGTTTGCAATTCAAATGGCTGGACCTCAGGAAAAACCAATACATTTAAGTCACTAGAGAATTTCAACAAGCACGGCCACTTTCTCAAATAGGAAGCCTCCTCCCTGCCGGTGGGGGCTGTTGAGGAGCCACTAGACAAGAGAATATCCGAGCACTCGTGGGGCTGAGAGCTTTTCACCCGATGAAGTCCAAACCAAACAAATTCCCCCTTTAGGAGATGCCTTTATCCAAACACTGCGCACACACAGAAATGGGCTCGGTGCCTCGGTGGTTACTATCAGAGCTGTTTGCTTCTCTCCCTTCGCTGCCCCAGGGACTGTGGCTGTGGCTGCAGGGGGTTTGGGAGTGCCCACTTGGCACGGTGCAGTTCGGGAACCCCGCGGGTGATGCTGGCTGAAATGGGATGTGAAAATTCATCGGCTGCAAATCCACATTCCTGCACCAAGCGTGGTGGAGGAAAAAAAATCACCAGGACTGGATTTATAGGTGAAGTGGTTTGTACCAGCTTAGAGTGTTTAATTTTCAGGTCACCTTTAACTGCTCTTTCTTAGGAGGATTTACGGATTCCCATAACTCGTTCCAGCTGGTGCCCCACCGTGCAAATCCTGTGCCTTCCCTCCTTTACAGGGTTCCCTGGAGCTGGGGCAGATCTCCGTGGGGTGAGGAAGAGGAAGGATCCTGCAGCAGAAGGGAATCTGACACATCCTCTGGGACATTATCTGGAGCTGCCCAAGAAGTCACTCATGTCCAGCCGGGAGCGCTCTTTGTCCCACATAACCATTCACACAAGTGGGGCAGAGATAAAAGCTGTGACCCAAAGGGCTGTGAACCAAAAGACCTTTTGACACCACTCAAGAGCTGGTGCTGAGGCATCTGATAAACCAGAGAAGCGTGGGAGTGGCTATCAATGGCCCGACCTGTGGCAGAGCATTGCTGAGACCACGGAGAGGGAAATAAGGAGTCTGTGGTCCTGCCTGTCCCAACATCCCGGCTGGGAGATCCTGAATTTGATGCTGACTCAGTCACTCAGGTACACTGTGAGAATTGATATGACCAGCCTGAGCAGGAAAGGGCCCCCAAACCCCTTCATTTCCCCTAATTCAGCCTCCATCCTGAACTAGTTGGAACTAAATATTGAGAGTCCTGTTTTCCAGCCCTGCCTCAATACCCTTTTTCTTCCTCCTTACTTACTACACAATTTCCATGCCTTGCACCACTGCATTCTCACTTGTGCTGTTGTGCTCCCCTCGATGTTTTCTGGCCTGGCAGCACCTCAGGTCTAATTCAGATGCTCTTTTTCACCTGTTCCTCTGGTATCTCCATCCATGGCAGACAATGAAAAGCTGCCAATGACTTTACGGTCAGTAGTAAAATAGATTTATAGGAGGAATTCGATCTATAGTCATGGAGATGTTTGGTATGCAGCAACCACTTAACACCAAATGCTTAATTCCCTAAGGGTTTATGTATAAAGACAAAAGTTCTTCTGAATTAACTACAGAAGAACATTTAAGGCAAAGATGGTAAACTGAAATCAACTCCTGAGCAGATGTTTTTGCCTGGAAGTTAAATCAATAATATGGCTATAAGTTAATATAGTTTATTCAACATTGGAAAGAATCAACCCTGAATAAAAAGCAATTTAGTGATCCTGAAATAATCAATTAAATCGATCTATATTATATGAAATGTATTATATGAAATATAATACAGGTGTGTATATATATAATCTTTTCTTACTAACATTTTTATGTGACTGGGGTACTCTGCGTTGCCAAGAAAAAGGCTCTCTCTGAGCAACACTTCCTTTAACACCAGGCAAGCTGGGCTTATCACCCACCAGCCGTCTCCAGGACTGTTCTGCTTCTGTTTCCTTCATTTTGCTGGACCTTATTAATGTAGGTGTGAGGGGGTGGGGGACAAGAACTCAGCCCCTATTGTTTATGTCTTGCTGGTAGGATGGTAGACTGAGGAAAAGAAAAGCCAACAATAAAGCAAAGCGTTCTCCCAAAGAATGCTTTTATTGCCACCAGGAGTAATTCAAACCTTTTGTGGTGGTTTGGAGACAAACTTTATGGTGGTCAAGTCATGCATTGCTGTTTGGATTTAAAAAACAGGCAGGCTGTTTTATGACCATTAATAAATGTTTGTAGCCTGCCTATGAACACGGGAGAGGGAATCACACCTCTGGAGCTGGTCACCTGCAGTGGTCAGAGAAGGGACTTCTGCTCACAGCCACCCTCCCACAGGAATTGCTGCTGGATGCATTAAGGAAAGGGTTGCTTTTGCTCTTTTTACCCCTTCTCTGAAGGATCCGTGTTTGCTGCTTCAGCACACCAGATAGCAGGCTCAAGTGGGCCAGTTTAGGCCAGTTTAGAATCTTCCAGAGCTGCTCAGAACTACTCTGGCTCAAACCTGCCCTGGCCCTGAGACTCTAGATAGGATGTACTGAAAAGCATGGGAATTACCTTGTCACCAGTTAAGGCCCCTCACCAGATTGCTATAAAATGGGGGCACTGACTCCTAAAGAATTGCACTTATTCATAGATTTTAGGGCCTTTGTGATGCTTTAACTTGACCTGCTCACCGCCCAGGTCAGGGGACCACCCCATGTAGATTCCTGCCTCAAGAGCAAGAGCTGTGGCAGAGCGAGAGCAGAGTAAAACCTGTCCTGAGTCAACAATTCACAGCAATGGGGAAAAACCATTATATATATAAGGCATATAATAAATATACATCTTTCAATATAACTCCCAGTGTTGAGGCAGCAGTTTTCCAGAACTGGCACCTCTACCAAAACCAGAATTCTCATTCCTCACTCTTCCCAGGGACTGTCCACACTTTTGCTGTGTTTGCAGTGGTGAGGTTTGCACCATCCACGTCCCAGAGCATGAATACCCCATCTGATTTTCCCAAAACAGGACACACACACTGACTGCATGCCTCTGGTTTCTGTGTATCACCAGCCCAAAGATAAAGATGTCAAAACCACTGGTAATTTTATATTTTTTGGCTTAAATACTGATGGAAATCACTGCCTTTTTGACACCACTGGCTGTGAATTTACTCCACTATACTTTTTCTTCCTTCATCAATTTTGCTGTGATTTTCAATTTCTAATTTATCCAGATTGATAAATGCTTCCCACTCCTGCTCCTTCATATTTCACTCCCTGGGAATGGCCTGCACTCTTCATTCCCCCATCTCCAGCTTTCACCACAACCAGCACATTGATTTTAATGGGATTTAATGCTCTCACAAAGCACTCCTGACTGCTCTGCACTCCTGCCTGATGTCTCCAGAATGAGCAAACCCTTATGTCCTTTTCCAGATCACTGAAGGAAATATTGAACAGCACCAGGCCTGCCAGCCCAGATCCCTTGGGATACCAGCAGAGACCCTCAGGGCTGGTACAAACCCCCAGCCTGGTGCCTGTCGGTGCCCAATCAGTCAAATGCCACATGGAAAATCCCAGGGGGAGCAGTCACCCTGTGATTCCAGCTCTGTGAAGGTGGGTTTTGGTCTAAGACCCACACCCTGAGCAGCAGCAGAGGGAGATTTTCCCACACCAAACCAGGTTAAATCTGGAGGAGCTGGCAGTGCTGTTCCCTGGCTGGAATGCGAAGGAGGCAACCCCTGAGGCAGAGGTGGCTGCACTGAGGAGCTCCAGTGTCCATCACACACAGCCTGGAAATCTGTTTTCTGTTCTCCAAAATCCTGGCAATCAGGGAGCCCCCAGCAGCCAGGCTGGGTCCTGGTGCCTGACACTGCTCCTGTGTTGGGTGTGACCTCCCCACCCTTCCTGCTGGCTGTGCTCCCTGACCCTGTCAGCAGCCTAGGGTAGGGGGAACAGAGAGCAGAGTGAGGAACAAGGATCACAGATTGTCCTCACCACTAAGGAACAGTGTCAGGTGAACACCCTGCAGGGCAAAACTACCATTCCAAAGAGAGGATGGGCTGTGTGAAGGATTTTGTCACTTCTCACTTCTTTACTTTCTGTTGTCAATGTTCTGGATGAATCTCACGTCAATAGCATCTTTAATCACTTCTTTACTTTCTGAAGCCTGCTGTCCATGTTCTGGATGGATCTCAGGTCAATGGCATCTCCTAGGCCCTCGTTAGCCTATCAATTAGGTCACTTTCTTAAAGCTGCTAGTGTCTAAGGAGCAGATAGTGCTATTCCCAGCCCATCCCTATTGCCCACTTTCTATTTCTAAAACAAACAATAATGAGGGATTTTAGCATTTGGGGCTTGTAAATCACCCCAAGACATGTCGATGTTTCTAACAGAATTCTGTTTCCCCCATCCTCTTTTCCAGACCCCTAACACTGGGTTAGGAACAAATCAGTAGTGCCTCGTCTTCAATACTCAATGCTTTGATTAATAACAGTGGTGTTCTTGTAACTGTGATGGTTTAAGGATGTATTCATTAATTAACCTTGTCTCCTGATTAACTTTGTTCTTGACATCTTGATTTTGTGCTAAATTAATTCTCATTTATTTCCCCCTTCTGCCCTCCCCTTTCATAGATTGTGCTCCTCACTTCTAATCAGATTCCCCTTAGATCATCTCCTCCTCTGCAGAAGCAGAAATCCCCCAGACTACGCAGCCACTTCATCCCCTCACAGATGGATTTATCTTCCACAGCACCCACCCCTCACTCCCCTGGACCTGCTCACTCCCATCTTCCTTCACCTGGGGCACGAGAGCACCCTCAGAACAGATCACAGGGGATCTTCCCTGCAGCACAGACCAGGACCTTCTGTCTGTCTCCTTCCCCGTGGCACACACTCCCTGCCTGAAAGCAGGGCCACCCCTCCTGCCAAGGTCCCTAAGTGCCACCACAGGGCTACCACCAGCCCTGCCAGCTTTAACTGGGCAATGAAGCCCAAAGCCCCTCTGATTTTAAAGCACAAAGCCCCATCACGTGGAGGCAAGAGACATGAGCCAATCTTCCTGAGGTTAAGCACAACCAGGCCCCAGCCACCTTCACAGGATCACAAACAGGTTGGAAGGGACCCCAGTGGGTCACCTGGTGCCACCTTCCTGCTCCAGCAGGGCCATCCCAGAGCATAAGGTGTGTCCAGATGGGTCTGGAATATCCTGGGGAGGAGACCCCACAGCCTCTCTGCACAGGCTGCTCAGGGCTGGCCACTGCACAGGGCGGTAGTTTTTGCAATGTTCAGGTGGAGCTTGCTGGGCTCAGTCCCTGCCCATCCCTCTGGGGCCATTGCTGGGCCCTGGAGCAGANACAGGCTGCTCAGGGCTGGCCACTGCACAGGGCGGTAGTTTTTGCAATGTTCAGGTGGAGCTTGCTGGGCTCAGTCCCTGCCCATCCCTCTGGGGCCATTGCTGGGCCCTGGAGCAGAGCCTGGCCCTGCTGTGCCCCTCCCTGCACACAGGGACACCCAGGGACACTCAGGGACACATGGGGACACATGGGGACATCCAGGGACACCCAGGGACACTCAGGGACACCCAGGGTATGCCCAGGGACACCCAGGGCTCCTGGGCTGAGCAGAGGAGCAGGATCCCTCCCTGACCTGCTGGGATGGTCCCCAGGATCCCGCTGGCCCCCCTGGCCCCAAGACACCCTGCTGGCTCAGGGACAGCTCAGTGTCCCCCAGGTCCCTCTCCATGGAGCTGCAGCAGGTCCAGCTGAGGGACACTGGGGGCAGTGACACTTTCCCAGCCAAGCACAGTGAGAGCTCCCACGGGCGTTTCTGACCCAGATGTGGGGCTTGGGATCACTCAGACAGGAGCTGCTCGGTTTCACTAAAGCTCCCAAACCCTTTCCCGGGGCTCTTGCTGAATTCCAGCAACAGCTCTCCTCCTCCTACCCTGCCCCCAAACAAAATAATCGAATGGGGTTTGCGGCTTCGAGGATGAAAGAGTGGAAATGTATCCCTCGGTCCCACTGCAAATGAGTGGAAATAGGCCGGTGTAAACTTAATTCTTACGCATTGTGAATAGCAACACATCCTGGTTATTATAATCACTGTCCATCAGTTCACCATCCACCAAATGCAATGGTTGGTGAATTCCATTTTATGATGCAAATATAACCAACCAGTACAGGGATTTTCTTTTCTTTTTCTTTTCTTTTCTTTTCTTTTCTTTTCTTTTCTTTTCTTTTCTTTTCTTTTCTTTTCTTTTCTTTTCTTTTCTTTTCNTTCCTTTTTTTTCCTGAGAAAAAACCCTTATTCTGCATGTTCAGCCCCTCAGCTGGAATAGTTCCACATAACTCCACCCACACAAGTGAGCTTTTGCTCATTTACACTAGGTGAAAGACTAGCTAAAATAAAAATGGGAGATATAAACTCCCTGTGCAGTCAGAGCAGGACACTTTGCTCAAGTCAAATGGCTGAAGGAGAACTGGGCATAAACGCCACGGGAGGACAGCAAGGAATTTGGGGTTTGTGTACGTACATGGTTAGGAATGAGACGGAAAAGTCTATACGATTTTAACCACAAAAGATTTCACTGGACAACATGGTCTAGCAGGAGCTTTAAAGGGGAAAAGCAGTTCACAGACTCTTCTGAATGCATCTCCAGTAGCTGGGTTGTTAAGACATTCAGGGCTGTTAATGTGCACTGTCAGCCCATTGTAACCAAGCCTTTAATCCTGGGCCTGTCAGACTTGAAGGAAAACTAAGGGCTGACAGTGCTGTGCAAATGGATTTTCCTTCTCTGCTCTCATCGCCTCCCCCTCCTTCCATTTAAAGTTAGAATAACATTGAGTCTATTCCTTTCAGGACTTGCAAAACAACTAGGGGGAAAAAAAAAAGGCGCGGGGGGAGGAGTGGAGGGATGGAGGGATTTGTCCCAGCCTCCATGGACAATCTCCGTCTCTAAATCCCAGTCTCCAAACTGGGAGCACTTTGCACAGCCTGATCAGTCCCAGGTGTCTGAGACTTCTCCTTCCTTGGCCCTGGTTATGAAGTTCTCGTGAGTTTATTTTTCTTTTCAGAACCTCTTTGTGAGGAGAAACACAAGGAGCTACACAGAAAGCACAAGGCAGAATTGCAAAGTCTTGCATGTCAGCTTTTGTCTTTGGTGTCAGAGCTCACCCACAAGAGAGCTGACAATGTGACATGTCCCCAGACACTTTTCCTGTACGCCTGTCAGGCTCCTCATCACCCACACAGCCTTTACAGCCTTCATTCATGATATTTTGGGTTGGGATTTTAGGTTTTAAAGCATCACAGGTGGATTCTGTGGTAGAGCCTGGCTCTGGAACTCAGTGTTCCCAATCTCCTCCCAGCCCTTCCCTTCCAAGTTTACCTCCCTTGTTTGGTCTGTTCTGGATGATTAAGAATGGCAAAGACAACAGGCAAATGGGATTATTTGCCACCTGTTCCTGGCACTTCTCTAAGGAAATGATTTAATCCTGGATTTGCCACAGGTACTCCAGAAACCTTGGGAACACCTCTTAGCTCTGACAGGCAGGGTTACAGCCCAGCATCAAGGTGAGGGGACTGGATGGATGAGGATCAGAGGATGAAGGAGGCACACCAGAAATCAAGGGGCCATTTGGAACAGGCAGCTCCCAGGTCTGGAACAATGCTGAACACAGAACCTTTCCTACAAACTGGGCAGCCAAGCTGCCAGCCTCCAGTCACGTGGGACACTCTGGGCACAGGCTGGGATGGTCTCACGGGGCTGCAGACTTGGCTTTCCTGCTGGATCAGCACCATCATCTACTGACAATGACATGAGGAGCACTGAATTACCCGCAGGTCTGTTCAAACCCTGACACCTTTGTGCACTGGGGCACCAAGAGGAGTAGGGTCAGTGCTAAACAACCAAAACACAGCTGAACCTCAAGGGGGGTAAAAACCGACCTTAACTAACCTTTGCTTGAAATCCCTCTCAGTTTCTGTCTAAACACACCAGGATATTTCCTAGGGTGCTGCTGAGTGGGGGCCCTTTCCCTGTGTTTTCATCCTACCTGCCCTGTGATTTCTGGGAGTTTCTATATTTCCCTTCTATTCTTTAAAATGTACCCAAATAGCCTCACAGCTAAAATCCTGTCCACTTGTTGTAAATATTCCCAGAAATTCCATTGTGTAGGTTGCCATGCACTCTAGACTTCCAACTCCAGATCACAACACAAAAATAAAAGCAAATGGACAGAATGTGCCATAAAAAGGGAACTTTAAAGTTTTGACATTGGTCTGCTGGATGTTCTCTAAAGCTGGGGTTAATCAGAGACCCTGAGGATTTCAGGCCAGTGCTTAACAGAGGGTGAAGAGTTCCTTCAGGTGTGGGCCCCTCTGTGAGCACAGTATCTGTCTCTGGAAGGGAGCAGTAACTCCATCTTGCCTCCTGCTCTCCTGCACTGCAGGTGGATCAGCCAAGGTCTGACTGGGAGGAGGGAGCATTTCTCCATGTCTCCATGCCTGCTGGCATCCCTGGAATGTCACCATAACGTTCCTGGGTCAGGAAAGGGCTGGTTCCTGCCCCCCTCAGCCATGGAGATGTTACACACAGCAGAGGGCAGCAGGTCTGTGCCCTCACACCAGCCCAGGGGCTCCTGCCTGGTACCTGCCCTGCAGGTGAGCCTGGGACCCATCACTGCCTGGGAATGAATCCAAGAGGGTGAGAAGTAACACTAAGAATGTTATTAAATGGAAATGAGCAAAAGCAGCAAAATCAATTTGAGAAGATAGTTCACGTTCCAAGGGGAACAAACACTTCCAGAGTCGGGTTAAGCAAAGCCCTACTGAGCCACTTATTGATTTCTTAATGAGCCTGGGGGGAGAAAAGGAAAAGAAAAGAGGACAGAAAAGAAAAAAAAGAGATAAAAGACCAGATTCCAGACAGAAATAGTCATGCAGTTTCCTTGTGAATGTAAAGAACAAGTCAGCAAGGCGCCGGACAGCAGCACAGCATCACGAACGTGTTTGTTTGTGCAGCAGTGAGGCAGCAGAGAGGGGCTCACAGCTTGGGGAGGGCAGAGGGGTGGAAAAGGCCCAGAAGAAGGAGAACGTTCCACAGAGCAGCACCTTGGGAAACTGCTCCAAACTGCTAATCCTGCTGCTGCCAGAGCTCAGGATGTGCCTCTCACCTGCCCAGTCCCCCCACAGTGGGTTGGTTTGTGTTTGCAGCACCACCACGGTGCCACTGCAGCTGGGCTCCCAAATCCCTCCTCTGCACCAGCAAAACACTCATGGGGACAGGCAGCCCCTTGTGTGGGGACAGGGCAGCCCCCTTGTCCTCTCCATCAGGTGAGTTATTTCTGCTGCTCTGTGCAACGCCACAGCCATGGCCTGGGCTGGATTTCAGCTCCAGACAGACCCTCTGGTCAGCACTGGGACATTGTTACAGGGACAAAAGCCTCCAGCACGGGGCTGACCTCAGCCAGAGCCCTTTGGCAGTGGCAGGGATGGTCCCACTTCACCCCCCAGCAGTGTGGCAGGTCACAGGTCAGGGCCAGAGGGAAGCTGTGCCCACAGTACAGAACAGCTCCTCACCTCACCTGAGCTCTGCCCCCACCCTGCAGATATTCCTGGCTCACGGCCAGAGCCCTGCTGGGAGGTAGGAACAGCCTTTACAGCTGGGAGGCCAAGACTCAGGCAGGTTAAGGACAGAGTGATGCTCAGCTGGTGCCTCTTCAGAGGGGACAGACGGCTGAAAAGGGACTGCCCTGACCTTGCTGCCCAGGGCAGGGCCAGGCATAGGGAATAAAAGTGCTTTATACATGCACAGGAAAAGCAAAATATGAGGCAGCTCCACCACATATTTTACTAGATCCACATGAGGCACTGCAATTGTGCAGTTTTTCCAGGAAAAATAGGGGAAAAATGGAAATCAGGCTCCACTGTAAATAGCTGAGGTGGTAAAACGTCTCTAGGTCAAGTGAGAGATCAGAGGGGATCAAAAAGTGAGACTGGATCCCACCTATGAGAGGGTGGGACCCTGGTGCAAGGAGTCAGGAATCCTCTCCCACAAGGCCATTATCCAGCAGGCACAGAGGGTCCTACAGACACTGACCTTAATGGTACAGCCAAATAGAGCCAAAGAGGGGAAATGGCAGGGCCCTGACTGGCAGATCAACACCTCAATATCATGGAATAACCTGGAATTCTGCTAAAGCTGCATGATGCTGCCTCTGAGATACCCCAAGTTTGGGATAAGAAAAGAGGGGAGTGAGGAGCACATCTCCAACTCCAGGGGGAAAACTTCACAGTTTTTCAGTGGCCAGGCAGTTTTCTAGCTAAAACTAACAGTTTAGAACGGAAGTTCATGGACATACAAATGCAATATCCATCACATCTAACAACAGCTTGCCCCCAGAGCAGCTCTTTCCCTGAGGGCCTGCTGCACCTGAAATGAAGCAGTGCCACCCTTGCTGTTCCCACATGGAATCACAGCAAATCAACACCAATTTCTCTGTTTGTCTGCACACCCCTGACTGTAACGAAATGTTTGAGGGTATCTGTCACATCCAGCTGTCCATCCCTGACACAGCCAGTAGGGATCCCCGGGAGAGGAGCGAGGCCATGGCAAACACTCACAAACTGGAAGCAAGTCCCCAGTGCTCCCTGCCTCCAAACCCGGCAGAACCGGGCATGGGGGAAGGGAAGACAACATCTGCTTCCTTATTAAGCAGTGCTCTTTCTCTTTGCCTGATCTATGGAGAAATAGGAAGGCCAGACAGAGCGGGAGGAGCCTTTCCTCGCAGTGGGGGATGGATTGGATGCTGCCCCGGGCTGGGGCTGCTCTGCTGGGATGCTTCGAGCACGGAGCTTCTCAGGGGGTTTGCAAAGGGGACTCAAACCAGCTGGAGGAGAGGCAGCAAGACCCGAAGAAGCACCTCAAGGTTTAAAGTGCAAATTCCCCCACTTTATTTTAGGTAGAAGGGTCAAGGTTTGCCCATTTCTTCCTCTCCCCCACTCCCCCCAGCGCTCCTTCCCCCTTCCTGGGCGAGTTTTGTTTAGGAGGGGACTGTAGATGGACCAGGGCTTTGTGCTGGCCATTCAGCAGAGTGAAAAGGCCGAGCAGCCCCAGCGGAGGGAACAAACTTTTGGGGGTCAGCGCGGTCAGCCCCGGATAAATGTGTGGCATTGTTTGCATTAAGGACATGATCGCAGCGGGGTGCCTGCAGCCACCGCACACAACTCCAGGCACTATTTATGTTTATGCAACACTGGAATCCCAGGGCACAGGAGTCCTCTCCCAGGGAAAATAGGAACCGCCACTGCAAATGTGCCTGCCCAGCCCTAGCAGTGAGCTTTACTGGAGGGGGCAAATAAAACACTTTTTTAATATGTGCATCATAAATAAGGGTGGATGCCAAGTGATCTTGGCAAAAAATAATCCCAGTAAGAGAGCAGGGGCAGTGACAGCACAGCAAAGTGCCTTTTTGCTGTTGCTTTTCTCCAAGAGATGGACAGTTCAGGTCATTAAAGGCCTAAGATAGAAACAGTTTATCTTTGCACTGTTTGAAAACAGGCTTTTGTTTCCATGGAAGTGGCCCAGTCTTTTCTTGGGTTGCCTCCACCGCAGAAGTGGCCCTCAGCCGCGGGGTGGGAGCTGCTGGGGCCAGGGGAGCCCCCAACAAACCCATGTGAATTCCAGCTGGGAAAGCAACACAAAGGGGCTGGGGAGAGGCTCAGAGCCTGCAGGGCCCCTGGCAGGGCTCCACCAGAAGGGCCCCCAAAGGAAGCTGCCAGCTGCAGAGGGGAGCACATCCTCCCAAATGCTCCAAACCAAAACCCTCATGAAGGGACTTTAGAGATGCCCCCTCCATCTTCTTCAGTGTTTCCTTCAGAGGACCGTTTCCAAACAGTCTTTCCCCCCCACTGACCTCACTCCCTTGTTCACAGAGGAAAGGGGAGTTTGGTTGGGTTGTTCATCCAGGCATTGCAAACCAGGGTTTCATTAAATTGAAGGATTAACCCAGAGGAACAGAACCATGGGACAATCTCCAGCAAGAATGGTTTAATCATGGCCAGCCCACCACAGTGCATGTGCTCTAGGAAGATCAGACACCTAGAGATCCCAAAAAGAAGCAGGATAATTTAACATGTCCCTGTCAACTCCAGTCTCCATCACAAACGGCAGCTTCAGCCCAACCTCTCTGGCAAAATGAAGTGAAAATAAGAACGAGATTGTGAGAGTGGTGAGGTTCTGTCACCGGCTGGTCAAGGGCATGGAGAGACAGGACAAGGGGGAATGGCCTGAAGATGAAGGAGGGTGGATTTTGATGGGATCTTGGGCAGGAATTGTGCCCTGGCAGGGTGGGCAGGCCCTGGCACAGGGTGCCCAGAGCAGCTGTGGCTGCCCCTGGATCCCTGGCAGTGCCCAAGGCCAGGTTGGACACTGGGGCTTGGAGCAGCCTGGGACAGTGGAAGATGTCCCTGCCATGGCAGCAGAATAGAGTGGGATTAACTTTAAGGTCTCTCCCAACACAAAGCATTCCACGGTTCTCTGATAAGAAGAAAGGAAAGATTTTACTTCTGCAAGGAGATCAGCAGAGATGTGAGAGCCCAGCTGTTCGGGCACATAAGGTTTGATGCTGAATCTTCCAGGACTAAAATTATCTGGAGACATCAACAGCTTCATGGTGGGGTCCTGACTAGAGAGTTGAGGACTCTTACTCTGCCCTTGTAAACCTGACCTCCGAAAAACTGTAACTGTACCTTTAAAAACACAATCAGCACCACTGGGTGAAAATCTGAAATCTGGAATTGGCTGAAACACCCCTGGGTTTTCACAGAGCGGCAGTGAATCTCTGCTCGTGAGCCTGGCACAGCTCTCTTGTGCCCCGACGTGGGACACCTTGACTTCCACCCCATTTGTGCTGGACGCCCCTTTCCATTTTGTGTCCTCCCCATTGCCTTTTGTGCCCAAGTGACACAGACTGATGAGGATTATTTCCACGGCTTCCTCCGGGACAGGAGGGTTTCCCTGCTGCCGTTGTTCAGGGACAATAAACCCATTAAGCGTCTTCCCAGGGCGAGGGGAGCGGGGCATACCTGGCCCCCAGTGTGGGAATGGCCACTGCCCCTGACAGCCATTAGCATCTGAATGCGAGTGATGCCTGCAGAACAACAGGCAATTATCCCACTGGAAAGCTTTTAAGTGGCATTAATTGCTGGCCACAGACTCAGGGCTCTCTCAGAGTAAACCGTGTTGACAAACAGGATAAAATATATTGGATTTCCTGCAGGGCAAAAATTTGTAGGATTGTGCCTCACCGAGGGTAAGCTCCGCTTTGATGCTGTGTTGTCACAGAGCACCCCCACACCTACAGCAGCACAGCCGGCCTGCCCAGGGGGACCCGGGCTGGGCCCTGGGGGCTCTGCAGTGCCTGTCTGGCTCCAGGAGACCCGGGCTGGGCTCTGCAGTGCCTGCCTGGCTCCAGGAGATCCGGGCTGGGCTCTGCAGTGCCTGCCTGGCTCCAGGAGACCCGGGCTGGGCTCTGCAGTGCCTGCCTGGTTCCAGGAGATCCGGGCTGGGCTCTGCAGTGCCTGCCTGGCTCCAGGAGATCCGGGCTGGGCTCTGCAGTGCCTGTCTGGCTCCAGGAGACCCGGGCTGGGCTCTGCAGTGCCTGTCTGGCTCCAGGAGACCCGGGTTGAGCTCTGCAGTGCCTGCCTGGCTCCACGAGAAGGCTCCCAGGGGACGGGGAACCCCTGCCCTGTGCAGTGCAGGGTGGATTGGCAGCCCCTGTGTCGCAGGTGTACCTTTTTGTGCTCTTGCTCAGGGATGCAAAGCAGTGGCACGGCCCTGGAACACAATCTGCTCCCAGTAACAGGCAGTGGCTTCATGTCTCATTGCTCTTTGATAAAATGGGATAAATGTCCCTGCACGGCACAGGAATGGGGAAGATGTGGGAACATTCTACAGCTGAGAGAGGAAGAGTAATCAATGATGCTGCTAATAAATAAATGCTGTCCTGTCCATTAGGTACTTCCAAGAAGGTCAGAGCTAACACCCAACTGATTCTCTGGAAAATCATACTCAAATGTTCTTTAACTTGTTACAAATGAAATTATTTCAAAGCTGATTTTGCTCATGTGCAAGGCACTTCTTTCTACAACTTCTTCCTACAAACTACAAGACAATAACCTTAAACAAGTACTGCAGCACTATTCTTTCCCCAGGAGCTTAATCTCATCTTCACCACCACGTGTCCCACAGTCACACCAGCACCTGGATTGTTCTGAGCTCCCTGTGGGTACCCAGCCCCAAGAGCTGTCAGCCCAGATGGCACTGGACAGAATCACAGGACCATGGAATGCTTTGTGTTGGAATGGACTCTAAAGTTAATTCCACTCCACCCCTGCCATGGCAGGGACACCTTCCACTGTCCCAGGCTGCTCCAAGCCCCAGTGTCCAACCTGGCCTTGGGCACTGCCAGGGATCCAGGGGCAGCCACAGCTGCTCTGGGCACCCTGTGCCAGGGCCTGCCCACCCTCGCAGGGAAGAGTTTTTTCCTAATATCCAATGTAACCCTTCCTTCTGACAGTTCAAAGCCTTTCCCCTTTGCCCTGGCACCCCATACCCCTGTAAATTGTCCCTCTCCATTTTCTTGCAGGCTCTTCTGGCACTGGAAGGATGCAGCTAGGAACCCCAAAGCCTCCTCCTCTCCAAGCCTCCCCAGGCCAGTGCACTCAGGAATCCCCTTCGATTATGAACTCAAGCCTTTGGTTATGAACAACCCCTGTTACTAGAAAAAGAAGAGAGAAACAAAATACTCTCCCTGAAGAATTAATTTATACTTATTTCTAATTCTGAAAGCTTTTGACTATTGAACCATTACTCATTCACTTCATCCAAGTGAAGATGAAACTTTGCCTGATAATATTTTGCATCACAAACCTGAATATGCTCCCTCTGCCTGGGGGCTCAGGCACTTCCAGAGGATTTCCAGTAAATATGGGTCATTTTATGGCTCAGAGTGAAAACCATGGGAAAAACTCTGGGTTTTGCTAATTCAGACCTCCAGCTCAGCACACACATGTGGGTGGCCTTTTGAAGTTTGAGCAGCAGATCTTCTGCTCGAGCAGAATGGCTTCGTTCCCCACAGTCAGTGGCACAAGGCCAGCCTGCACCATCTGAGGACAAGCCCTCTCACATTTATCCTAGCACAAAACTCCAACAGGAACTCAGGAATTGTTAAGGCATCTGTGGAGAAAGCTTTGAAAAAGCCTGTACAAAGTCCAGTCAACTGAGACTGCAAAGCTTTGCCTCCAGTGTGTGGTGTAGAATGGACTGCACAGTCAGAAAGCCAAAATATTAATGCAACCCCCCACAACATGTCTGTCCAAGAGAGACAGTGTTAAAAAAACCCAGCGTGGGCCCTAGCAGACAAAAGACGGACCTCATGTGCTGCAATAATGCCCAATCATCAGGACTGGGCTAATTTCCTCTCATAGTGCCAGATTCAGACCACAAATAATTAACTTAAGTGCGGAAAAGATGCACTCTTTGTGTTGGTTTGGTTGTTGCTGTTGTTGTTTCAATAAAAGGAAAGAATCCAGCTCCACAGAGCTGGACTCTAGTGGAGAGCCAGGGCTGGTCTCATTTGTTCCTGCTGAACATTTGCTCCTCGGTATGTGATGATATTGGCAGGATGATGACAGGTAAGAAATGCCATGTGTTACATTATGGAAAAGCAAACAACCAAAGGGAAACCTGGGAAATAGAAATGCTATTGGAGGAAGAACCATTAAGCAGGACTGTGTGATGTAACATTTCATGAACCACCAGGTGCACACTCATTCTGGGGAATCAGTACCAAGCCCTTGTCCCACCCCAATAATTTCTCTCCTGAGCAGTTGACTCATAATTCAAACCGTTTGAATCTGGCACCTGACATAGCTCAATAAAGTTTCACTGCTTCCCACTGCTGCCCCAAGAGCTCATGTCCCAGCTGCTCTGTGCATGATGAAGTGATCAAAACACCTTCCTGGAGACCAACCCCTCTGCTCCTTGCCCTGCAGTCGGCTGGGGAAGCCGAGGGAGCAGCACCTGGACAAAGCCACGCAAGGACAAGTCCTGGCAAGAGTGGGACCTGCTCTGGTCGCTCTCACCCCAGCACACACAGAAGGTCCACATGCACACACCTCCATGCACAGGTGTGTCTACAGGGACTCAACAACCCCCAAATTTACACCTCTGGGTAGGTCACATGAATAATCCCCTGGGATACAGGGAGACTTTGCAGTGTTGGTTTAGGGATTCTGCCTAGGAACTCCCCAGGACTGCTCTGTGCTCTGCTCCTGCACAAGGAGGGGCTGAGGATCTGCCCCTGTCCAGGCCATGGACCCCACAGCTCATGGCTGTGATTCACAGGCAGAGGGACCTCAGGGAGTGGGACACCCTCACCTGCACAGACCCAGTGGGTAACTCTTGTAGAGGGTTGAGGATTGAAGCCAAGTGTATCCCAGAGCTGGGTCAGGCTGTGCAGGGTGGGCACACATCGCCGGGGAGGCTCCTGCTGGGCACCAGCAGCTGACACTACTGGTCTCTGTAACAACCCTTTGACAAGCCCTGGCTGCTGAGCCTTTCCAAGGGGCTTTGGTGCAAACCATGGCTCTGGGAGCATTGTCTCTGGCTCCAGGTAGGTGAATTTTTCCATCTGCCCCTTCCCCTGGGGAAGATGGCACAGGGCACGTGCAGAGCCAGGGGGAACAGACTCTTCAGTGGGGTTCAGCACACAAACCCCCACAAGCTGCCAAAGCATCCTGATCCCACCAGCTGCTCTGGTTTAATGGGCAGCACGGGACTTGCAAGTGGCAGGAAGACCAAGAGGGAAGTAGTTAAGTTGGAATTAATTTGTCACTCCATATTTAACTGACCTCAAAACTATTAAACAAATCTAATAGGAAATACTCCCAGATTCCAAATACCTCTGTGCTGTCTGCTGGGAACCATCTCCTGCCCTGGGCTTCAGCCACCCAGCAGACTGGTGCAGGGGGAGCGGGGCTTCCTTCTTCCCAATCCCGAAAGCCTGTTTATTCCTGGCTTTTACTCTAAGCCTGCAGGACAGTTGATGTAAGGAGCATGAAGGGTATCCAGCATCCCAGGCTAAGGTGCTGAAGGAAGCTGAGGGATCCTCATGCAGGTCCGTGGCTGTCGTTTCCTGGCTCCTGCTGGAAGGAGGCACAGAGGATGTTCAGGAGTTGGGAGCAGGGACTGGCTGCTCAGGAGGCATCAGGGATTTTTCCATCCCTCAAGCAGAAAAAAAATCCCAACTCCTCACACATTAGTTGCAACTACTCCCCTCTCTGCATCTGGAATAAAGAGGGACTTGGGAGATTTAAGGCTGCAGACAGAGTGGAACTGGATTTTACTGCCAAAAACTCACAGACTCAGCAGCTACAACACGGAGAGAAGCTAGGGGCAGAGAGCTGGCATAAAAACAAACAAAAAGCAGCTTTTTCTAGCAAATAGGTGAATCCAAGCCAACCCCCCCTCACAGCTTGGAACACTTGGTGACAGCACATTTCTGACTGTGGTTTGCTGTCCGTCAGGTCTGTGCTCGGCTGCCTAGGGCACAGAATGGAACATTCGGGGGCTCTCCCCGGGATGAAGTGAGCCAGGAGGGAGCGAATATTGCCCAGCCCTGAGCTGGGGCCGATGGAGCTGAGGATGTGCGGTGTGCAGGAGAGACACGCCGCTGTCCCGCCGGCGCCGGGCTGGCCGCGCTCCGAGTGCCCTCTGCCGGCCCCGACCACCCTCCAGCGCCCCGGCATTCCCTTCCTGGCTCCCCCCGGCATTCCCTTCCCGGCTCCCCCCGGCATTCCCTTCCCGGGTCCTCTTGGCACGGCCCGCTCCCTGCCTGCCTCCCGGGACAGGCTGCGGGCACAGGGCCCATGGCACAGCCCATGGCACAGCCCGTGGCAGAGCACCCGGAACACCCGCTCAGGTATTCCAAATGTGTCCATTCTGCCTTGGAATTTCTCTGAGGAATTCCCTCTGAGGACACTCCACACCATCTCTGGACAGTCTCAGGGCTCAAGCACTGCCCAGGGAAGGAGTTCTTCCTCCTGTGCAGGGGGAATCTCTGGGATCAGTCCCTGCCCATTCCTCCTGTCCTATTGCCCTAACCCTACCACAGCCCAGGTTCTGACATCCCCCTTTCAGGTATTTCTGTACATCGAGAGGATCCCTCTCAGCTGTCTGCTCTCGAGGCTCAATGCCCCAGCTCCCTCAGCCCCTCCTGGGCACAGAGATGCTCCAGGCCCTTCCTCATCTCTGCATGCTCTGCTGGCCCCAGCCCCTCCTGTCCTGAGGAGCCCCGGGCTGGACACAGCACTGCAGGCAGGTGAGGGTGCACTGAGGCTGAACAAGAAGGACAGACCTCCCTCTTCCCCTGCAGCCCAAGGTCCCACCGCTGCTCCTGCACCAGGACCTTGCTGGGCAGGGACAGCTTACTGTCCCCAGGACCCCCAGGTCCTTCTCTGCAGGTCACCCCCAGCCTGTGCTCGTGCCTGTGGTTGTTCCTCCCCAGATGCAGGACCCTGCATTTGCCTCTGTTGAATCTCAAAATGTTCGACTCTGCTCATCTCTGCAGCCTGTTGAAAGCCTTCAGCATGGCTGCACAGCACTTGGAAGTTAGGTTTGCATTGCTCCCCAGACTGAACTCACAGGTGAACTTCCCAGGTTTGCATCACTTTTGGAGGCTTCTCCTTGTGGGATTGGTCCAGCAGCACCACAGGGAGTGCTGATACTGAACCCAGCAGCCAAATGCCCTTGCACTGACTCTCCCTCCTTTCAAGTGTATCATTTGACAGAAAGATGAATTTAAAACCAAGAAAAGAGGACAAAACAGTAATGCTGAAATTCCAGAGAGCATTTCCTGCTTGAGAACTGATCCCTGCCATCAGTTCCCTGCTCTGTGGGAGGATGAACATGCTGTTCCCACCCGGGGGAGATCGCAGAGATGAGATGTCTTGATCACGGTCACTCCTAAAGCACTGGGAAAACAACTCCAGAGCTTTGGCACAGGCAACTTCCTGGGTCAGAAACCTTGCAAAGCCCAGTTTTATTTTCTTCCCTAGAAACCCAGAGGGATCATTTGCACTGAAGGACACTGTCACATCTCTGTTTTGAGGAATATGTTTTAAACAAAAGCCTAAATAAACTTGAGTTATTCAAATTAAAATTTCACTAATAGTGTAGGGGTTTTTTGGTCCATTCTTTTGTAGGTGGCAAGAATTTATGAAAGTCCCTCCAGATAGCCTAAAGAACTCCATGAAGAAGGCTGTAGTTATTAGAGAAGTTTGAGGGCAGCTATTCAGCCCAAGTGTTGCAAACCCAGCATTAGTAATTCCCCTGTACCCAGTAAACAGGTCAGAGCAAAGATGTTTTTGCAAGAGATTCACCCACTCCCTCCCATCATCAAGAGTTTCAGGGCCTTAACCAGCTCCCACTGAAGTGAGCAGGCAAACTGCCTGCTTTTAATGGCATGGGATCCATTCCCAGTTCTGCAGGCAGGAATTCTGACAGGGAGCCAGCCTTTCCCCCTGGACAGCAGCAATGCTGCCTCTGGTGTAGAGCAGGCAGGTTGGGGCAGGTTTCAAGGTGGGAATGCAGCTTTCATGTTTCCTTCCTACAGTTTTTTCTTTGACTGTTAAAAGACACAAGGCTGCCATAGATTTGTCCACACACAGCACTGAAGAACTAGAGGGGGTTGTTTGAGGGTGACACCGATGGAGAGAGGCCCCAGGGGGAAGGGGAACCTCAGAGCAGGAATCCTCATTTAACCCTTCTCAGCTGCCACAGTCAACCCCTTCCACAATCACCTCCAGGAGTCCCAGACACTTTTGACATCTCAGCACAGAATACACACCCTGTCTGCCTCCTGCGACAGTGTGTGTCCATCCCCGTCACCCTCAGAGCTGGCATTCAGCAAGGGACACCCACAGCTGGTGGGAACCCTCCTCGTGCCTCTGGACAGGAGGTGACGTGTGAGTGCCCACAGGGCTGGGACACAACCTGGATGGAGAAAGCCTCAATTCCATCCTTTTCCTGTGCACACCTCCTGAAGAATCACATCTCACCCCTTTCCTCTCCTAGGACAGAGCTGCAGCTGCTATTCCAGGCCAGGCTGGCCCAAGAGGAATTCATGAGCTGAGGTCTGGTCAAGCCAACTCCGTGGCTTTTCCCTTCAGGAACTTGCAGGCAGAGATGAAGGTCAAAGAGCAATGGCCATGAACCAAAACACAAGAAATTCCACCTCAGTATGAATAAGAACTTTCCATGGAGGGTGGCCAGTGCACTGAACAGCTGTCCAGGCAGGGTGTGGAGTCTCCCTCTCTGGAGACATTCCAATCCCACCTGGATATGTTCCTGTGTCACCTGCGCTGCGTAATCCCTGCCTGGGCAGGGGTTTGGATGAAGTCTCTTCCAATGCCAGCACTCAGTGATAATCTGACAAGCTCACTTTACACCATGGAACACTTAGATTTAGGCATCAAGAGGACAAAATACACTTTACATTCACATCCCTTCTACCCAAGGGCTCCCTCACCATCCTGCTGTGCTGGACCAGCTTTAGCATCTCCAAACACCCCACAGGGATCACCCTGGGACAGGGCTTAGCACAAACCCTTTTGTACCCAGCCAAAATTCTTTTGTTTTCTCACTTCTTAAGGTTAGTTTGTGGTTTGGTTTTGGCTTTCTTTAGTGCCACAGAAAAATAGGGGGGGAAAAAAAAAATATGGAAAGAGTTCACAAGGGCTTCACATTCTGTGCCAGTGTCTCTGTCCTAATCCTCCAAGAACCCTTGAGAGTTTGGTGTCAAGTGTTTTATCCAGAGCCACAGTCTGTACTTTTGTGTCTGTTTTCCAGTTGAATAGCTCCATGTATTCATATAAGGAACACCACAGAAATATACACACACTTCAAAAATTACATGGCAGCACCACATTCAGTGCAGGCTGATTCCAACTCAGGATTTGCAGGAAGCCAGGATGAAAGTCTGGTCCAAGGATGTGGTGATACGTTTTTTGGAGGAGAAATTCCTGAGCTCCCCAAGGGAAAAAGGACCCTTTGTTAATATAGGATTTTTCTGAGCTCTTCTCTGGGGATAAATCTCTTCATCGAGCTATTGTCAGATAAGGAATAGCTGAAAGAGGTTTAGAAATACTTTCCCAAAATCTGGGATTTAACCTATAGCATGATTTCAGTTAAACAATGCAGGAATTGCCATTGGAGGGAAGAAGACAAATCCATTTCCCTACAATCATTTCCCAGAGTAATCCTCAGGAGCTCCTTGGGGAACAAAGCAGTGCCAGCAGGATTGGTGCAGCAGCTGCACCTGAGCTCTTGAGCAGCAGCAGCTCCCAGTCATCTCCCATTGATTCGCCCTTTCCTTTCTTCTCTTCTTTTTAGTTTTGGCCCACACAAGACCCAGGAGCTGGGAGTTCCACAGTTTAATAGCACAGGGAAAAGAATTGTCTCCTTGTAATTTCAAACTGCTGAGTGGTGATTTCCCCACACTGAGCTGTGAGAGCAGCTTTGCTGCCTTTCCTGCACCCTTCAGCCTTGTCCCTTGCCACCCATGCCCCCAAACTCCTTGTGCCTCCTCCTCTCTTTGCTCCATGTCTCCTAAATCCTCTCCCAGTACAGGGAGCAGAAGGGCAGGTGAGAGCTCTGCCAGGGGGTGCCACGGGCAGGCAGGGGGGAGTGCCAGGGGAAATCAGGGATCCAAGCCCCACCTCACTGCTGCCAGCATAGGCCCAGGAGCTGTGGAAAGTCCAAGAAAGCCTTGGAACTTCCCTGTATTCCTGTGGGAGTGGGGAAAATGCAGAATAAACAATAAAAACAATTATTCCAGCTGGAAAATATTATTTCTCCTGGTTTGTTTTCTGCCTGAGAGGGAAAGCTGGTTGGAATTACATAAAGTATGGGTGATTGAGGAAAATGGCTTTTCAACAGGAAAACAACTCTGCAAACATTTTGAAGTTACTGTTATTGCTTAACACCTAAAATTAAACCTTTTCTGTATTTTCTTTTAACTGAACCCCCCATTCCTCTGGTTTTCTGTATTGAAAGAGAAGACTCTCAAAAGAATAATTTGCATTTTCCTGGCTGGTTCAAATCCTTTATAGCAGAAAGAAAGAACCCAATGACTACACTGACCTGATGAGCTGGGACATGGCTCCAGAGGCTGGAGTTTACTGGGACAAAACACAACTTGGCCAAGCCACTTGACCTGTCCAGCTCAGAAAACTCAGGGCTGATCTTGATTCCACTCCACATTTCATGGTGTATTTTCTCCTGGTTTCAAAGAGAAGTAGGACTTGTGCTGCTTCATAAATGAAAACACTTTTGGGATCTCCAAAGGCTCTAAGCTCCTTAGGAAAAGAGGATTAAAGCATCTGCTGGGTGCAGTGGGTACCTGTGCTGGTTTGCTCCTTGGCAGCTGGTGCAGATTACGACAGGCTGGGCTTGAACCGAGCCCCCAAAGCTCCCTCTGCCCTGCTCTCCCAGGCAGGAGCATCAATTTCCCTGGCCCAGCACCTCCTCCCACCCTAAAGCCCCATGGTCAAACATCCAGACACAGACCTTGAACACTTCCCCAGGGACCCCTTCCAGCTCATAGCCCCTGGCTCTGCAGGGAGGGGACTCCTCAGGCTGTTCCTGTGGCCAGGATGCTCCAGGCCCACCCATCCCAGCCCTGCCAATCTGACAGATCCCCAATTCCAGCAGCTCTGTCCTGCCTGTGCCTCACCAGCTTTGTCTGACTGATTGGGGTGGGGTTACAAGGCCCAGCAAACAGCCACAGTCACACCAGGAGGCTCTGATCCATCACTCAGTGCTGGGCAGCGCTGCCTTTCAGGAAGAGATGTGGATTTGGGGCTTTCTAATGGCACAGGGAAGAGAGAGAAAGAAGGATTTGTCCATCAAAGCTTGCCCCAGGCAGCACATTTACTGCTGCTCTTCGGAGAGCCTGGCAGATACTAAAGGCACAAACAGTCATACAGAACAAATGAAAAGATCTTCTGCTCTCTGGAAAACACAAGGGCTTGGCAGGCAAATATTTCATAGCAGGCCCTCCCTTCCTTTCTGCCTCCCCCCCTCTGCCCTGGGCTCAGCTCACACGGATGAAGGGCAAGAGAACACATTCCAGCTCTGGCACCCAGAGCCCCACGGACCCAGCACAACCAGGAATGGGATGCTGGGGTTCCAAAGCCAGCTGGGGATCTGGTGGAGATAATTTCAAAGAAGGCTTTGGTGCAGCTTTGCACCTCTGCCCTCCAGCCCTGCATGTGTTCCCCGGGCTTTGCCCCCAGACCACAGCAGTGCATTGATGTCTGCTCTCCCCAGTCCCTGCAGGGAGCCTGGCCAGCAGCAGTGCAGAACCTGCCTGGCAGAGCTGCTGGAGCCTGCCAGCACCCCAGAGCCAACCCTCAAACATTTCTGTCCACTGCAGAACAAATCCAAGAAGCCAGAGCTATTTGGAACAGACCTGGGGGCAAATGTCCCAAATCCAGAGAAAAATGCCAGTTGCTGACAAAAGAAATGATTCATAGAAGTGGTGCTTTCAGGGCAACTTTATTCTGGGGGCAGGAAAAATGAAATAACAGGCTTGGTGGCAGCTGGGAGAGTTGTGCTTCAGTGGAGCAGGAAAGAAACATCTGACTTTCGGAGGGACTTTTGCAGCAAAAGGGTTTGTAAGCACTGACCAAGCAGAGCTTTCCCCAGGACCCAGAGGAACACAACCATCCCCAGTACATGGGAATACCTAACACATGAATGTTATTGCAGAGGTTTATGTAGTTTTGATCTTCTTCCAAATGCTCAAGAAGGATGCAGCCATCCAGGCACAAATAATCCCCAGTGCAGCTGTGCTGGCTGCACTTCCAGCACCCTGGAGAGGAAGGAGCATTTCTGCATGTTGACCATCTGTTCTTCCCACTGTGCCTCTGAAAGGAGAGGGGAATTCCACCAGCCTCTGTCACCCAAAATCCAGCCTGAACTCCCAGCTGGGGATCACCCACCTGCACCAAAGGAATGGGGAAGAAGTCCAGCAACAGAGAGACACTGTGGAACAGGATGAAGTCTGAAGTTGGGATATTCATGAAGGCCCCCAGCGTTCTGATGAGCCCTGTCCCTTACTGCAAGTAAATAAAGAACTGGAGCTCCCCTCCCAAAGCTCAGGAGCTCCTCTCACCCTGCCCATAACACAGAGAAACTTCCATGGCCCTCAAGTGTAGAGGAAACTCCTGTTCTAGGAAAAAGAAAGCAATTTAAAAAATCAAAATAATCTGAAGCTACAAATCAAGCTCTTCTCTCAGTTAATATTTAATGTTGCAACTGGGTGCTTTTCAGAGGGGGGGAAAAGCACTGGGATTTCTTTGCTGCAGATTGACCTTGTGAAACTTAGCGTGTCCAGAAAAAAAAAAAAAAAGAAAAGGAATTTTGTTGAATATTTCAACATCTGGAGCCACTTAGTGGCAGAAAAAAGCAACTTCTTGAGAAGCACTTTTGATCTAAAGCAGTGGTTTAAAACCTTTTCCTATTTGCAGACGCACAAAATTTGTCCCTGCATAATAAATGCAAGTCTACTGACACTCACTTCTGGCATCCCAGTCAATTCTGGAGGTTTCTTAGATGTTCAGGAGCAGAGAGCCAAAGCTGTGCTTTCCCAGACCTGCCCAAGGACCTCCTGGACCACTTCAGTTCCCTGCATGGACAGGTGCTCACTTCATGAACAGATAAGCTGCAACAAGGTGACCTTGCCTCTCTGGACATGGTGTGGCCTTTTCCTAAACCAGAGACTGATTTTATCTGTGGAACTGGCATCACCTGATCGGTGTCCCCCTGACAATGCCCACAGAAAATCCGAGTATTTCTGCCTGGAAAGGTGCTCTCGGAGCTGCTCCGGAGAGTTAATTCAGGTTAATCTCATCATCTCTCCTGCGTCCCAGAGTCTCTGTGCCTGGGTCTCCAGCTGCCTTAGGGTCTGGGCAGGTCCTGGGCAGCCAAACTATTGCTGGAGCTCTTGCAGCCCAAAGGAGGCCAAGGAAGGACACGGTCCCACGGGGATAATTATGAGTTACCGCATTTAGGAGCAGAGGATTTGGGCACCATCCTCCACCCCTGGTGAGTTTTACTTGTGCTGTGATGTTTGGACATCACCTCACACCTCAGGGTTTGTGCTCAGCTGTTGATTTGACATGTTTAATTTCTCTGCCCCAAGGCCCACACGCTGCCCAAAGGAGATGAGTCTGTCCCCAGCACCGCATCTCGCAGTGGCAGCGGAGGGTGAATCCAGTTGTAAGGTGCCCTCGGGGAGCGTTTCTCACTCATCCAGCAACAAACCTGCCCTAATTGGTCAAGGATCTGTTAGCATATCACTGGGAAATCTGCTCAAAGCATACGAAGAAATCAGATTAAAAACAACGGCCGTGCCCAGCAAAGAATTGCATGGATCGGGTCTTTGTTCCCATTGTATTTCTCCTCGGCACATTTGATTAGTTTGGTTAATTGAACCTGTAACATACTCCATTATCATGCGCCAGCAAAAGAGGTTTTAGGACTCAAACAAATATGGCCATTATCAGCTGCTTCTGACATAGCAAACAGCACTATTAGCTCAGAGAGGCAGTGTTTTATGGATGGCTTTTTGGTAAATGGGCTGCTTAATCACTTTTTTTTTTCCTGTAAAAAGACTCCTTGGTGCTGCTCAGAGCCCGGGGTGCGGGACTGAGAGGGGACACAAGTTGCAAGGTCCGTGTGATACCTTTTCCCTCATTTTCTCACACAGGGAGATAAACCTTGTTTATCCAAGACAACTCCACAAATCACTGTAAGCACCTCTGGCAAACATTCACTCTTCATAACACCACGGACCAGCTCCAACCACGCCTCGGTTCATTCAGCAAGGGATGAATGAAAACTCATTTTCATTTCAACATACAAATATGTACAAATAAAATACATCTACACAAATATTTGCAGGGGGTGTCAGAGGATGGGGCCAGACTCATCAGTGGTGCCCAGTGATAGGACAAGAGCAACAGCCGCAAACCAAAACAGCAAACTTGCAGTTCTTAATTAGTTTTAAACTACATTTCTCTAGAATGTTCCTGCTTGGTCTTGGGCATTGGACATATGCAAGTGTTGATCTTATTTGCCATCACTTTTGGGGTTTGTTTTTTGGGGTTTCGTTTGTTTGTTTGTTGTTTTTTTTTATTATTTGGAAAATGTGGTCATCAAACTGAACTTCTCATAGGAAATGATGCATTTCACCACCTTTCTTGCTAAATGATGCTTTGGCCTTTTGAAACAGAAATTCAGTGTTTCAAGTCACATTTTCAGTTACAATAGTTCAAAGAATTCAGTTTGAAAATGTTTTGTAGTAAAATAAAAGTAAAGTATTGCTTTTCAGATGTCTTGGGTTTAGATTTTGAACTTCCATCCAGTTTTAGAACATTTTTTTGTTCAGTACTGAATATTCTTATAAGAGGACAGGTTACTTCTCTCTAGTCTGTGCATACCAAGGTACCTGAGTAAAATATATTGGCTGAGGCATCAGGAGTGTGATGTAAATGTTTTTGGTTTTAGATTCTATAGGTTTGTCAATGACTATGAATTTCCATAACCTAAATGTGGGCAATATTCCATGATACTATTCATGTGCATGTGAATGGGAAAATGTTGAATTGTTTCATGACCTCCTGTGCTGAGGACCCTCTGAAATTTAGAGCTGGTGGAATAGTAAACTGTGAAGGAATATCTGCATCTTCAGAGCCCCTCTGAACTCCACCAGTCATCTCAGAGAGATCCAGAGGAGGCTGATTGTGGATTAAAATGCAATTTAATTCAGAGCACATGAACAGTTCTCTGCTCCCCAGCTGTAAAGGTGGTTGATGTTTTCACACTCCTGACTGCAGCCACTCCAGTCCAGATTTCTAATTTTGCTTCTTAAGCAGCTAAAACTGTTTCACAGTATTTTCTAGGCAGAGAAGGATTTTCCACACAGAGATCTCCTGGCAGCTTTTCAAGTTTTTTACAAAACCTTTCCCTTTCCACACTTGGTGCCAGAAGCAGCATTTACCATGGAGAGTAAACTCACTAAGAAATAACAACTTCCATCCTTGTTTGCCAAGATTTTGATCAATTCATATCATCCTGTTATCCCAGGTTACCTGATCTCAGACCTTCCAGCTGGTGGTGTGTAAAACCTGAGGACCAGACAGCTTCATAACAGTGTGAGCACCTGATGGAAATGCTGAAATGCAGGGCAAGAAGTGCCTGTTACCCTCACAACAGAACTGGCTGATCCCCCAAACATTAAAAATCCCCTGTGGATGCTGGCAGTGTTTGTGGATTGGATTCCTCATGCTCTTAAGTAAAGGGATCTTGGCTTGAATGGCTCAAAGTCGGACAAAATACAGAAAAGAGGTCACAGAGAGGAGGTCAGCTGCTATTTCTTGAGAAGATGATGGATCCAGTGGAGGCACAATTTTCAGAGGAACCTGAGAACCAAGGGAATCCAAGCCAACCCTGGCATGGACACCAGCTGTATCAACTCTAGGGACAGCGAGACTAGGTAGGGTCTGAGGAGGAATTATTTAAATTGGAGCTTCAGAACCAATTCCCTCTGGGATCATTTTCCTGCCAATGGAGACAAGAGCCTTCAGAGAGCAATTCAGAGCCAAGGATGGACAGGGATTTATGGGGAACAACCCCTATGCCCTGCAGAAAGACAGCCCGGCAGTCATGGTCCCAATGAGGAGGTTCCTATTTCTTCTCATACACAAGGAACATTCCTGAGTGCTGGAGTTGTCCCAGCCATGAGCACAAAGCAGCACAAGCTCTGCAGGATGGAAGGGACCTGTGCTGAGGTCATGTGAAATTCCAGATGGTTTGAACCATATGAAAATGATCCTTTAAAATTTCGTTGAAACAAACCAACTGAAATTTGCTGCAAAGGTTTCATGAGGTTTTCTGCCTGATTTTCTGCCCAGGATCCACTCTGCTCTACAGCACAACCCAGCTCAAAGGTTTCAAATATGCCTCAAACTACACACCCTGCTTGCCAAAAAATTAATGGAAGCAATTAGTGTGGCAAAGCACTTCAACAAATAGTTCCATTCATTGCAGTGGTGTCTCACACTGGAGCTGGCAGTGACCCACACTTCCCGTCTCCTGCACTCGCTCTCCCTCATGCAGACACCCAGCACTTATTCAGTGGAAATATTTAGCTCACAAATCCCCACTCTGGGCTGTTGGGGAGAGGCTCCCAGACTTGCCTAAATGTATTTTCTTCCTTTTTCCTTTTTTTCAATTCAGTGCTTCAGCATTAGTGAGAATTGCCAGCCAGAAACCCTTAAAGCTGAAAGCCTCTATATTTTCCTAAACATAGCAAACCTGTGTTTCACATCCCTGAACAACACCAGGATTTGTACTCCTGTGTTTCTCCTTCCCTCCTGGCTCGATGGAGTCACCTCTAAGGACCACAGGGCCAGCTCCTGCAGCCCTTTCCACACCACAGGTTCTCCGTGCACCGCGCAGCACAGGACCCAGCCAGCCAGAGCCCCCCAAAACCTCTCCAGAGCCCCTCGGCAGCGACTTTCCCTGGAGACGCGCCCGGCTCTGGCAGCGCCCCGCGGGCGGGTTCAGCACCACGGACAGAGCGCGGAGCGGCCCGGAGCTCTTTACATGTGCTGTACGAGCGGTTTACGCGGGGTTTACGCGGGGTTTACACGGGATCTACGAGCGATTTACACGGGGTTTACACGAGGTTTATACAGCATTTACATGGGCTGTACGAGCGGTTTACACCGGGTGTACACCCAGTTTACATGGGGTGTACACGGGGTTAACACAGGGTGTACATGGGGTTTACATGGGGTGTACATGAGGTTTACACGTGGTGTACATGAGGTTCACACACAGTTTACATGCGGTGTACACACGGTTTACGTGCGGTGTACACATGGTTTACACTCAGTGTACACGTGGTTTACACGTGGTTTACACTCAGTGTACATGCAGTTTACACACATTTCACACACGGTTTGCACACAGTGTACACAGGGTTTACACGGAGTGTACACATGATTTACATGCCCTGAGTGCCAGCACAGCAGTAATTTCTGTAGTTGCCTGGCAAACAGTAAAAAGGCAGACTTGCTCATCCTAAATGAAACACAATAAAAAATATCCTTGAAAGAATTTTATAACCTGCCTTACCCCCAGACACATAAAGGCCCAGAAATTATGGGGCTGGGTTAGGAGTCAGCAAGTCCTACCATGGTAAAACAGGGCCCAATAAATGCAGGGTCCTGGTGGAGGTCAGACTGTATGAACGCAGTGTTGTTTTGGTGGGGGCCATCCCGAGTCTGTGTATTGTTTGGATAAGTGCCATCCCGAGGATGTGCTGCTGGACAGGCTCTGTAAATTCTCTCAACACCCTCTTCTGGCCAGAGGAGCCAGCAAGGTGCAAGGCTGGGCTCCTCCCTGCCTTGGTGCATTTCATACAAGGGGTGGCAGTAGCTGGTCTGACTCGACTGGGCAGGGAAAAGGTAAAATAACTCTCCACAAGATGATAATCCAATTCCTTTGCAGAAGAAATAAATCTCCATTACTGCCCCACACCTCTGCTGCAGTTTCCAAACGGCCTCTGTGTCAAAGGAACTGCTTTTATGATGGATCTGGGGCATTTATTATGACAGCACAAGGCATAAACACTGCCCAGCATCAAACAGCTTGAGAGCTCTGATTTCAAGGTAAATGCAATAAGAGAAGAGAACCTTCCCACACCAGGGAAATGAAGACTGTTTTAGTAGATTATGGTGGGAGCACAATGATTTCACTACAGAGAATTTCATTCCCCCATCTAGCCCAGAGTTCATGAGGAATACTGTTCCTGTTTCAATTACTCTGAGCCTCAGTGCCTCCCCCAGAAAATGCACGTCTCCTGTCTGTGAAGAAAAGACCAGAACACAAAGGCAGTGACCCCCCTTTTACAGCACCAGGCCCATCTCTCATGGGAAAGGATTTCACATGCAAGTAGTGCTGGAGCCCTGCTTCCAGAGTCCCCAGGTGCCCAGGAGAACAAGATGTAGGTGTGGCAGAACACACACAGGAGGTCACCACTTTGGCTGATGCCAGTCAGAGACCTTTCCTCCTGCTGCCCCAGCTCACCCATGGTGGTACCTGGCCCACCTCTCCTGTTCCAGCAGTGCTGCCAGGCAGAAAAGACCCAAACTTCTCCAGTTTGGAGTGATACTTTTAGCAGGGCTCTCCAGCCAGCAGAATTTAGGTGGAAGGGTCATGAGTCAGTCTCCTGCCTCAAAACAAGTTCTGCCAAATGGGGCCAGGACAAGGTCTTTCCCCTTTCTGGTGTGTTGGATGAATTTCTTTGCTGTCTCCTTTTCAGCATAAGACATATTTTCAGCTGGAAAATTTCCCACCAGAAAACTGCACTCTGAGGGCTGAGAGACTCCTGCAGCTTCCGAAGGGATTGTGGTGATTTCATCTTCTCATTTTAAAAATGAAACTCCACCTGAAAGTGCCCTGAACAACTAATCCAGGCCCAGGAATTGTGTGTCCAAGGGCAGAGCTCCCCTGTGCACAACTGCTGTGGAAAGAAACCCCCAGCCACCACAGCCTGCTTTGCAGAGCTCTTTTCTCATCAAATAGACACATCACTATCTCAGGGATAAAGTCTCCCTAGCAGAGGAACTGGTAATTTGGGGATCCTGGCCCAGTTTCTTTGTGTGGCAGCCTTTCTGCTGCCTGGCCCCGTCACTCAGGGGTTTTGTGCACGGGCAGGAGTACTGTGTGCGTCACAGTACAAACCCTGGTGCCTCTAGAGTTTCAGAGCCCATAAGGTTGGACTCCACCTAAAAGGGGTTTTCAGGATGGCACCTTTAAATTTAGGAGTCTGAAATCCACCTACACCTCTCCACGCCCTCGGCAATAAAAATCCAGCTACCTAAGGCTGGAAAAAGTGTTTTCACTGAAGCACAATGACCTGTAAAGCACAACTCCCACCCTGTGACTCCAGGGCACCTAAGTTGGTGTTAAAGTGATTTTCTGAACAGGCTGAACCCCGGATGCCTGAATCCTCAGCTGCACACCCTGCTGCTGCTGCTGGCTGTCCCTCAGCTCCTGTCCCTCGGGAATGTGCTGCTCTAACGAAGCTCTAATCAGACTCTGTTGCCCGGGGCACTCCTGAGGTCAACAAGGAGCTTCAAGGCAGGATATCATCACAGCCAGGCTCCTGAGCTGCCCGTCCCATGCCAAATACTGTTTTTACTCCTTTTCTTCCTGCAGACGAAGGTGGAAGATGAAATGTAGGAGATGAGAGAGAAATTGAAAATTGCTAATCTCTAATTTCAGCTTGATAATTTCCTTTGGCCTCTGGGGTATTAAAATTATAACACTTTCAGACTTAAAAAAAGGCATCAACTCTATGATTGACAACTTTCTTAATAACATTTTTCTTTTCAGAAGGCATTACACTGAGTTAATCTTTAAATACAGTCAATTACTGCTTCTATCTATAGGATCAAATGGCCTCTTAATCATACAGGGAGAAAAAGACACCACTTCTGTGTACTTTGTGTGGAGGTTTGGGAACCACTGATACAAACCAGCGAGGAATAATGTCACACCTCATCACTCAGGAGGATGTGATCAAACTCCTGGAGTTACCTTTGTTTGTACAAACCCCATCCTTCCAATTGGTTTCTCTTCTGAAGAGCTGCCAGAGGGTTGTCACCAGGGCAGAGCAAAGCCTTGGTTTGCAGCAACCACTCCTTCTCACACATCCAACCCTCTCAGCTCCCTCCAAACATGGGCTGAAGCCACACACCTCCCCAAAGCTGCCTGTGGAGCTGAGCTGAACAGAGCAGAGCAGAGCTGAGCTGAGCTGAGCTGAGCTGAGCTGAGCTGAGCTGAGTTGAGCTGAGGTGAGCTGAGCTGAGCTGAGAGGAACAGAACTGAACAGGGCTGAGCTGAGCAGAGCAGAGCTGAGCAGGGCTCAGCAGAGCTCAGCAGAGCTCAGCAGGGCTCAGCAGAGCTCAGCAGGCTTCATCCCCTCACCCCCAGCCGCCCATGCCGGGGCTGAAGGAGGGATCTGCAGCCAGATCAGTTTGCAGGCAGGCCCTGGGAGCAGCCCCTCTCCAGAGCTTTGTCTGAGCTCCCAGCAATGGTATCTGACTGGGAGCGGACAGGGCAGCACTCAGGATTAAGGGAGCCCATATTAGCTCTTCCTGCCCTGCTCTCTCAGGGTTTGGAGCAGGTGCCTCTCCCTGCATTCCCACAGACTCCTGCCTGGCTGCCAGCCAGTCTGAGGACAGTCACCAGCAGCTGTCAGGCTGATGGGAGGGCCTGGACATCTGAGTGTGAGGCCACATGTCACCAGGAAGGACAAACAGCACCACTGCCTTCCCTCTAATCCAGAATAATTCCCTCTTAGAAATCTGATCGGGTTTATAGACCTCCAGCATCCAGATCCTGGGGAAATCCAAGTAGGGAAGGGCACTCCTTCTCCTGCCTTTGTTCAGTTATGATGGGGTGGGGAATGTTTTCTTCTCAGCACCACACTGGTAAGAAAACAGAGCACAGAAGGCCATGAAACATTTCAGAGCACTCTGGTTTCTTCTCCCCTTGAAGAAGCTTGAAAGCATTTGAGCACGTGGTGTGACACTGGTGTGTGTAAAGGGCTGTGTTCTGAGCAGGGACTTGGACCTGAGAGATGAAAGAAAGCCTCTGACATGTTCCTCAGCTCCTCACATAAGGCTATTTCTAGCCTTACCACCTCTGTGGATACTATTGGGAATTTTGCAGCAGATGAGAAGGGACAGGAGAAGACAATCAGATAAATAAAGTAAAAAGAACCTCCTTTGAAACTGTCAGAAGCTGATGGAAAACCATTGAGTGCATGAGAGGTGAAATGTTTGCACACACAGGACCCGTTCTGAGAGCCAGTTCTGGAACTGCTGCTCGAGAGCCTTGGGAAGGATTTAACCCTCTCAAACACCATGGTGCTTTCAATAGATCATGTGTAAAATACCTCCTTCAGCCTAACCACAAGTCAGGGCCTGAAGCAGGAATCAATAGCAAAGCTCCTGCTGTGTTCTGAAGAAGGTCAAATGAAACAACCACAGTGGACTCTTCAGCTTCAGATTCTATCAGGGGACAGGAGAGGGAGAACATGAGTAGCCATCACACAGAGGAACAGAGCATTTGCCCTACTTTTGCCTCTGCAAATGTGAAGATCTTAAAAAAAAATAAAAATCAAAGAGTGCAGTACACCAACCTTTGTGCTACCACGGAAACATCGTTCCCTTCAGGAGATAAACCATCCCTGGCAGAAAAGTTATACAATTCATTCAGGTCAAAAGCACATCCAGAGTGAGGACCTGAATCCATCAAATCTTTTACCACTGCCCTCTGATGGGGAAGAGAGTGCAGGTTAAGAATTCAAGGCAGAAGAAACCCAAATTCTGTGTTTCATCTGGGAAATCCAGAACAAAATAATATCACAAAGGAAGCTTTCAGAACAATTCCAAGCATTACATTAGTTTGGCAGACTCCACTCAAAAGTTTCTACTCCATAATTTGCAGATCATATTGGGCCAATATTTTTTTAAATTAAGAAACACCAATCAGAAGCCTAGGTGCATTATTTAATTTTTGGGGAGCAAAGGAGGAGTTTTGCTGCGTGGTGTGGAGCCTGAAAGATGGCAGTAAAAGAAAATCAGGATACTATAAAGTTATCAACATCAACAAAGTGAAAAGTGAAAAACCAGGAGCAATTTCCAGCCTCCTCCAGTGGAATTCATTATGTATTCACTGCACAGAAAATTTCAAAAACTTTCTTTCAAATGGACCTGTTTAAATGTATAAAATGTGTAGCAGATTAGGTGATTCTGTAACCAGGCTCCCAGTGGGACTGACTTAAGTGGAAACAGCTCTTTAGAGGAACATCCTGAAATTTGTTTTGACTTATCTCCTGAGCTGTCTAGAGATTTAAATCGTCACTCAGTTGTGGGCTCCTAACTCTGCCTGCATCTTAAAATAGCACAGGAAATGGGTTTCTAAAAGGCTGTTAAATAACACAAATGCTGGCAAAGAAAAAAATAAAAGTTAATTTTTCTATTCCTCTCCAAATGGGAGAAAATGTTATTGACCTGTTCAAGCTCCAAGGAAATTTTCTCCCAAGTTTAAAGAACTTGTTGTTTGAGCAGATTGCATTACCCAAATTGCCTCCTATGGGAGACCTGATCACTTACTGCCATTTCTAAGAGCTGTTCCTCTTCCAGTACATGCTCATGGCACCCCTGGTGAAACTGCAATGGAATAACTAAACCCATCCCAAAAAATTTCTGTTTCCTAGAAAAGTGGGCAAGCTGTGCCAGGGGAGGCTCAAGCTGGACACCAGCAGGAATTTCCCCATGGAAAGGGTGGTCAGCGATTGGAACTGCCCAGGGAGGTTTGGAGTGCCCATCCCTGGAGGTGTCCAGGGCAGGGCTGGAGGTGGCACTCGGAGCTCTGGGCTGGGAACGAGGTGGGGACCAGGCACAGCTGGGACTGGCTGATCCTGGGGGGCTTTTCCAACTGAATCCTTTGTGATTCCAGGATCAAACCTGCATCTGTGAGTGACAATAACCTGGGGCTGTGGGCAGGCTGCAGCCCCTGGGACTGCCGTGGAGCATCTCTGTGCCCCTGAGGGACTGATGGCACAGCAGGGGCAGTCTGGAGCCCCACACCAGGGGCAGTCTGGAGGGGCTGATGGCACACCAGGGTCAGTCTGGAGGGGCTGATGGCACACCGCCAGGGACTGATGGCACAGCAGGGGCAGTCTGGAGCCCCACACGGGAGTCAGTCTGGACCCCAAATGAACATCCTGACCGTGCCTGTGGCATGGAGCTGCTGGGAGGATCAGTCTTTGATTTGCACCATGGAATCTCCATGAGGGGATGGAGAGCATCTGGAGCTCACCTGGAGGCAAACTGGGGATTCACTTCAGAATGACAATCATCCTGTGAACCCAGATTCACTGACAATTCATCCCTGCACAGGCAAAACCCAGGAATCAAATCCAAAGCAGCTGCCAAGGTGCCATTTAGAGTCACTGGGAAAGGCGACTTTCAGAGGGGAACTATGAAGAAAGCTCACCCTTTAAAAGGGTACTTCAATGCCTCAGCAAAGCTGCCTGGAAGTTTTTTGAAGATTTGATTAGAAAACACCAATTAATCTGTTTCATCAAAAAACAAGTTTTCCTGGGAAAGCATCTGTTTTGATGTTGAGGGTTCTTTACTCTTTTTTTTTTTTCTTTTTTAATTTAGAAAAAAAGAGAGACAGAAGTTATAAGCAAAGAAAAAATTCAGTTTTCTGGTTTAAAATTACTTTGAAATTTAAGCTAATTGCAGTCAAATAAATATTTTAAAAATAAAAAACATTCAAAACCAAAATGGAACATGACCTTTCTGGAGATTTGCATCTTCAGAAGGAGAAGTGCACTTCTGGAGCTGTCATCTATTTTGTGGGTAAAAGAAAAAAAGGAGATGTATATATATATATTTAAAACTATTCTTAGTAAAAGAGTAACAATCCACAGACTCTGTTTGATGGCTCTTTGGCATCCCCAAGGCCCTTTGGGGGAGTGATGAACACATCTGGGGCTCAGCCTCGTGCCTGACAGGCTCTGTTATCTCAGAGGGCTGGGGGACACCCACCTTCACCTTGGATCCCAACTCCCCCAGTTCCCAGCGACATCCCAGAGCATCTCTGCTCGAGTTCAGAGATCCCAATAACCAAACAGATGAATAAACACGGAACAGCCCCACCTCGTGCCGCTGCCTCCCCTTCCCTCAGCCCTCCAAATGCTGCTCCACAGAGATAAGCCCCTGGCATTTTTCCTCCCAGCCTCCAATCAGCCATTATCATAAAAAAAGTGCAAAGCATCTATCAGTCGTGCAGCTCAGTGATTTATGTTCAAAGTTAGGATTATCTATTCTGCTTAAATCCCTTCAAACAGGAAACTGGATAAAAGAGAATCGCGCTCTGCAGATAAAATTGGAATATAGGTTCGTGCAACAGAATGACAGGCAGGTTTTTATCTCTGGACGGCTCCAACCACCTCATTTTGTCAGGAACTGTTCATTATCTGCAGCCGGGGACTCGCACAGTGACCTCAGTGACATTCTTGCATCTTCTCCCTCTGCTCTGTGTGCAGGGCAGGGCTTGGGCAGCTCCTGAGCAGGGCTGGGCAGGAACCCGGCAATAACCCAGCAAGAACCGGGCAATAACCCAGCCAGAGCCTGGCCAGAACCCTGCAAGAACCCTGCAAGGACCCAGCAATAACCTGGCAATAACCTGGCCAGAACCCAACAAGAACCCGGCCAGAACCCGGCAATAACTTGAGGCTGAAGCCCAAAATCAGCCCCGAGCACGGGGCCAGGCAGGGCAGTGCCCCCCAGGGTGTCTCCGCACTGATGGGCCCCTCTGCCCCTGAATGCCCAGCTCATCTCCTCTGCCCCTGAACTGATGCCCTCCGTTCACCAAAAGGAGGGAAAAAATATAAATCTGTTGAGGCAACAAACAAATAAACACCAACTCCAGCTGAAACAAACGCCAACCTGAGCTGAAACAAACACCATCCTGAACTGAAATAAATACCATCCTGAGCTGAAATAAACACCATCCTGAGCTGAAATAAATACCAACCCAAGCCGGCCAATTTATCAAACAGTAAAACAAGTTTCCAGTGTCGGCTCCTTTTGACCACATCTTTTCCAGCATAGCAGGACTCAGGGTTCAGTAATTTATTACCTCCCTCCGACAAATAACTTCTCTATCCTGTAACCATTACGCTTCATCTCTCTTTATTCTGCTTAATTAGGCACTATTATTGCTGGCACAGTAATGAGGCTTGAGGAGCACCACGGGCGAAGGTAGAATGCTTTCTTAATCCAGTGGAGGCCCTTGTGACAGGCCAGGCATTCATGGCCCCGCACAAAGGCGCTTTGTGGGGCTGGAACTGACTGCCACTGCTGCTCACACACCTCGGCTCGGGCACTGGCAGCTTGGGGCGGTTCTGAGGAGCAGAGAGAGCCAGGGAAGGGCAAATGACCCCTTGGAGTGGAAAGGAGGGGAACAAAGGAGAAAAATCCATCAGGATCTGGGGATAGGGGAGTCCTGCAGCCTGCACACCACCACGGCTGATTCACCAATTTACTGAGATATTACTGAGATATCACAGAGATATTAGCCTGATTTACCTGCTGAGACAGGAGCAGGCAGAAGGGTGGGAAAGTGCTGGGACACTTGAGGGACTCAGGTAGTTTCAGACCGAGTGAGGTGACATTTTTCCTTCCTCCACACATGGCTCAGACATTGAAGAATCATAATTGTTTTCAAAACACTTACATGACTTGAGTGCCTGCTTGAGGGGATTGATGTTTTTGGGAATGTCCCAATTAACCACCTTGGTTTTCCCTTCTGGAAAACAGACCCAGGCAAGGGTAAATCCTTCTGATAACTGAGAGGCACTGACTTGTAGGGGTATGAACCCATGTCCAAAATGGGTTCTGGCAGCTATCTGACTTTCTGTTGAAGACCTTAGAACCATCAGCAGAGGGACCAGTGACAGGCTGGTGTCAGCATTGCTTTTGGCAGAGAAGGGAGAATTGCTGCTGGATCCTACTCATGCTGCATAAGTGAAAGAAGTCCATACCTATTTACATTATTTAGTAATGTTTTAAATATTAATAATGTTATTCTTCAGCATTTGAGGTATTTGAGACAAGATTCTGCTGAGTGAGGCTGCGAGACAGCCAGCTTGGAGTGCATTAGGCTGGAAGGACAAGCTGAGGGCAGGAGGTGCCTGGGTTGCACTGTTTTCCACTGGCAGGAAGCAAACCTGGATCCAAGGCAGAGCTGTCTGCAGCTGGGACTGCTTTCCTTTACTCCAGGATGAGGAGTCCATCGGGATGAAAGCAGGAAAGGACCACGAAGACCTTTCCTCACCTTTCCTCATTTACTCAGAGGCTTCACCTAAAGATTCAGAAAGGGCAGGAGATTAATTGTACCAGCTGCCACCTCTGGTGTGTGTAACCACAGACTTGGGACCTTCCTGCTCTTTCTGCCTGGAGCCTGACAGAGCTTTGGGAGATGTACAGCCTGCCAGCCCTGGACATCTTGGGGATTTGTTCTCCCCAGTGCTCCTTCACTCACTTCTCCTTCTGCATGGGTCTGATTCCTGCCTTCTGTAAAATGAACCCAGGGCTCAGCAGGAGCAGCTGGGGATGGGGGAATTGTCCCAGAATCCCAACACAAGTGTTCCCAAGCTTGGGTTTGCCTTTGCACCTGGGTTTCCACACCCCCTGCTTGGGGCATGGAGCCCTGAGCCATCCAGGATAGGGTGGCCAAGGGGGAGCAGGTACCAAGGTTTGCTGACAGATCTCCAAATTTCTAACAGATCCACACCTTCTTTATCCTACTGTGGCACCACAAAATGGCCTCTAAGGAGGGGCATGTGGGACCTTCCTGAACCTGTCCTGCACTTTAAGAGAGCTGTAAAGCAAGAAAATTGAAGCCTGGAGCATCCAAAAGACTTTTTTTGTCCCAAGGTGGGAAGAATCAGCTTGGTGCCAGAGCCTTGCAGGAAGCTGCCTGTCCTTGGTACATTTTAGGGTGTTAGCTGTGGAGACTTGGTCCCAGCAGCTGCAGGGAGGCAGAAGGCCAAGGCCCCTGAGCTCTTGTTCTTTGACATGAAATGGAGTTTTGAGCTCTGTCAAAAGGCTGAAGGAATTGTTCTTTCTGGGCTCTCTGGTGTCCCAGGATGTGAAGTGTTCCAGTGGGGCAGAGCAGTGCTGCTCCAGAAATACAAACTTCAAAGTCCTGCTCTGCCATGGGCTGAGATGCTGATTTGAAAATATTTCCCAAACATGTTTTGCATCTGGAGAAACCCAGCATTAGAGAGAGAAGTGGGAGAGCACTCCCTTGCAGAGGAACATCTGCACATGTGCTGGCAGAGTCCCGGAATCACAGAATTACAGAATATCCTGAGCTGTAGGGACACACAGGGATCACCCAGTGCAGCTCCTGTCCCTGCACAGACCTCCCCAACAATCCCACCCTGGGCATCCTTGGAGTGGTGTCCAAAGGCTCCTGGAGCTCTGGGACCGTGCCCATTCCCTGGACAGCCTGGGTAGTGCCAGCACCCTCTAGGGGAAGAACTTTTCCTGAAATCCATTCTGACCCTCCCTGGCCCAGCCCCAGCTGTTCCCTGGCTCCTGTCCCTGTCACAGAGAGAAAAGATCAGTGCCACCACTCTCACCACTAGGTCAGAGTTCTTTGGAGACACAAGAGTGGAAAAATCCTACTGATCTCAATTCTCCAAAAGCCATTTTCAGTAACGGACAGAAAGGAAATAAAACCCATTTCGCAACTGCAACATCAAACAGAATTTTACTGTTGCACTTCTCTGTATATTCCATCTTCATCAATCCAAACACTTCTCCAATGGTGTTTTTTCTGTTTGTATGATTGTTTTTCCCACAGTAAAAAAAACCCTGAACCTTTATATTTGGCCTCCCAGAGGCAGTAAGGAGCTAGGAAGGCTTTTACAGGTTCTTTGGTCAGAGTCCCTGAAACGTTTAGATCCCATTTCAGCTCAGCCACACCTTCCCCATGACTGCACAGTCCCCAGGATGTTTAGAAGCAGTTAATCAAATATCTGAAATGAGACAGCAGCATTTGACATATATTGCCACTCTCAGGTGCTGTATAGTTTTTATCCCTTTGGCTATTACCTGATGCATTTGATCTTTCTGTTTAATGCTCCGTTCCCCCATTAACTTCTTCACTTCCTCAGCTCCTGTGCTCGGCAGAACAGGGACCAGCTTTGATAAAAGCACACATCACTCCAATTCCCTTCCTTGGAGCTTGCACTTGAAAGGGACACGGCCAAGGTGTTTGCCATAATGTTTAAAGTACGTTCCCCACCCCATCAATCTGTGTTTGCAAGAAGCCTTTGAAAGCTTCCAACCGGGATCACTTCCCTGAGCAAAAACTTTTCCAGCAGCGCCTGGGAGGAGAGGCTGCTGCAGGAAACAGCAGGCCCACTGTTCTGCTTTGCATTTCAGCCCTGCCACACAGTGTGCTGAGGCAGCTCTCCCATCCTCAGGACTCCCTTCCGCCCCAAGGCCATCTGATATTCCTGCAGAACCATCAGGAAGCCAGAGGAATTAATAGCTGTAGGATGTTCTGTGAGCCTTGAAAGGTAAAAAAGCAGAATATCTGTCTCCTTGTGGCTAATTCAGTATGACTTCCCGGTTTCTTGCAAATGTGTTGGCATTTATTTAATCAGATGGAATAAGGCAGGGGGAAACCACGGGGGGATATTTGCTGTTATTTACTGTTATTAAGAAATCCCACAGGCTGCAGCAGAAGCCACCAGGAGAGACCCCACACACTGTAGGCTTCAGCTGAGTTACCCCTGAGCTGGAGGCCCACATGGTGCCCACAGAGGGGTTTTTTGTGTCCTCAGCAGTCCCGACCTCACAGGGCAGCCCCAGAGCACCCCCACCCTCCCCTGGGCTTGCTTGGATGGGTGCAGAGAGTGGGAACAGCAGCATCAGGAATGAGCCTGTGCCTCAAAAGGCTCCCTCTGTCCCCTCACAGCCCGTCTTGTCCCCTGGACCCCCCAGTGACACTCGGGCCATGCACTGGGGTGATATCCTCATTAAACACAGTCTGATGGAGATGAGCCTTTGGGTTCAGCAATCCCACATTGTCCAAGGGCTGCTGCTCCCTGCATCCCACCCTGCTCCTGCTCCTGCTCCTGCTCTGCTCCTTTTCACCCCTCCAGGGCAGGGCATTTTGGCTAAAGCTGTCTCCTTGATACAGCCCTTGATATATCTCCTTGATACACAGCCCTGCCAGGACACCGAGGGTGAGACTGAGGGCACTGAATTTCCTTCAGCTGGACAGGTGATCCCACTGCAGACTGCTGTGTGGGATCCCAGGGCAGACTTCAACCCACTCCCTAGAGAGTGCTCTAAGTTTTGTTTTAGAAAAAGGAAACCAAGGCACAGGACACCTTTAGCTAATCAAGAAGCCTCCTGAATAATAGGGAGAAATTGAGTCTCCCCCATCCCAATGGAATCATATTCCATTTATTCCTCATATATCCTTTGATGCTTTCTTATGAGTTTGCTTTTGCCCTCCTCTCTCTCTTTTTCCTTTCTCCTTTTTAAGACATTCCTCTAATATTTTCCTGGCTGCTTGAAATTTATGGAGGCTTCTCAATGTTGTAAAACCTTTGAGGAGTGGGCTGGGAATTGTTCCATGCTTGTTCCCAGACAACACAAGGAAATGCAAGGTATTTATCCAGTCTGGCCATAATATTCCACCTTCAAAATTCCATTTCCCCAGTGAAACTGCAGCCCGGGCTCCTACTGCTGCCAGATGATATGGAGGGGAGGTTGTGTTAAGTTGAAATAATCCCCCACAGCCTCCTCGGGCTCTTTGGCTAGCTCAGTTCCTTGAGAGGATTTGGAGGAATATCTCAGGGACAAGACAAAAGATTCCAAAAGAGGCTCTTACCCCAGGATATATTCCAAGACGTTTATTCTCAAAGGGTTCCAGGGAAGAAAAAGAGCGAACAAGGAAGAACAGGGGCTTTATCTAGTCTACTGCTCAGGGAAAGCTAGCTGGACCTCAGCCAATTAGGTCAAGGAAGGAAGGAAGGAAGGAAGGGTCAAACTACATGGTTACAGGCTTCAGGGGTCCTGGGGAAAAACCATTCCCCAGAGAAATACAACATTAAGTTATTGATGTTTATTAAAGGGAGGAAAGTTTCGGATTGGTGCTGGTTAAGATTCATCTGGAAGCAACAAAAGAGCCTGATGGAGATAAATCTGTCCATCACACAAAGTCGTCAACAGAATTTATTAAGACTTAACACCCCCGCATTACACTCAAACTGTATCTCGTTGTTATTTTCTTTCTGACCTCCTGTAAACTGGACTAAGTAATAAATTCATGTGTCATATCAGCTTTTCCTATCTATTCTGGGCACAGTTTTCCCTTCCTCAGAGATTCTGCATCAGATCCAAGCCCCCCGAGCCTTACTTGGCAACAGGGGGCAGGCAGCACAAGCAGCTTGGCTGACAGCTAATTATTTCCGGCATGGAGATCGCTCAGGGATAACATCACCTGGAGATGGACTGGGGCTTCCTCACTCAGGCCCTTCTGCAGAGCAGAGAGAGCAGCAGACCAGGGCTGTCCCAAGAGGGCAGAGATAGTCCTGGTCTAAAACCCCAGAGAAATTGCTGCATTAACAACAAGTGACATCAGACTGTGACCTGGAATTCTGCTCCTTCCTCTTCCCCCATGAAGCTGATGACAAAAATCCCCCTTTGAAAGGTGGGACAAGCAGCTCTGGGCTCTGGGGACGCTCAAGTGACACCAGATTGCAAGGGGAATGACCCTGAGGTGTCTGGCACATGCAGCAGCCCCATTCCCAGGGTGTTTCTCACTGCTGGTAGGAGATGTCCCCGGGCTCCAGGACAGAGCATGTCCACGCTGTGGGCAGCACAGGCAGGGCTAGAGGTGGGCTCTGGCTCCAGGGTGGTTTTTTTGCAAGCTGCAGGGTGTGAGTGAGGAGAACAGCAAGTGAGGGCTGGGAACACAAGGGCTGCTCTGACCAAAGCACGTCTTTAAAACCTCACCCTGAAAAAATCCTCCCTGTGGAGCAGCATCGTGGGGAGAAGAACCTGCTCCTAGCCGGAGGTGGGATTAATTTGAAAGATAATCAGGTTAAGGGTTTTTCATTACGAAAATGTCATAACCTTTTGTGAAAGGGAGAAGAGGGATTTATTGACCCATTTTCAGTGACAGAAGAGACTCAGGGAATCTCTGCAGCCCAGCCATGGCCAACCATTGATCCTCCCAGTGCCAGGGCAGGAAAAACCTCCCAGAGACCCAAGCAGAGCACTCAGAGCACCACAAGAAGGAGCTGATGCTGTGGAGGCATCCGGGAGGCTCCTGGGTGGGGATCAAAAATGCAGATGTAGGGATTTGTGGAGCCTTTTGCTCAGAGAGCTTTGGGAAGATGCTGACTTCAGGCTGTGGGGGTGAGAGGGGATCGAGGTTGGCATCGCTCCATCTCCTCCTAATTGCTTTTTATAAAATTCTGCACCTGCAGGATGAGGTGATTGATTAACATGCTTCATAAATCTCAGGCAGTTCAACAGCTACAACTTAAAGTTCCAGCCATAAAAAATAAAAGGGGTTTCCAAGGGAACCCAGTAGTTTCCACAAACATAGTTGATTTGGTTGAATTCTTTTTCTAATGAAAACTTTCAAAATGAAACAAAATGATAAATGTTCATTTTGAAAGGCATCATTTTGGGGTTGTTCCCCAAATCTGGAGGGATTCTGCCTTTTCACTCCTTTCTTTCTCCCTTCTTTTTCTTCCTCTTTAAAGTTCTCTCTTTCAAAGGCTGGAAAAATACCCACAGAACAATTTCCTCTTTTTTCCTTCTTGACTTTCCTCATTTTTGCAAGAGGAATATAAAATGAAAAACAAACCAAAAACAAATGGAAAGGAGTCCAAACACAACTTTAAATAACAACAAAACCTGTCTTCCCTGGGATAATTAAACTCATCATCTTCTTTTAAATATTTCATTTAAAATAAATGGCCTTCCCCAAACAGATCCACTTTCTGTGCTTATTTGTTATCTGACACTGGATCTCAAAGGGAATTTGAAGGATGGATGTGGCTGTGTCCCCTTAAAAGGGGGATCATCAATGTACAGAGCTGTGGGATTTTGGTGAGTGGGGACTCCCCCACAGGTAGGGGGAAGAGACCCAATACAGAGCTGAGCACAAACACAGGATTCCTGGTGGTGTAAAGTGCATCATCACATCCTGGTGCCCTGGACACAAACACATCCCTCCAGCACCTGAGCCCCATCCTGACTGTGAGAAGAGCTCAGTGAGAGCATTAAACAACAGATGCCAACTCCACCAGGAATTTGGGCAATAGGTGTTATCACAACTGACAGTCCAAAGGGAGAGACAGCCCCAGGCGGTCTCCATGTCCATGCTCCAGAAACCTTTGTCCAGCAGGACTTTTGGCTGTGGCCATATTTGTCTAGGAGATTTATTTTAAACATGAAAAATCTGTTCTACAAGAAAAAACTAATAAACAAAATCGTCCTTTTTTTCCCCCTCTGTGAAAGCGTCTCCCTGAAGACAAATATTTTAGTTACTCACATTTAAGGGTCCCAAAGAAGCTGTAGTTTAATAATAAATAATGCAGTTTATATCATAATATCAGGTTAATCCTTGCAGAAAACTTTCAGCAATGCCAAAGGGCTGCCCCAGTGCACCTGGGGTTACACACCAGGGTAAGAGGGTCCTGCAGGCTGATCCAGCCCCTCCCAGCCCCTCAGCACTGCCTGGCTCCTCTTCACCACTTGGCCCCTTTTGCTGCATCTCTTTCCCCTCTCATCCTCGTGGCACTGCAGGGGTATAGCAGGAAATCTCAGCTGCCAGATGCCACCTAATATTTCTGAGGAGATGAGTGGGTGCAGCTTGGCAGAGAACTTCCCAGTTTGATCCAAGTGGCCCCATCTGTCTGTCCCTTAGGGGAACCACAAAGCTGACACTGAAATATTCTGTGTGCACTCGATGGTTTTCCCTTTCTCTCCATTTTCATGGGTGCAATTGTGCAATCACTGCTATTTTTATGTTGCTCTACAAAGGTTTCATGACCACATCAGAGCCTTAGCACTTCATTCCTGGTGCCCACATTCTCCCACAGCTCTGTTTGAAAGGAAGATCTCAGGGCAGATGATAATTCCAAGCAGCAGGAGCTGAAAGGGAATTAGAGGACTGCACAAGCACATGGTCATGGAGACAGGAAGGGCAAGGTGAATGCTCTGAAAAAACACAGAACAATATTATTTTTCCCTTTGCACTGGGGAAACATTGATTTTATTCCCTGCTCTGAAACACCTCTCGCTTTTTCCTTCTGCACATAAATTGGATGAGAATTCTTAGCTGAAATGGAAACATTATTCAGGGAGTAATTTCTTCTTTATTATTATTATTATTTGAGGCTAACTCCATAGCTTGTAGGACTGCTCATTTCAGACAGGCAAAGCTCCTTTCTCCAGCATCTGAGGCTGCAACCTTTCCCTGACCTCCTGCTCTGGAGGTTAACGTGAGGTTAACGCTGCAAAAGCAAATCAAAGCCCGCATGACACCAGTTCCCTGTTCCTGTTTGTGTTGCTTTATGGCTCCTGGGACCCCGTGCCGGAGCGCCTGCCATCCCCCGGGGGGGCTCCCAGGCAATAATGGCTCTTTATTTCCTGCCTGCGAGCACATTTCAACCCTTGCCTTTAAAAACAACCAAAGAAATTTCTCTCTTGCAAGAACCTCATTGTGAGCAGAGCAAATGAGAAGTGGAGATGATGATAACCTAATCACAGGGCTCTTTAAATACGTGGAATTTCCTCTGGAGTAACTGGGTTGAATATCTGCCAAGCACCAGAGCTCCCAACATTTCCAACAGGCAGGCAGCGTGTCAGGAGAGCAAACGGGATGAATTGCTCTGGATTTGGTTGTTGCATGACCTGAGCTGGTCCCTAGACAGGAGGGCCACCTTCTCATCCTGCTGCTCTCGTGGAAATGTGGTGCTCTCTGGATGTGCTGAGCTTTGGCTTAGAACAGTGACAAGGAATTAAACCCAGGAGTGAGACAGGAAAGGAGGAAAAACTGGAGAGGTCAGTGTGATGTGCAATGGGGACATTTCCTCGTGGATATGTTTCTGGAGGGGATGCAGGGAGGTGCCCAAGGCTGCAGAAGGGATGTGTGGAAAGGAGGGATTTGCTCAGGACCCCCTGAATGCCACCAGTGCCTCTGGCAGCCAGACACCAGATCAAGTTACACGTTTAAACACGAACTGGAGTGCCCTGCTCGCAGCACATTTGATGTTCTGATACATAATCCCAAAAGAGGAATAATAGGAACCATAGGAAGCTGCTTTCCCTGTGCAGCTCCTTGCAGCCAAGTCCTTGATCCATTTGCTTTCATCTCAAGCAGAGAAATTTTTCATCTCCCGTTTTATGATCTCTTTTCTCAATAGGTTGGGGCTGGGCAGCGGGGTTGTGTGTTCTCCTATATAATGAGAACAATCAGAGCCGAGCAGTTATTAATCACCCAGTCATATGATCCATTAAAACAAATTCTTATTAACCACAAGACATATGTTTTTCTCCTGAACTCCGGAGATAATGCCTGGAAGCAGATGGAAGAGCTACTCTCACAAATTAAATTTGATGGGGCTTTTAAAAATAAATTAAGTCTGACAGGCCTCTCCTCCTTTAATTAAGCTGCAATCTAACTTTGAGAAGGTTCTTGTTGTTTGCTACAGGTATTGCTGAGGCTCTGGGTTCTACCTATTCCTTCCCTGCTGGTTTTTTCAGAGACTATGAGCTCAACCCTCAAAGGCTGAGAAGCAAGGCAGGGGTAGCAGGAAAAGCTCTGGTGAGCCACAGCAGCTGATCTGGACTGTCTGACTTCCAGCCAAACATCCCAGGGTTTTATTGCAAGCAATGCCTGTGGACTCAGTTCGGATTTATATCTCCACCCAAGGCTTCCCATGTTTCTCCAGGGGGTGACTCAGGGTGGCTGCTGTGCAGGGGTGCCAAGCTGGAGCATCTCCCTGGACACACCTGACCCCTACTCAAGGCAGCTGTGAGGAGTCACAGCTTCCCTGGGATTACATTGCTCTCAGCCAAAATCCACAGCCAAAATCCACAGCCACACAGGACTCACAGAATCACAGAGCTGGTAATGTTGGGAAAGGCCTTTAAGGCCATCAAGTCCAGCCTTGAATCCAGCCCCCCACTCCTCTGACTGTGGCAATACCTTGTGGATGCCCTGCCCTGGGGCTGAGAGACCTGCCCTGCCTCAGCCCAGCCTCGCTGGGGCCCAGCAGGACATCAGTAGTGACCAAAGGTCTGATGGAATTGCTACACTCAGAGTCCTGTGGGAACAGCCTGCTGTCCACAAAGGTCATGTCCGTGGAAGCTGCCTCCCAAAGCCCCACCAGCAACTTCATGAGCTCCTCTCAAACAGCAATGGAAAAGGGCTGGAGTTCAGCCATGCCACTCCAGGTACTGAGGTTCTGGAAGCCAGGAAAAGTCAGTGACACCCTCACCAAACTGAGGGCTCTAAGCATTAGGGTTTATGTAGGATTTATGGGATTTATGTGCCTAAACTAGAACCAAGCCAGTCTAAAAACCCCAGAGCATCCCTGTGCTGGGGCCAGGCGAGAGAGGAGTGGCTCTGCCTGGTGTGAGTGTCTGTCTGGGTGTCCCAGAGCAGGGGCAGCTCCCAGTTTGTGACTCAAACAAACAACCCTGCAGTTTGTGACACAAACAACCCTCCTGTTTGTCATACAAACAAACAACCCTCCAGTTTGGTACACAAACAAACAACCCTGCAGTTTGTCACACAAACAAACAACTCTCCAGTCTGTCACGCACACCTTGTGCAGGACATGCTGGCTGAACTGTCTTTAGACACCCCAGGAGCGGCCACTGGTGTCCACCCTCACCAACCATTTCCCATGACCATGGAATATTCCGGGGCTGGTTCAGCCCCACAGCACAACCTGCCCTCACAGCTCTTCCTTCAGCAGCAGTGGCCACACCATCCCAAACAACTGCCTTAGCAACAAATGCCTCATTCTTGGTAGCTGAAAACTTAGGTGAATTAATTACTTTCCCTGTGTATTGCTTCCTAGATGAACACAGCAGGGACTCAAACTAGTCTAAAATGTTTCTATAAAGATTCAAATTAATATTCTCAGACGGTTGGGGTTTTTTGTTTTTGTTTTTGTTTTTTTTTTTTTTTGTTTTAGATTACAGAAGGAATTCTTCTTTGCTTGGAAGAAATGGGGAAAATGCTGTATTAAAAAAAATACAGGAAGAAAGTGTATTTTCACATGGAAAGGCAAGGTAAAATATTTCTGAAGAGTGTGAATTTAGGAGGTAGCTTTACTCATACGCTGCAGGGAAACTTAAAGTCAAGACAAGGAGAAGAAAATGCCTCAGGAACAGCGAGTGATATATGAAAGGATTTCTGTGCCATTTTCATATCCTCTTTTCATCCCCAGCCCTCACTAATCACCATGATTTCCATTACCTAAGAAACCTCCTCTGCCTTTAGAGAGCAGAACATGAATTGCCCAAGTATTTGGGAGGGCTAATTATAGAACATACTAAAATTAGTCAGGGCAGGTTTAAATCCAAGGAATCCAGTCCTCCTTTAACCCTAGCAGAGCACCCTGTGCAGAGTTAACCTTAGGGAATGACATGTTTAATCAGGGCAGGTATTTGAACAGGTTTGTTCAATATGCCTGGAAGTATTTAAGGTGTGTACACAGGCATTTCTCAGGAGTGCTAAAGCAGGGCTGCAACAGACGTTATTGCAGTGGAAAGCTGTTTTCCCTTGCTCCCAGAAGTTCTGGAGATACTCCCTCTGTCAGCCCAGACAGGAGATACATAGTAAAATTTGATCTCCTCTGATTTCCCATTTATAAGTATCATCTTTATGAAGTGGATGTGGAGAGTTTCTTCAGTGGAATGGCAACATTGTGAAGAGGGGCACGAACTCCTGACCCTCCCTGGGGCTGATCTGGCATCAAGGACCTGTGTCCCAGCCCTGGGGCACAAGGATCTCAGTGCTCAGATAAACAGAGTCCCACAGATAAACAGAGCACTGAGGTCTCCAACAGTCAGCTCCAAATCTTCCACCAAGGATTTGTGGGCACAAAGACAGAGCAGATTTATTAGAAGTTCCCCAACTTGGTAAAGATCCTCTTAATTTCAGTCTGAAGCTTTCAGTGTATGAATGGTTTGAGGCTACTTGGAACAGGGGACCTTGTCCCAACCAGCACTGCACAAAACACTTCACCGACCCCCTGTCCAGCGGCAGCTGGCCTGAAGGCAAAGCAGCACCCAAAAGGCAGAGGAGAAGCACAGCAGCCTGGCAGGAATTCGCCCAGGCCATAGGGAACCTCCATGGGTCCCTCTCCTCCTCAGGGGTTCTCCAGCAGCAGGGAACCATCATGTCACTATAAATGGAGCACAAATGGCCCCAAATGGATATCATCATTCCCAGCAGGGACTTCATTTATCACTGCAGAACCACTTTAGGATCAAAGCAGAAAGGTACTAATCACTCTCCAAGTACTTTATGCCTATTTAATAGGCAACCTTCTTGCCTTGCTTTATGGCAGTTCTTGGATTCAGAATGTAGTAGGAAGTTTATCTGATGTAACAGGAGTCTCCCCAGCTGTGAGGGACAGCACTGCATGGCCAGTTGTGTTTGCATGGCACCATCCATCGGCACACTCCTGCAGCAATCCCTGCATCTCTTCCTCCCACCATCCCTGGTGGGAGTCAGGAAATATGAAATTCCTGCCATTATGAGACGGGATGACCTCGTCACACACCACTCCAAACGAACAACAACACAGCATCTCTGAGATTGAGCCCAGACCCTCTCTGAACTTCTCCCACATCTGATTTCCCATCCACAGGCAGAAGGCTGCAGTGCAATCAAAGCCGAGGTAAACCTGCCCAGGCACAGCTCCTGCTGCCAAGCTAAAACCAAGCCAGGCCCTGCAAAGGCTTGATTAACACCAGACAAGGTGCCAGGCAAGCCTGGTGCAGCTCTAATCCAAATCCAGCGTTCACACTCACACTGAGCAGACCTTGGAGGCTTGGCTGGAATTTCCAGCCCCAAACCTCTCTGTCAGGAACACTTTCGATGCTGCCAGGAGCTCCTGTGGTCCTGGCTGTGCTGGGAGGGATTTCTGCTCCTGCCTCTGCTGGCTCTTGCTTTCCTGCTGCCCTCTCCCTCTGGGCTCCTCTGTCCCTGGAGAGCCTTCCAGGAGCAGGTTCCCACGGCACACTGATATATCCAACAAATGAACACCACTGCAGGAAGAGCAGCAGGTAACTCCTTTCTGGTCACCTGTGTGATGTTTTTATCCAGAATTCCAACATACCTGAAGCACTCCCAGTGAGGAATCCCAAAGGCTGAAGGGGGAATGTCAAAGACACATCCTGTAAGGTCACCTGCTCAGCCAGCAGAACCCCCTGAGCCCACTCAACCCCGAGGCACATCCTCAATGTGCAGCCCTGAGCCAGGCACTGCATTCTGTCCCTGTGAGGGCAGGGAATCCTTCCTGCTCACCCACTCGGCAGGAGCTGCTCTACCCAAGCTCAGAGGGGCCTCAGCGAACTTCTCACACAGGAGCAGAAGAACACTTGCAGATTTTATGGCCAGAAAGGAGCACTGTGCTCTGTCACCTCACACTCCCAGGCTGGAAAGCAGCTCCTGCCCCAGTGTTATTCCCAGCACACAAGCCAAAGTGCTGAGATGCCAGCCAGGCTGATAAAGTGAGATTAGGAAAGAAATGCACTGTGCAGGAATATTTTCCCTCTGATCTCACAGCAGAGACAGGACCAGCCTCCTGCTCCCTGCCAGGGGAGGCAGGATCAGCCCCAGAGTTCCCACTGGAGCTGTGAGCATGGAGAGCTCCCAGCCCTGGCAGTGCTTTGCTGCAGCTCCCGGGAGGAGGATGAGAACGTGGCCACTCAGCTCCCAGTTTGCTTCTGAAGCCTCCCTCATTTGTACCACTTAGCCCCATGGCTGCCTGTGGGAACAACAGAGCTCTTCTTTTAATCCATCTTTACATCTTTGTCTATGGCTTCTTTCAAGTTTCCAACTGGTGGGATCTTCCCTGCCCTTTGTTCAGATTACAATAATTCGTCATCTGTGTGCAGACAGTTTCTTAACTACTCCTGTGTTAGAAATAACCTCTGAAGGAATATTGGTTCTTTCATCTCCAGGGCCCTGCAAAGCACAGGAGCTATTGAATGGTGAGGCATTAAGGATGCAGTGAAAGCCCCATAAGGCAGCACATTAAATGTGAGCTCTCCTCCTCTGAAAATGGAAGGATTTGGAGCACAACTGCTCCAACCCAGCCTAGGGTAGGAATAAAACCCTACTTGAAAAAGGTTCATGGCACCACTGCTGTTTTATCATCTGCAGCCTTAATTTTGGAGGCTGCAAAAGCACCATAACAGTTTTATTTTAATGACAATCCAGGCACATTCACTCATTGCTCTGCATCTCCTTTCTCCCAGCACTGTCATTCCAGAGCTGAGCACTGCAAGGCCAGGCAGGAGCAGCTGGGCTGGGCTAACCTCAGGTGCTGTGTGACAGAGGACAGGTGACACCCCAAAGCCACTTCAAACCCACTGGCACTCTGTAGTTACTCCCAGGAGTCTCCAAAGGGCTGGCTGGGAACTCTGGACCTAGGATTTTTATTTCTAACTTTCCAAGACTACAGATCCTGAGGGGTGAAATTTCAGGACCATAATTCCAACATTTAAAAGAGCAAACCTGCAGAACTGTGGCACAGTTAGCCCTGCTGTTAGCACACAGTGACAGGACAATTAGCACTACCAGGGAATTGCACACAAAGAGGGAGAGTCACCCCAGACCCTGATTTTGGTGAGCTTGCCAAACCAAGCTTCTATTTTCCTGACAAGGCTCTGGGCTGCTGGATAAACCAACTGTGCTGAGAGTGTGCTTGGAGCTGCCCAAGGCTTTCAGATCAGCCTCCTGGGATGGCTTTATCTAAAACCTGTGTCACAGAAAGCAGGTAGAGCACAAGTTACAGCCCAGGCTGCTGGAGGTTTTAGAGGGAGCTGTTCTAGAGGATATTTGGGGACATTATAACTGGCAGGTTCTCCTGGGGACCTGCTCCAAGGACCAAGCCATCCCCTGTTCTGGAGGATGCAGAGATGGAAAGAAGGGTTATTCCCAAATCCCTGCCTCATTAGCACATCTCTTATCACGCTGTCAGTCAGAGCTGCTTTTTTCATTGCAGGCACAGCTTTCCTTGGAGGGCAGGGGTCTGCACCACAGGGGCAGGCACATCCTGGAAAGGGGAACAGCCCACGTTGACAAGACCCCAAACAGGAGAGTGATCTGATATGCCCCAACTTCCAGAGGAGACCAGCCTAGAAGGCCAGGCTGGAAAAATCCCAATAGAAAAATCCCAAAAAAGCAGAAAAGATTAAATTCAGCTGCAGTTTAACCCCACAGGTCACTCACTGCTCCCTGCAGAGGACACAAGGAAGGGGAAATCCCTCAGCACAGCAAGAGCACCTGCCAGAGCCTGGAGCCTCTCCAGGAGCATCTGCTGCTGCCATCCACCATCCTCCATCTACAGGGCTGGATAAACTCTGGCAGCTCTGAAGCTCCTGGTGGAGTGAAGCATTTCCAGTCAGTAACCAGTTGGGGAGACTCCAATTCCCCAGGCTGCAGCCCTGGTGCAGGCAGTGCCTGGGGGGTTCTTTGGCAGCCCAGGGCTGGTTTGGCAGCACAATGGGCTGGTTTGGAGNGGGGGGGGGGGGGGGGGGGGGGGGGGGGGAGGAAGAAAAGCTGCTACAGATTTCTATTATCTCCACCAGCATTTCACATGTTAGGCTCCTCAGCAACCCTCATTATCACAGCCTGGGCTACAAATAATGGCTTGAGATCACTGAATTACCCTGCCCCCACTTAATACAGTGTTTAATCCGCAGACTCTTTTTTCTTTTTACAGTATTTGCCACAACAGCATTCCTATCAAGAAATGCAATCTGACACCTCACTTCTGTTCCAACTCAAGCTGAAGATTGACTTAAGTTTTAAAATAAAACTTGCTGATGTTTAAGGACAGTTTGATTGCCTACCCAGCCACTGGTGCAACATTAACCAGCTTTCTCCAGCAAGCAGAAGCTCATAAATGGAATTACAGCCATAGGAAAGGAAGAAATTTAAAATTTGGTGATACAGATTTTACTTTCGGCCACAGAAACCTTTTCACGCAGCAAGAACCAAACCTGTGAAACTTTACAGCAAACTTCCCTGTGAGCAGCTCTGACTCAGCCAGGTGTTCCACAGGAGAGCAAAGGAGCACCTGGGGACACCTCCACCACCTCCAAACTCTCTCAGCACTCAAGGAAAAGATTTCAGAGTAAAATACCAGCCAGGAAAAGTAAAAAACCAGCCAAGAAAGCCCTCAAGGCCACCCTGCCCTGGGTCATGGATTTCCACCCCTTCCCAGGCAAATCCCCCCACACCCACCCCCACTGCAGTGCTCAGGTTTCTGGAGGAGCCCCGTGGATCTTTCCAGCAGCTTTCTCCCAGTGCTGCTAGATCCTCCCTGGGCCTGCTTCCACACCCAGCACCTTCAGCACCTCCAGCTGGAGCCCAGCAGCCAAAGTGGTCCCTCAGAGGGGCTGCAGAGCCCCTCTTCCATGTGCTGGGGTGGCCAAGGGATGTTTCATGTGAGGACAAACCAGGTGACAACACCAGAAGCATCCAGACACCCCCTGCTTGTTCCCCCTGGGAAGGTGGGAGTGCAATGCTGCTTCAGGCCATGTCACGGAGCCTCTCCCCACACAAACCCCATCTCCTTTTCCTGCTTTTCCCTTGTTCTATTTGTCACCCAAAGATTTAGCAACCCCTGTGCAGCTTGAGGTTCTTTCTCCACCTTGAAGTAAAGGTTAATTTTATTTTTATGTCTATTATCTGGCTCTTTAGCCCCAGGACCTTCCAGCTGAGCCCACGAGGTGGCCACGGAGCTCTCCCCTCTCTGAGCCAAGGCTGCTGCTTCATCCCCACAGGAGGCTGCTCTGATCTGCTGGGAACAGGCCCAGCACTAGGACAGGCTCCAGCTGCACGGCAGAGATTCAGAGCCTGGGCAGAGAGACCCCAGGTATTTCTGTGCACAGGTTCATTTCAGGCCACCTCGAGCCCTTAATGATGTTCCCTGGAGGAGCCCATGCACGAACAAAATGTGGGAGTGAAATTACATAATGAGCATCTCCCTGCAGCCCAGGAGGAGCAGGAAGAACACTCCAGTGCTGCTGTTTTCCCCCTCATTACGGAGCTGGAGCTGAAAAGAGCAGGGCTGGAGCTCTTGAACCCAGTGGGTCTCCTTTGCAGGGCTTTTTGCAGCACCCACACTCCCGATTCCCGCATGGCAGAGCAGCATTACAGCCCAAATGAAGTAATCCTGTGATAAAGTGCAGCCATTTATTTGAAAAGTGTAGTCTCACCATTAAAATGCAAATGAAATGAGTGCTAATACATTAACTGGGGATGGGAGTTGAGATGGCTTATGACACGTGTGCTTTCATGTGGAATAGAGCTGAGTGATAACAGTCGTGTGTAAGAGCAGTCGTGTTCAGATACGCATGTTTGTTTATTGAAGATATTAATGAAGGGCAGTGCTTAGATAGTATTATTATTTCCTCATCTTGTCTTTCTTTTGTTCCTCCCTGGTTCAGGTTTCCTGCTGAGAGGACCCTCCCAAGGGGACTCTGATCAAAAGTCACCTTTGATGAATGATCTGAGTCCACACTGGAGCTGAACGAAAGCTGAAATGTATTTAATGCTGTGCTTTGAAGGGGAGCAGCACGTCCCCCCCAGTGGATGCCCCATGGGCTGCAGCTGCTGTGACTGATTGAGAAAATGCACGGAAAACCAGGCTCCATTCATTGCCAGGGACATCCCCTGGGAACAGGGCGGTGTCAGGGCAGCTCCGGGTGTTCCCTCTGGGGAAAAGCAGTCCTGGGATGTAGGGAGAGCCCCAGGGCTGGATGGAGCAGAGCAGCCCCATTGCCACTGTCCCTGAGAGCAGTCCTGCAGCGGGACAAGGGGACAGCCCTGGGACGGCGGGACAGGGGGACAGAGGGACAGCCCTGGCACAGGGGGACAGCCCTGGCACAGCCCAGCAGGTCCAGGCTTGCAGCACTCCCAGGGGCACACCCAGGGACTCTGTGGCTCCTGTTTGTCCCTTTCACAGGGCTCGGGCTGTGTCACTGCGTGTGACAGCTCCACATCTGTCACTCTGAGCTCTGAGCACCTGGCAGCCCCAGGCAGACACAGTGACCTCCCCCAGCTGTCCCCTCCTGTGCCACCTCTGTCCCCAGGATCACCCCTAGGGGGTCTGCAGCCACCTCAGCGTGCCCAGCCCCGGGCAGAAACAGCCCAAAGCCCAGGTGTTTTATTTAGAGAGCATTTCAGGGCCGTGGTCACAGGAAGGGCAGAGGTTTGGGGTCCTCGTCACCCTGCAGGGACACCAGGGACACCTGAAGTTTTCCTTTCCCTTTCCCTTTCCCTTTCCCTTTCCCTTTCCCTTTCCCTTTCCCTTTCCCTCCCCCTCCCCCT
>VXBB01003835.1:391475-404446 GCA_013399915.1 Illadopsis cleaveri
GACCCGCATACCAAAACTTACAATAGACTTTGCCCGAGGATACAAAAATCCCTATAAATACTGGACTCTAGAGAACTGCCGGCGTGGACAGGGGGATCGGTCTCTCAGGGGACTGTCACTCTGCCACCCGCACCAGTGTCGTTTTTTTCTTTTATTGTGGCTTTTCGTTGGTGGTGATGGGATTGTTTTAATAAATTGTTTTTTATTATTTATGATCTCGCTTTTTATTCATAACAAGGGGCACATAAAAACCCTTGAGTGGCCTTGGAGGAGGGCATGAACTTCCCAAATCCCCCAACTGTGGCTGAAGGCATCGGCACAAACCTGAGCAGCTGGAGTTAGGGCAGAGACATCCCACAGGGCCAGAGCACACCCAGGGCAGCTCTGCTGGCCCCGGGATCACGGCAGCAGCTCTGACCTGTCCCTGCCCCGAGCCCTGGGACAGGAGCAGCTCCCCAGAGGCAGGACAGAGGGATGCCCAGAGCCAGGACAGAGGGATGCCCAGAGCCAGGACAGAGGGATGCTCAGAGCCAGGACAGAGGATGCTCAGCCCCAGGACAGAGGGATGCCCAGAGCCAGGACAACAGTGAAAGGGCTCATCACAGCTCTGGACAAATGTGAATTATGGGTTGGTGCAGGAGGGGGGAACCTCATCTGCACAGAAATTTCCATGTGCAGCAAAGAGTTAAGAGTGGGAGGTTCCTGAGGGGAAAGAACCACTTGTTTCTTTATTGTACAGCAGTACTTCTCTGCCCAAAAGGAACCTCAGCACCGTGCACTTCAGGAGAGCAGACTTTGGCGTCTTCAGGAGCCTACACAGCAGAATCCCATGGGATAGGGTCCAGGAGTGCTGGCTGATATCCAAGGAAGGGCACAGGGAAAGGCAGGGATGAGGGTAGGAGAGCAAAGGCCCAGTTAGAACTGAGCCAGGGGTGTAAAAGAGAACAGGAAGGGTTTCTGTAGGTTCCCTGGAAGTGTTCAAGGCCAGGCTGGATGAGGTTTTGGGCACTCTGGTCTAACGAAAGTGTCTCTGCCCATGGCAGGGGGTGGAATGAGATCAGTTTTAAGGTCTCATCCAACCTAAACTCATGCTGGAACATCTCCAGTTTGATCTGTGCCTTCAGTGACAGCCCCCAGGGAAGCAGCCAGCATCAGGAATTGTTAACAGAGCCATGGAGGCAGGGCTCTCCTGGAGGGACAGAAAACACCAGATCTGGCCCACAGCTGCCCTGGCCCACTCCCCATAGCCTGGGAGTGCCTCAGGTGCCTGCACAGACAGTCTGCTGTCTGTGGGTGGGGAGGTGTGGATAAATCCACCTGTGCCTGTGCCATGAGCCCCACACACACCTCAGAGAGAGGGGAAAAGCACTGACAGCCTCGTTAGAAGAAGGCTTGGAGACCCTGGATGTTATGAATTGGGTGAGGCATTAGATTTATGTAATGAATTAAGATCCTGACGTGTTATTTAAAGGATGCCTTTGGAGATAGAGCTGTAACTCATGGCTGCCACGGGAAATCCTGGCACCGAGGCCTTGAGCAGAAAGCATTCACTTTTTTATGGTGTCCGTTGGGGAGGGAAATTAATGCTAAGCAGGCAGTGATAATTTGCTGCTTTATAGGATTGAATTATCACCCTGTCAGAAGGGAGATGAAAACCCTGAGCCATGAACAAATACACCTTTGCACCTGAAGCAGCTGGATCAGCTCCTGCGAGCTCCCATCCCTTCATGGGGGCTCTGTTGTTCCAGGAATTAATTCCAAAGCCTTCTGGATTTCTCCTTGTCCTTTGGATTGCTGGGCATGCCTTAATTTTGCACTCCAATATTCCACGCTCCTTCACCAGACTCATAAATCACACACAAACCCTTCCTGAAAAGAGAAAGGAGATCTGTTCTCCTCCCCATGCACAGGCACAACTTCCCAGAGTTACTGCAGCTTTGGCACGTGCATGGGAGAGGTGGCTGAACCCAAGAAGTCATTGGCATGGAAAAATAATTGCAAGAGAAACAGCTGCCTGAAAAGCAGGAATACCATGACTTGGATCAAAGATATTGTGCTGTATTATGAAGTAGTTTTATTTAGCACTATCTGGGCTGCATTTGCTGGAGGGCAGAGTCCAGGCCTGTGATCAACCTTTCCTTGCTCCATTTCTTACTGTCCCTTCTCCCCACTGCAGTTACTGACGTGGGGAAAACCAGGGATTTTTCTCTAATTTCTCCCAGATGTCAAAGAAAGGTCTTTTGTCCTGTTGCCACCCTGGGGCAGAGGGATGTGGAATGAGAGATGAGGTGGCTGTGGCCTCTTCCTCAGCTGGGCAGTCCCTACTGATGGAGCTGAGGTTGCCAGAGGACTTCTGGATTCTGCTGCGGATTCCCAGCATGAGAAGGTGTGGATTTATCCCAGGACCAAAGGACATCTCTCTTTCCTCCAGGAAAAGCCACGTGCCCAGGTGCAATCCTGCCAGCATGGGGATTTTCCAGCTGTCTGTTGGCCTGAGGTTGTTCCCAGGGCAGGGAAATTCCCATGCCAGGGATCAGCCAACCACTCCTTCAACACAGAAGGCTCCCTGCCTCTTACTGACACAGGCTCTGCTTGTTTGCCAGGGCAGAGGAGCTGGGACATCTCCCTGTCACTTCAACACCCTGCAAAGTCAGCCTCTCCAGCAGAGCTGCCCAGCACTGATCCAACACTTTCTGGTGACCTGGACTGCAACTTTTTCTCATCCCCAGAACTCCCCCTCATTCAAAGTACAAATTTTACTAAACTGGGGCAGTTGCAATGAGCAGGCAGTGCTGAGTTTTCAAACTGCAGGTACTTCACTCAACACAACTTCAGCTCAGACATCTCTGGCATTTCTACCACAGAAAAAGTAGCCTTAAAAAGTTCATTAAAATGGAGTTATTTTTCATGTTTCAGGGTCTGAATTGCATGTGCCCAATTGGAATTGGAAACTTTCAAGCTCCTGGAAATCCTTGTGTGTGGGGAGAAAAGCCATCTCCCACTCAACCCTAACAGCCTCATAGGGCATTTCAAACTGATCCTGGAACTGGTGGAACAGCTGCTCGGGATTGGGGAACTATTCCCCCTCATTCATCAATATTTGCACACTCCCAGTACTCCTGGATTCATGCAGCTCTGGATGGGTCATGGGTGATTATTTGTATAAAAGGAGCCAGTGGGACAGTGTTGGTCAGCCCTGAAGTCATTGAAATGTGTCAGCGAGTTTGGCAGGGTGGTGGGGAGGGAGTGTGAAAGCCGATTATCCAGCCTGGCTTCTCCCTGGAGTCATTTCCATCGCTCCCATTTAGCTTTTATTTGTTCTCTAGGAAGCCTGATAATGAATCAGGAGCAGCCTGCACCAGGAGGACACGGCTGAGCCGTTTATCTGTGGGGCTGGTGCCCATGATACCCCGTGCCATGCACAATCCTGTTCTCCATACTGAGCTTCCCCAGCTCCCGCCTCAGCAGGATTACTGTAGGAACAGGCATCTCACAGCAAAACCCAGCTACAGAGCCAGCACTGCCCTGAACACAGGGGACAATCCCTTCTATCAGTGTAATCCACCCTGTGCCCTATCCTCCTGGCAAACCAAACAGCCAGAGAAAACAGGCGCATCTGAAATGCTGGAGACATGAATTCCCAGCACAATATCCCATTCCTCCTTTCTGCAGGGTTTAGTCTCCCACAGTAATTACTGCACTGAGTGCAGCACCCAGGGAGGCATCCCAGTAACATCCTGGCCCTGATGCACTCAGGGGTAGGTTTTCTAGGAATTTCAACAGGGATAGTATTTATCATCATCTCTATTTTACCACAGTACAAAGGAGCCAAGGTGCTTTCACAGCTGCATCTGCCAGGCTGAAGGAAAATCCAGCTGGGTCTCAGAGATGCAAGAAAAGCTGGATAAAGCCATGCCACCCCTCCACCTTGGCTTTTCTGACCATTATTTATTCCAGCACACAGATCTCGCAGCACCACAAGACCAAGGGATTCCTCTGTGTCCCGGCAGAAACCCCAAGAAAATTTGGAGTTGCTGCTCCAGCCTTGTGTCCTACTCATCACCTCTCCCTGCCTGGCACAACACTCATGTTCTCTATTTGATCACTTCTCACTGGAAAAATGCAGCACCCAGGAGGAGAAGGAAATGGTGCTTGGAGGGAGTTTCCAGGGCAGGCAAAGTCCAAGGCCAGGAATCAGCCAATGACACCTTCAACACGCAGGGTGACAGCCAGGGTGACAGCCAGGGTGACACAGCCAGGGTCATAGCCAGGGTCACAGCCAGGGTCGCATCCAGGGAGGGTCACAGCCAAGGTCATTGCTCCTGCACCTGTGACATGGTGACCAAGGCTGGGGGTCAGGAGTTTCCTTCTCCAGGCACTGCTGGGTATGAAGAGCATCTCTGGATCCATGTGTCCAACAGCCCAGGCTGGGCCCAGCCTCCAGCCTGTGTAAAGCAGCGTGTGCAGTGCAATCCCAGCAGAGCAGCACTTCCCACCTGTCTGCTCAGTTTAATGACCAGGGTGGCATTTCATCTGCAGAAATGAAAGGCATTTCCCATTAGGTCTTTCTGGCTTCTGAATCCATCAACATCATCATGCATACATTGATTTTAAGCAGAGATAAGTAGGCCAAAATTTCTCTGCCAGATGTCTGGCTGGCATTATTTCTCTATTAAATAATGATATGTTTTAGGAAGGGCCCCTCAGTACAGCAACACAGTGATTACCACGAGCACACCCCTGGGGAAGTCAGGACTCAGTGAAGATTCAATTAGACCACCTCTGTGGGGCTGGGAACTCTTCCTGCTGCTCTGCCACAGACCACTCTAATTGTCTTACTTGTGCCAAAACCTGCACCAGTTCTGCTCATTAGCACAGCAGCTGCACCTTCCACCTTCCTGAGGGAGAGAGCAGAGGGAGCAGAGACATCCCAGCCAGTTCTGGATGCATTCCCCCTGCAGCACTGGAGTTTGGCAGCTCCTGGGGTAGCTCAGTGAGCGCCTGATCCAAAGCACGGGGAGGAAAATGGGAATTCTTCCAGAGACCCAGGGATTGACACAAGGCTCTGAGGCAGCCCCACATGAACCTGGCTGTGTGTCAGCTGTGTGGGGCCCAAAGCTGCAAGGGCTCAGTTTGGCCCTTCCTGCACCTTGGCTCCTTGGCTCCTGCACCTTAGGACTCTTTCCTTCCAAAACATTGACACAACCATCCAGCAGCTCCTGAGTTATCCTGACAGTCATAAAGCCCAGGATACCTCACAAACCCCTGAGGACCTGGAGTATGATCCATATTTTTCAGAAGTGCCTGGCAGCACCAAAGTTAAAGAGCAATATTGCTCCTGCTAAAAAAAAAATCAAACAACTAAACCCCAAGATTTACAAAGAAAACCCCAAATTAATTGCAATCTAATAATAATAAAGGATTGGTTTCCCACATTTCCCTGTGCTGTACATCTGCAGAGCTCTCATGCACGTGTCCCACTGGACAGCACTGCTGCTTAGACCTCACAGGAGCACACGAATGCAACTTTTGGAATTAAAAGATCTGGCCTATCACAAAAGATTTGTTTTCTGTTTTGACAGTCAAAAATGAGGAAAAAACATGGCCCAAATTTACTGAAAACTAGGTCAAAAAACATTTCAGCAAATGCTTGTTTTGCTTATTAGTGTTCTACTGCCAATCATCATTTACAACAGGGAAAAAAAGAGAAAAAAAAGCCAAAAGCCTAAATCCCACTCAATTTCCAGGAAAAAAAAGTTTCTTAATCAGAACTCTCCACCATAAAGTTTGAGGCACTTAAAAACCAACCCACACTGGAATCAGGGCATAACTTCTTAGATCACCCCAACAGCTTCCACAGACATAAAGAACAATTTATAATATGATGGAGATTGAAAAAAAAAATCCAATTGATTTAAAACCAGATGAGCTGTGAAAGGGAAATATTAACTGGTTAAAACAAGGAATATGTGAGGGCTGGGGGTGAGGGGAAGATGTCCCTGCCCAATATTGGAGGTGATTGAAATGAAACAAGGCAGCAGAAACAGAGAGAGAAAAGCATCTCCCTGAGCCAGGCCCTTTCAAAGCAGCTGCAATTGACGTGGAGGAATAAAGCACAGCAGCTGAGGGCTGGGATAAGATTGATTTAAGACAAGATACAATTTAAAGGCAAGGCAGAGGTGGAAGCAGAGGCTGCAATGAAATCAATTTACACAAGATGCGATTTCAGCTGATGAACTCGGGTTGGAAAACTGGAGCTGGGGGAGGGAGAGGGGGATGGGGAGAAGCAAGTTGAGCAGAGATGTGGTTTGGACCTGCTGGGAAGGGAGCTGATGGGTTTGGGGCTGGATTTGCTAGGACAAAGAGGTGGTCCTGAAAAGCTGCACAGAGCCAAAATTTGATCTGTAGGGGCAAGGAGAGAGCCTGCACAGGCTGACAAATATCAGTGGCTTGGAGAGGGGGCAGGAGGCACGGCTAAAGCCGTGGATTTGCAGAAAAGTTCAAAGGAGCCTCTTGCAGCAGCATCATCAGGGAAGTGCCAGGGGAACATGCAGTGGTGCAGGGATGGGAAAGGATGGGCACAGTCACCGACGTGGGACAGCAAAAGTGCCCAGGGTGAGCTGAGTGTAAACCCAGGGGCTGCAGCAAGGTCAGGCCCTTGCTCTGCCCTTCCCATGGCACTGCCCAGGGCCTCCCACCTGCCTGAAAACAGCAGCCAGAAGGCCTGAGCCTCCCCTTAGTCACCCAGGGCTAAATCAGGAGCATCTGCACCTTCAAGGCAATGAGGGAGGAATCAGAAAACAGGCTGTGCCAGGATGTTCTTGGATTGTCCTTTCCTCTCCTGCTCCCCTAACAAAGGTGGAAATAGAAGCAATACATGTTTTCACATTTATTTACCATGGTGGGGTTTTTTTGTTATTTTTACTTATACACTCCCGAGTTTCCCTTTCCAGTCGCCATGCATTGGGTTGGAGGTTGTTATGTTTGGTTTTGGATGGCTCTGTACCAGCTCCAGGGTGGCCAAGGGGGAACCCTGCATGGCAGAGCCGTGCCAGGGCTTCCCAAGGCCCCTTTGAGGAGCGTGGCTGCAAGGCAGGAAGCAGTGGGGGTGTGTGATGCCTACAAATAAAACAGGGGCTGCCTGCAGGGAGAACAGGCAAGAACAAAGGCTGTGCAGAACACGTGTGAAACCTGAAACGCGGCAGAGAGGGGACTGGGTGGGAAGAAAAGCAAAGAAAGCTCAATTCTCTTGGGAGGGGTGATGTTTACAGGCTAAGACATTCCTGGAAAGGGAAAACTTTATTTTAAGTCAAGGCAGGAATAATTCCTGGTCCATCAGCTGCTCCCTGGGCGCTCTGGCTGCAGCTCAGGACGAGCAGCGGATGCTGAGTGTTATTCTTGTCAAGGTACGAATTTATTCCTTTCCAAGCATTCCAGCCAACAGGGCTGGGGTTAAATGGAGGGGCTGGTGGCACTGGGGAGGCACAGTGGCCTTTCCACAGGGATAACATGCATTAGTTTGTGAGCTTGACCTCTGCAAGGCTCCAGGGGCCATGGAAAGGATGCCCAGAAACTTCCACACCTCAGGAGCTCCCCAGGGGTGAAACAGAGCTTTGCTCTACAAAGGTGCTGTGCCTGAGGCTCCCAGAGAAGCCATTTCAGGGAGCACTGCAGGTAAGTCAGGAGTGTGCTCAGGGCCCAGCAGCCAGGCCTGGAGCTCACGGGGCCATAAATACCCAGGGCCAGCCCCAGTAAATCTCTCAGCAGCCCCTGATGTCGCCACTCAGTCTCGCAGCCGAGACTAAACAGAAAAATCCTGGAGGAGCTCAGCCCTCCATGCCCCCCAAAGGATTCATTTGGTGCCCTTGCTTGGGCAGGGCAGAGCTCTGTGGTGTGGGCTGAACTGGGCTTAGCAAAGCCTGACAGGACACACAGCTCTGCCAGTCCCGGCATGGACACTGCCCTGGGACATCCCTGTGCCCACTGACCCCTGTCCCGGCTGTGCTGGGACACTGCCACCCTGCACAGCACCCCGGGGACAGCTGGTACATCAGTTCCACCCCAGCACCTCAGCAATTAAATAAAAATAATTAAAAAAAGCACCTTTCTTCCAGCAGTTCCAAAAATCAAAAGTTTGGATTTTTTCAGTCCATCAGCTTTTTAGTGCCACATCTACTCTTCCTGCCTGGCAAATGTAACAGTGACCTGCAAACCTCTCTACTGCATAGCCAGTCCCCAGCCAGGACATTCAGATCCACACAGCATCACTTGATGCTAAAAGTGAATCCTTCAAATTCGCACTAAAATACAACAAGAAAGCAGAGGAATCACCTTGCTCAGCAGGAATCAAGATCCCTTCTCTCCTCTCAGCAGGTTTGACCAACTTCTGTCACCAGGGCGCCCTAAAGCAGGGTCTCCTCCCAGGTTTGCACGGGAACCGGGGACCGGGCAGGGTCAATGACCCGATAATTGTTAATTATTACCTGTGGCTGCTCCCCAGCCCCACCAGGTGTTTCCAGAGGTGCCCACTGTGTGCAGGGAACACTGGCAGCCAGGAGAGTTCAGGTGTTCCCCTTCTCCACTGGCCATCAGCAGATCAAAGGTTTAACCCCAGACTGGAGAGAGGACAATCCCCCAGGAACACCAGGGAACGGGGGAATTCCAGCTCTGGCTGCCCCAGTCTGGTTTGTATGCAGAGGGGTCCCGGCTGCTCTGGGACCCTGCCTCTGACCACACCTGGGCTTTCTGTTTCCCCAAACCCATCCCATTCTCTGGTCAGGACCTGCCTCAAGCATCAGCTCAGCTTTCAAGGCATCTTAAATTCAGCCTAAACTGAGCACTTTTGCAGAGATCAGTCACAAAACAGGCTTGATATGCAAATAAAGCTCCTCTATCCTCCCGCCCCACCACCCCCCAGGGACCCAATAGAGTTACTCAAAGATTCCTGTCCCCAAGTGTGCATCAGAAATGTGTGAAGGACTCCCTGTCCCTCTGTCCCTTCTCTAAGCCCGTGAATGCAAAGCACTTTCCTTGTCGTTTGCAATTAGCTTGATTTTGAGCAGGCTGAGTATGAAAGAAAACCAGACATTTGCAGTACTTTTAAGCCCCATTTGGTCTGATTAAAGAAGTCTTTAAAAAACAAGAAAGGAGGTGGAAGGCAATAACTTTTTAAAACTTGTCCTGAATGCAAAGGAAAATGGAGTGCAGTGTGTGAGCAATTCAGGATTAATTGTGGAATTACATTATTCAGGCAATGCTGGTTGAGGGAAAGAGTAAGCACTTGTGAGGTCATTAAAGGAAATCCCAGTAAAATATGACTTAGCTGATGTGTGCAGCCTCACAGTCCTGAAGGGAATGCATGAGGCAGAAATGTCCAGTTTATGGCTCTGAGCCCGTGGGGAAACACGGGGGCCAAAGGCACCTCTCTGTAGAGCCAGGGAGGGGGAAATGTTTATCTGTAGGATATTGTGGCTGACCTAAGACAGGAAAACACGGCTATTCAGGAAAGTATGGAACACATCATTAATTTAAAATCACTGAGACTGAACCGAGGCTTCAGACCACAGGCAGTTCCCTTCTTCTCCAGTAATGGTTTATTTGCTTATGTGTGACTTTAGGCCCAGTTTTTTATGCCAAAAGTGATGTAGAGGTGTCTGGATGTCCCCCTGCTATGAGCACAACTGTGAGAGCAGCATCCCTGCACCGCCACAGCTTCCCTCCTGGACTCCTGCCTGCAAAAGCAGCGGGGTTTTCCCAGCCAGGTCACATCCCTTTGGCACTAGGGAAGGGGATTCTGACCTGCAGTGACACTGGAAAGCACTTTCCCTGTGTCCAGGGCAGGTTCAGCACAGGCAAGGAGAGCCTGGGGAGGTGGAAGAAGGGAGATACCCCTGGTGGGACCAGCAAGGGCAAAGATGAGCTCAGGGATCAGCAGCTGTGAGAGCCACGGGGGCTCTGTGGGCAGCTTCTGCTCCTGCCCCACTGTCCCCTGGCCTCTCCTGTACCCCCCAGACATTGCCCCACTGTCCCCTGCCCTCTCCTGTACCTGCCAGGCACTGCCCCACTGTCCCCTGGGCTCTCCTGTACCCCCAGGCACTGCCCCACACTTCCCTGGATCCCCTCACCCAAACCCCTCCACCACTGCAGGCAAAACCTCTCAGAGGTGAGGCAGGAGCATTTCTGCCCTTCCTGCCAGAGCTGGTTTGTGTTTTCCCAGTGTGTGAGGGAACAGCCCACACCCAATTTCCACTGGGGATTGGCCCCTGGAGCCAGTTTTAACAAATATTGGGCATTTTTGCCAGAGTAGCACGGTGCAGACACAAACTGTGACAGCATCTGGAGAGGGAACCTGTGTCAGCTGAGATGGGCGGGCAGAGGTGCCCTGGGCTTTGCAGAGGGAGGCTGGAGCACACACAGAAGCTGAGCAGTTTTTAGGAGTGGGAATGTTGCCTCCAGGCCTGGATAGTGCTGAGTGGTTTCATCACCTGCCAAGCCCTTCCCAAAGCCCGGCCTGTGTTTTAAGGAGCGTTCCAGTGGTGCTGTAGAAACCTCTGTAAAACACTGGCAGCTGCCCAGGAAGTGACTGCCTGGGAATCCCTGTTCCCTGGCTGTGGGATGGCTCACCTGGATCACTCCCCTGGATCACCACTCCCCTGGATCCCTCACCTGGATCCCTCTCTCACCTGGATCACTCCCCTGGATCACCACTCCCCTGGATCCCTCACCTGGATTCCTCTCTCACCTAGATCACTGCCCTGAATCACTCCCCTGGACATCTCTGACTCCCCACCATGTCATCCAAGGACAATTCCCTCCCTCATTCACTCCCAGCAAACTCCATCAACCTCCTCCAGGAGCCAAAGGGTTCTGGAGCTCACGGATGCCCCATGAGTCTCTACATGACACCAGCTAATTATCTCCTCATTAACAACAACATTAGCATTCCATTTGACATATACAAGATAATTTGTTAATTGCACTTTAATTACAAAGTTATTAAGAGCTCAGAGGCATTCAACAGAAGATTGCAATTACCACAAGCTGCAGAATTGCTCCCGGCAATTCGGAGATGTTATCAGAAACTGATTCTCCTGTTCAGCTGAAGATAGAAAAGAGTCAGGAGATTTATGGGCTGACATCACAGATTCCTTCTGCTCCCTCTGAAGATGCTTTCCCTTGCACCCAGGAGCTGCCGTGCTGAGATATTCCAGATATCACTGACTCCTCTGGCTCATGCTTCCAGCAGCTCCAGTCCCCGATGGAGGAGGAAGGGACAGAGGGACAGGGGGGGCACTCAGGGGCTGAGTGGGCTCAGGAGCTCCCACGAAGCCTTTGGCACCTCGCAGAGCAGCTCTGCAGGGACACAAACCTGCAGGGGCTGCCCTTGCTGGAACCCTGGTGAGGGGTTTGCTCCTCACAGAGTCCTGCCTACACACGGTCAGTGACAGCCGCAGCAGAGTCACAGATGTTCAGGGGGAAAAGGCCTTTAAGGTCCTGGAATCCAATCTCTAATGTACCATTGCCTTCTCCAGCACTAAAGCAGAGCTGCTGGTCTGGGGAGGGCTTTGCTGGGCCTGGCTCTGTGTCCACATGGCCATTCTTGCCCTGCAGTGACAGTGGGGACTGGGGATGTCCCAGCAGGCAGCTCCACCATGACTGAGAAGAGAAAAGGCTGTGTGGAGACCTCAGAGCACCTTCCAGGACCTGCAGGGGCTACAGGGAAGCAGGACAGGGACACTTCAACAGGAACTGGAGTGGCAGGACAAGGGAGAATGGGCTCGAACTGAAAGAGGGAAAATTTAAGTGGGATATTGGGCAGGAATTGTTCCCTGGGAGGGTGGGCAGGCCCTGGCACAGGGTGCCCAGAGCAGCTGTGGCTGCCCCTGGATCCCTGGCAGTGTCCCAGGCCAGGCTGGACACTGAGGCTTAGAGCAGCCTGGGACAGTGGAACCCCATGGCAGGGGTGGAACTGGATGTTTTTTTAAGCCCAAACCATTCTGGGATTCTCTAATATCTGTTACAGCCATTTCCACACAGCCAGACCAAAACTCAGCCGAATGTGACAGGAAATCCAGCAGTCCCAGAGGTGATTCCTGGGGGAAAAGAGCTTGAAAATTGTATTTCCCGCATCCTGTTCCTCCCCTACACCTCTCTGATGGCCTGACGTGCTCAGAGCAGGAGTGAGCTGTGTGGGGTGTGAGTGCCAGCCCGGCTGCGCTCCCACCCGGGGCTGCAGGAACTCCCAGAGCAGCAGTGCAGCAGCCCCTGGAACACTGCAGTGAGATAAGATTTAATGCCAGACCCATTCAAACTGAAATGCTCCACTTGGAGTTTCCAAGCAGCAAATCAAAATGTGTCAGCGAGAGTCAAAGCCCTAAATTAATCGAGCACAACTGGGAGAATTAAAAAGTGATTCCTCCAGTTTGTCCTGTGGTTTAGAGCAGGAATAAAGCAAATTAGAACCACAACTTATCTCCTAAGCAAAAGCTTGAATAAGAAAAATTGTCTTACTCATTTCCCTGAAGCTACAGCTCCCTAGATTCCTGATGCTGAAGCACTGGGCAGAGCAGAGGGAAAATTTTCCACAGAGGAGGGCTCAGTTAATTTTCTTTGCATTTCACTGTGCCAAAGCAATCTTATCCCAACTTATACACAGTTAGCAAAGCTGGAAATAATATGGGAGAAATTTTCATCACAATAATCATTACAACTTTGGAAAAAAGCTAATTCCAGCAGAGAAGTGTCTTTAGTAACTTAAAAACTATTCTTGTACTCATCAGATATTTCTATCCAAAGGAGAGGAAATTATTCCTGAAATCATAATGTTTCAAAGAATCCTCCAGATTCTCCTCCTTGGACAGGTGCTCTTTGATCGTGGGGAAAACTGGGCTGGAAACTTGAGGAAAGGGAGTCCAGAAGTGTTCCAGGATCTCTGCTCAGGGAAACCACAACTGAAAAGAACGGGCCTCAGC
>VXBB01003838.1:10450-25411 GCA_013399915.1 Illadopsis cleaveri
CAGAGGAGGCAACAAGGCTGGTGAGGGGCTTGGAACACAAACTCTGTGAGGAACACTGAGGGAGCTGGAGTTGTTTACCCTGGAGAAAGGGAGAGTCAGAGGTGACCTTATCACTCTTTACAACTTCCTCAAAGGTGGTTGTAGCCAGGTGGGGGTGGGTTTCTTTCAATGGGCAGCAACTGACAGAACAAGAGGAAACAGTCTGAAGCTGTGCCAAGGGAAATATGGGTTGGATATTATGGAAAGAGTGATAAAGTACTGGAATAGTCTGCCCAGGGAGGTGGTGGAGTCACCATCCCTGGTTGTGTTTAAAAAAAGACCGGATGTGGCACTTGGTGCCATGGTTTAGTTGAGGTGTTAGGGCATGGGTTGGACTCGATGACCTTGAAGGTCTATTCCAACCTAGTGATTTTGTAATCCTGGCTCAGGCTGACAGTATTTCATGCATGTGAAGAGACCAAGTGGTCAGAAAAATGTGTTTTACTTGGTGTTTCTTCACATTCCACAAAAACATGACCAACAGCTGTAGAAACTGAACATGAGTTTCCACAATATCTTGCAACTAATTTAATAAACTGAAAGAAGTTCCAAGATTCCATATAAAAACTTTTTAAGCACCAACATTACATTTTCCCAATTTGTCTTCTGACACACTGCTGATATAGGCAAGAACTGAACAGCTTGACACCTGCCTCTGCAAAGAACATCCCATAAACTAAGTCGCTAAGCACTACACTACTGGGGCGCGCCTCAGTACTGCAACTTTATGCAGCTGGAAAAGGTACAGATGAGGATTTAATATGTACCTTTAATTCTCACTACAGATTTTTTACTGACTGTGAACAGGTTATCATCCTTCTACACAAAGCATGAATCTCATGTTCTCATCCTTGATATCTGTCAGTATTTTAGCTACATGCCATACCTCGATATAATCATTTTCAACTCAGCAACAGGCTGTCCCAGAATTATATGTATGGCAGGGCATGAAAGGCAAGAATTTGAATCTAAGGACTTTAGGTATTCTGGATTTATGGTGGCAAGTTCCAACTAGGCAACAGTTCTATTGACTTAGAGAAGTTCAGCATTGCCTCTCAAATGGAAGTCCAGCTTGATATGAGAGAAAAGCTTGAACAGTATATCTCATTCTTCTAACACTTAGATACAGAGTCCATATTATTTAAGTTTATTTTGACAGCATCCTACATTTATTTCGGTACTTTAGTTATTTAATCAACAAACTAACACAAAGCCTGCAAAATAAGTTTCACTATGACATGAGCAACTGTGATGCAGCAAGAAAAAAAAAAACTTCTTACCCAAATGTCCTGCTTTTCACCAATTGGAAAATTTGAGTACAAGTCTATCATTTCTGGTGTCCTGTACATTGGTGTTGTATTCCTTGTGATCTGGAGAAGACAGAATTTATTTAAACAATCTTGAACAATGAGCTTTAACAGCATCCAACCAAGACAACAGCTCTTCATGTAGAATGGATAGTAGTCTCATTTTTAAAATTAATTTCAGAAACATTTGTCAAGGAAAAAGCCATCAACTGAATCCTGAAATAGTCACAACAGTTTTGACATAAGGTCACAAAAAGACAGTAGTACTCAAATAACATGTGGAGTCAAGAGTCCTCCCAAACAAAAAAGCACATAAAGTGACTGTTCTACATGAGGCAAAAATGGACAGGAATACTAATACCAAGAATCAACAATAAGCCAATAAGTGAATTCACGCTCCAGTGCGCATCTCTCACTTTCTCAGCACAGTTAATGACACTGCAGACATATCCAAAGAGAAACTCTGGTCATAAGAATACCTGAAAAGACCTTTTCTACCACCTTTTTGCACAGACTATACAAAACAGGGTATGGTATCATCATTTCATCAGTGCAATGTTTTCCAAGAACACCAGATTGCAAAACAGGGGCTTGCGATGTCAGAAGTTGTACATGTACTACCTTAGATTTACTAGCATAACTCTCAACTCCACACTAAGAACAAATGCACTTTGCAAAAGTACACTGCATGCTAGATTTGGTTACTGTAGTCCAAGGCACTGCAATACTGCCCATTCCTACTCTGCTGAGCAGACTTGCCTCTCGTTCACATATCATTCAACTGACAAAAACAGACCAGAGGGAAGATGGGAATCAGTGTGGCACAACCAATTCCTTGTCAAGAATGCATAAGAAGAAGCCCTTGTAACCACTTCTATTTTCACAGCAGATTGCAGATTGGACACTGGCCATGCTGAAGCAGTGTTTCTCCATGTAGCTACAGAACACAAGCTATGATTGTAACTGCAGACAGCTTTTGAACTCTGGCAAAACAAATACAAAACCAAAACTTTATAAATAACACTGTAACAATCAATCTTCAGCGGTCTTAGCTGTCTCGTTAATTAATACCAAATTAACAGTAACAAATTAATAATGATATTAAAATTAAATCACATTAAAATAGTCTCACCTCTTCTTCAACCAGTGCTCTCTTCTGTGCAGACCAGTTATAGTCAGGATAGTAAGCTATAGTTGTAGCACTACCAAAGTCACAAAGTTTAATTGTCCCCTGATGACTAATAAGCAAGTTTTCCACCTTCAAAAAGATGTAGAATAGTAGATTAAAAAACGTCTTTTTTGTGCTGTATACTAACACACATGCTTTTACATATGATCTTACTTGTGCATACATATAAAAACTAATCACTTTAGCCAAAAATATTGTTTGCAGAAGAACAAAGACTTCAGACAGTACTGCAGTTTTATATGGTAGCAACATAGCCAAGTTTTAAAAGGAAGCACCAAGCACACCATGAACAGGAAACATTCAGGAGAGCAAGAAATAAACCCCAGGGGGAAAAAAAGTAATTTCATTACAGCCTAAGAAAAGGCCAGTTTTTCAGATGAGAACTTGTAAAAGCAATGTCTTAGAATCCAAATGTTTTCAGGCATAAAACTGAACACAGTTTAATTGCAGTGGGATGAAGGTTAGGACTGCCATAGACAAAAACAAGAAGGTACTAGTATAGAAGCAGGCTGCTAGGAGACACACAAAGAGACAGCTGTGACCCTGTGCAGATACAGAACACTGCTATTTGAGAACCATGTGCTGCCTGAATAGTTCATCATCCATTATCTCTGCCTTTTTCTACCTCATAAATTCCAATTGTCCTGTATTGTTAATTGAAATGTGGAAGAAACTTAAGGAAAGAGTAAAATTATTGGGCAGGTGTACTTGGAGTCATAATCACAAATGGACTGAAAAATAAAATTTGTACCTCTGTATAAAGTTAGGAAAAGGCATCAAAGTTAATTGCCTCAAACTCTGACTTACAGTTTTCTATGCTGCTGACATTAGTTTAGACTGCTAAAAAGGGGTAGCAGCATTAAATGATCCCTATTTGGCTCCTGGCTGTAGTAAGTCCTCTGCCTCTTGCAGTACAACAGTCATTTAATATTGTTTTGCAGCCTCTGCAACATCAGACCAACACAAAACCAAATTCCTCTCTTTTCCCATGTTTTATCTCGGTCAGGAAGACACATTCCTTGAGAAGAAAAAGCTGTTCTGAATTTCAGCATTAGCTTCATGTCTATGCAGCTGGCTATGAAAAATTGATTATTTATTTGTAAATAGTTTTTTTTACTTTTTTTTTCAGAAGAGAAGATGCTCCTCTTCCACAAAATCTAGCGGCTAGCATATAGAAATTTCAGTGAAGAACATTTAACATGTCGTTGACACAACCTCACAACCACAAAGCCTGTTCAACAGCAACAAGGGAAAAAAAAAAAAGAAGTGCTAGATATATATATATACAAACCAAATATATATATATATATACACCAAAGCTAGGTACATATTTATGGGCTGTACTAATCCCCAACATCAAAGCTTTCATCAAGAGTGTTGAAAATAATTAACATATTTACTTCTAGAAGAGTGGTCTTATTTTCCTTTCCCCAAAATAATTGAGTAGATGCTTACTTAGAGGAGGAACAAATTTTCCTATTTTTATATTCAAATGAATCACATCGGGCTGCATACAGACACGTGTGAAATTTAGACCCTATTCCCAGAGTAACAATCTCCTCTGTCTTATTTTTTTATGTTAATGAAAATTCAAATATACTCATAGTACAGCAGAATCTCACTGATTATTAGGGCTTCTCCATCTAAGGTATATTGAACAGGTAAAGGTGAACTCCTGTCTTCAAAATACAAAATTCGAACTCAGGTAAGTACTTTCAAACCTCCAAAGCTCCTAAAAGTAGAACACTTTCTACAGCTATATACTTTCTACAGAACACTTTCTACAGTTATATATAACCCTACAGATTCCAGGTAAAGGCTAATAAAACGAACAAACAAACAAAAATCCCTAAGAAACAAATCTACCATGAATTATGCCTACCAAATTTTACAATTCGAATTAAAAACAAGCACTGAAGTACAATGCAAGTTACCAGTTCTAAAACTAACAGCTTACTACACATTCTCAATGGCTATGTAATCCTTCATAGATAATTCAACATTCTTCTCCTTCAAAGCTTTACCTCTTCTATTACGAAACCCACTTAACCCAGAACTGCAGTTCACTAGTTGCAACTGACTACTTTATCAAAAACAAAATACTCAGGCTAAGTCAATCAGCAAAATATGATACGCTACTTTTCTGCCAGCTTGTTTCAGATAGAGTACAAGCAGTTTCTAACCGCAAGCACAAGGAAAAGAAGTTCGAAGAGATTCAAGTATTTCAGTGATGACCTTCACTAACACCGAGCAGTTATGGCAAGGCAATAGATCCATGCACTATGATCCATGCACTCAATAATTGGTTTCAACACTGATCCAGCCCAACAGGCTCTTTTGCTGTTCTGAAGTTCAGCTTTTATTTAAATATTGTAACATACCTTTAGGTCTCTATGAATAATAGGAGGCTTCTGCTTATGCATATGCTGCACTGCTCTGCAGGTCTGATAGAATATCTTCAGAACTGTGTCACAAGAGATAGGTCCTTTAGATTCTACTTTCTTTAAGAATTCCACCAGCTGTCCTGCAGGAAATGAGAGAAATTCACATAAGAACACAGAGAACACTGCAAATTCTGAAAGCTTGACACAAACAGACTCTTTCTTGAAAGATCTACAGTATGAGTTTTATTAAATAGATTTTCTGAAAATGGCAAGTCCACACTGATTACAGTGAGGAAACAAAGAGTGCTCTAAGGAACTACTCCTACTCTTCCTTTCTCTGATGAGTCTCAAACAAAAAACTTAATTATTACCTAATATTTAAGACAAGGTTAAACGGTCGTCTAAAAAAACAAGATCTTTAGCCTATAAAAGGTACGTTTGAACTCTAGCTCCACTGAAGCGTGCAATCCTTTATAGTCATTCCAAGCTCATAAGTTAACAAGCAACCTGTGCAAAACATCTGCCAGAAGCAATGCGCACTGCTGGGAAAAGAAATAAAGTTTACCTTTACACAGCTCTGTAAGCAGAAGAAACTCTCCCTGCCCTGTGTCTGATTCCTCTTTTCCTATAGATGCTGCAGAGCAAAACTGGACAATGTTGGGATGACCTGAAAGTTTTTTCTAGAGATAACACATTCAAGGAAGATAACTCCCAAGTTCATTGATACTATTGTATCCAGTAGTTCACTCCAAATGTTAGCTTAAAACCACAGAAAGCATAACTGCTGCAATCAATACCCTAACCAAAACAGGGAAATACATGCCTCAGCTATAAGAAATCTGAGAAAGCAATCTAAGGTAATGTAATAAAAAGTCAAAATAAAATGTTGAAAAATCCTTATGATTACAGTTCAGAAGAAACTGGACTCAGTAAGAGGTCTAGTTCTTTTTGTCTTTTGACAACAACTGCAAGAACCTAGCACGAGTAGCAGGGACATCTTCTAATTATCAGCTGCTTCTCTAGATAGCTCATCAAGAAAGAGTTTTCGTATCCTCACCTATCTTTCCCACGGAAGTATTAAGTATGCCACGCTTCAACTGAAAGTAATTAAAATAGAGTTCAAAACAATTAGAGGTCTAAAAGGGCAAGGATCTTACCCTCCCATCATCAGTAGTAATTTTTCATGCTAAAACCTTTATCATGTTTCACTTTCAGTTCAAAAATTTGAGGTATCATTTTTGAGCTATATGAAGGAGAGTACAGTGTAAGTGATCTCAACTCCTGCCAGTGGAAGTTACGTAGCACTATGCGGGTCTGTGCATACACTGAGACTCACGCTTGTGAGACAAACACAATGTATTTACAGGATGTATTCACCAAGTCTGAAGAGAGAAAAGCAAAGATATTGTAAGTAGAACAAAGTTATTAAAAAGAGGCAAGTTGGATCCACACAATTCACATCAATCTGATCTTGCCCATCTCTCCACAACCAGAGCTGCAGGAATTAATTGCATTTCACAGCCTTATCTCAGAAAGTTAGCAACAATTAACCCTTCATCATGTTGTACACCTCTTTAATGGTCTCTGAGCTGTGAAAAACATTTTGGATGTTTTAACTCAATTTAACATTGAGTTCTTTACTCTTGGAAAGATAATGTCAGAGTAGATAGAAAATGTATAGTGCTATGGTACTCTTAGAAGTGTACTTCTAGTAAGTGCTGTTTAGGTTAAGATTTTGCCACACATATGAAATAAGAAATGTTTGAGTAGCTTAAATTAGGATCAGTGGACTTGCTTGCTAATTCAAAATGAAACGGAATACTCAGAAGGGACCACATCAGCATACCACAGCCATTCACTGACTCTTGAAACAAACTGAGAGTCGAAGAGGAGCCAAGCCAGGGACAAAATATTGAATTTACTAAAATCAATGATTGAAAACACTCTGAAATTACATTATACCCTACTATCTGACATCACTGAAGATAAGGAGGACAGCAAGGACACTGAGAAACATCTGCTTCTTGTTTCTGATGCATGTAGTCTACTGGAATTTCTTCCTCAATATATCCAGCATTACTTCTTAAAGCCAGATGTATCCAAAGCAGAAATTAACGAACATTGAGAGTAAAAGCAAAGAGCAATAAATCCCTTGCATGCGAGGGAATTCTATGTAAGATCTAATATCATCTGAAGTCAAAAGGTCTCTTGACCACATTCATAGGGCTGCAAGAAAGTCCAGATAAGAATTTCACTTCTTGCTAGAAGTACACGACAAAGTCTACACTAGTTACAAAAATTATCTGCACACACTGTATCACTGCAATTTTTGAAACACTGAACTTTCTGGATGTTGGTACCAGATTCGTGACAAACCATGAACCCAGACTTCCAGAATGTCAGTCGTCTTAGGCAGGATATGGCATGAAGAAAAACAGAATCTGTACAGCAATCTTTTGTTTCCCAGAAATCTCAGGCAGTTAAATACGTTACAGAAAAGGATACCATAAAACAAACTTCCTGAATGATGGCTTTGTTCTTTTCCTCTTCATTAGACAACAATCGCTGTCAAAATAATTGAGAAGATACAGTTACTGAAACTTACAGAATAACAGTGCTTAGATTTTTTTTTTTCCACAGAATATGAAGAATAAGGTATAGTCAAAAACCTAAGGTACTGTAATGGGGCAGTAAACAAAGCTGGCTTATTGTACATTTGGACATTCTGTCATAAATAACACTCAGTTTTCCAGTTACCTGGACTATTAAGGTTTAGTGATAATTGAGCAATTCTAACTTTTGACACTCCTGAAAGTAACTGCTCTCATGTATAAAGCACTAAAGTCTCCTGGCTGCAGTATTGTGGGCTAACAAGGCAAGATTGACCTTCTGTCTGAAATATTCAGCAACAACCTTCAACTCACTCTAGACTAAACTCCTCCAGATTACCTAGCTCAGCTTTTTCACTGGTACTTGTGTAATCAGTAGCAAAATTAAACATTNTTGCAGTCAACATTTGACTACAATCAGCCTGAGCATTCACTACAAAAGTACCGGTTTTACAGAACAGAGGAAGTATAGTAATGGTTCACCTTTTACCTGTTATTTTTTAATGGGGCTACTTCTAGAGGACATTTTGAACACATAGCATATGGCTTTAGTCACATGTTTTGTTACTGTAGGATGTGGAATTAAATGGAAAAAGCCGGAGCTATTCCTCGTGGTATAATGCAAACATACCTCTCCCAACCCTCATACAACTACCCTGTTTACAGCTGATTACCAGAAGCCTCTAGAAACCAAGAATCCAGAGAAGTGTTTATAAAAAGCACCAGGTTAAATGTGTAATCAATGAGCCAAAGTGTGGAGCATTATTTTTAATACTAAGGAAATTTACTCTTAAAGTAAGATGGTAGGCTAAATCTGCTTCTGATGAGTGAAACAGATTCCTGTACTCCACTTCAGGCAATTTTGAAATATTCTTTTTAGCCATGCAACAAAATGTTTTGGACTGGATCATTAATTTCCACACCAAATAAAAAAAATAAAGACCAGCAGCACCTAAAAGATGATCACTTCCCCTGTTTGTCACCTGAATATGAAGTGCAGGGTTCTAACTGGAATGACCATTCTAAATAGTGGGCTACAAACACCATTAATATACTGGATTTTTCCAAGTTACTTCTTAGTGGCATGCATCAAGGACTAATTGTCAGGCTAAAATATCAAGCTAAAAGACAGACCTTACAAATCTATAGTGAAGTAAATTAACATTACCTTCAAAGCATAATCTTTGCCACTTCCAAGATCTTGAGCTTCATAGACAAAAGCAAAACCCCCTGCAAAAAGAAGGCACATTAAGTCAGTTTCAATTTCAATATTCAGGCACATCATTCTTTTTAGTCTAACAGAATCAATACATGAATTTAGATAAATTTCTGAATGTTTCAAACATACATTTTTCAGCATCTGGTCAAGATTGCCGATACTCAGCAAGAGTTCAAATATTCTACTCCTTTCTTCTACACATGCCAAGAGGACATCGACTTTGTTACTTTCCTGCATTTTGTTAAGTCTGCATATACAGATTTTTTATGAAACCATTTTTTTAAAAGGTCCTTATAAAACCAAAACACAGTACAGCATATATTACCTGATAATTTCAATTACACTTTTTGGCATTACACTGCTAACACTTTGTATAAAAAACAGCAACTAAGGAAGATAAGTGCTAAACATACACCTCCTATTTTTAAGGTAATTGTCATGCTTCAGGCTTTGTATTAAAAGCAGAAAGCATTTTCAAGCACTGAAGCACACATTCCAGTAAGGGTAATATTGTTACTAAATTGCAATGTGTTATACAATAAAATATTTCCATTCCAACTCCTTTTGTCAAACTATTTATTTTCTCAAACATTTCCTTCTGCTGAAGAACACTGTCCAAACCTCATTGAGATAGCAGAAGTTTCAGAGTACATAACTAGCCTAAGATACACACTTCTACTTAAGAGATTGCACCCTATTATCAACTACAGACATGCTAAACACAATGGAGTTCATTAAACTTTCCAGATCTCCAGAGTAAAGCTGATGGTATCATGCCTGGTTAATTCCTACTTCATTGCACCTGCCTTATAGGGAATCCAACTGCTATGATCTACAACATCACCTTTTACAACTACATCCCTCTCAAAACATCAGCTTCAAGTAAGTTTCCTATTCTGTCATTTCACTCTTTCACCTGAACTGAATTCAGCTCCATACAACTTGGCTCATTACATGTCGTATTTGGTTCACTACTACTGCAGCACTACAGCAGATGCCATGTTTAATTCCATGGATTTTCTGGGATACCAAAGGAGTTAGAGCATGTTGTGAAGGTATTTTTAACTTTTTTTTTTTTNTTTTTTTTTTTTTTTTTTTACTATCTGTTATTAGTGAAAAACAATTCTTACACAAAAAGCCAAACTAGTCCTACTGCTTCATTCTTAAAAGCAGTTTTACAGTCTGATGTTGGTTCCCTTGAAGAAGTAGTCTATTAAAGCAGTTTTAATACATCCTTAGTAGGGACAAGTTAACTGGTAAAACTTCTCTTCTGCCGTAACACTTTACTCCAAGCCCCCTGACCAATATATTTTGCAAATATTCAGAAGAAATTATTTCAAAAGCACTTTCAACAAACCTCTACAAACACCTGTATAGCAGACCTAACTGAGGCAAATTGTAAAATGGAAGTTTACAGAAGAACAGCTTCTAAGGAGGTCTAAAGAATGTAATTACATTTGGAGTGCTTTCACTTATTTTTTCCACTCATGCAAATGTTTGTAGATGTTTTAAGACAGTTTTCTGAGGCTTTCTGTATCAGCAAAATCATCTTAATATTCCCCCATACAGATCACCGGTGTAGAGATCTGTACACACCCATCCCAGCTATTACCCAGAGAGACAGGTTTTGCATCACTGAGGCATTTCAGAGTCCCATTCTCAGAAGACGGCCCAAGTTCTCCAAAATCATCTCAGTATTTTCTGATACAGAAGCTGGGTTTATTTCTTTTCTGTAGATACAAACTCACACATCCAGGCTCATTACAGAGCACCACACCATCTCAAGAAAATCAGAAACTAACTCTACCTCGTTTGCTTTATTAGCAAGCACACTACACTTATCCTTGCACCACCACAGGCCTCAGGCAGTGCTCCTGTCCGTGCTTCATCATTGTCTTACGGAGATTAAGACCCTTGCTTTTCCAACTAAGAGATTTGGATTCTCCTGCAAGTCAAATCTAGGTGTCAAATAATACTGAATAACTTCACTGCATTTACACATTAAGTTGGATTTTAAACTGTTCTTTTTTATCATGTCCCTGTTTTTCACATCTCCACAAATTGTTTTTTCAGATAAGCAGCTTCACTAAAATGACAGCTAGAGAAGCATCAAAATAGGGACACCAACCAGATAACACTGCTTGCTACTGTAATTCACTCACTGTTTCATTACACACTTAACTAGTCATGAGAAAGTGATGGTGTGAGTAGCTTCCTGTTTGTAACTATTTGATATTACTTGTCTGCTCCCCTCCCAAATACTGACCAAATTTGTTTCTATCAACTTTCAGTGGTTTATGTTTCAGCTATAATTTGATTGAAACACTATAATTTTAGCCTGGACTGTAAGTTACAGTGCATCTTATCTGAAAGCTTTTCTACCAGAGTATCAAAACAGAAAAGACGCTCTGTTATTGTTGCCAAGCATTGACTCATAAGCATTTTTTTCTGAAGTCCAGTAATGCATTTGTGTCCACTGCAAAGTCCTAGTAACACAGTGAAACTGCCTCAAGAATGAAGGATGGCCCAAACTTAAAGATCTGCACATTTTCCCACACCCTTGAGAAGCAGAGAGGTAGAATACCTTGAAACTTTCAGAGCTCCCCTGCAAGTAGGAATTGCTACAGCCAAGAAACAACAGCTTGAAAACACAGAACTGTTCTGCTCCATGTTTCAACCATTGTCTACTTTTACAGTAAAGAGAATGCAAACTAGAAAGCTGCTAGGTCAGGTGCTTTAGTTGTTCTTTAGGAATCACCTTTTTTTCCCCCACTATCTGTCAGCAAATAAAGCCAACAATGTTCACAGAAGCTTGACATTAAGCATTCTTTGTGTCCCTGCTGCTAGAGGTTTACAAGTTAAATCCACTGAAAAACCTGGACTTAATTAGGTTATCATTATCCTATGAATACAGTAGTTGCAGAGACCATAGAATTGTTCCTATAAGTTTCCTATAAGTTTCGGCAAACTGTAATACTGTTCACACTCAAAACACTGAGGAAGCCCTGAAGTTTCAAAGAAAAAAAAGGTTGCTTTAATTGCAGAAGTTTTACCTTGACAGAAAGCAGCTTGTAACAAATCACCTACCTATGCAGCTTCGAGTTATGACATCTATTTTTAAACTAAAAAAAACATTAAAGTCTGTACCCATTTAAGTTAGTACTATTGACATCTTTCTGACTAAGGAATGATTAAGGAATAATGCATTCTTTTTCTCATCATGTTCCCCTTCTTGTGGGCTCTTTTGTCAATGTTTGTTATTCAAAGGAAGTATAAGAATTCATTACACGTGAAGAATGGTTGTTAAATTTGTGCTACAGAACTTGCTTGTTCCCCATTTTTCACACAACCAAACACCTGGTTTATTCTAAATTATATTCTAAATCTATATTCTAAATTATTCAGTCTCACATACAAAAGAAGCAACAATATTCATTAAATAGACAGGAAATCAGTAACTAATTTTCTTGAGTAAAATTTTGTGGAGGTCTGTGCACTTAACCAGAGGATCCGAGAAAGCCATGACACCTGAAGCCACCATCATACCACGGGTAAAGAGGGATTATATGTAAAGGTGCCCACCAAGGTCCTCTAAAATCTTACCTGCAGTGAGCTACTGAAACGTCCAAGCAGAAAAAAACCCAGGATACCATATTCAGTCCAGTCTGTGACACACTTAGTCTGTTCTTGCATTTAGAAGTGTATCAGCACAAGAGATCATCATCAGCTCATCCCCCACAGGTTGCTGTCAGCCTCCTGCAGCAACACACCGCATTTTCAATCAGCCCAGTCCAACCCCAGCACGACACCTCTGTGAAACAACCAGGAAAATGCATCCAAGCCACCTGTGCAACCAGTCTCAGCTTAGAGCACAGCCAAAGACGGATTTGCACCAGCACTGGTGCACACTACAAAGCTGGAAGGAGCTGTGGGCTATGGGAACAACTGATCCTGTGCTGCCACATGATACCATGCAACGCTAAACCACAGGCTCTGCTCATACGAGGTACAAACAAAGCTGAGTGTACAAGCCTACAGAAAAGGCTCTCTGTCTCAAATCCAGTTCACCATGGGTTTGAAACCCAGATTTGGAAAGCAGCACTGGACTTTCCAGTAGGGAATTTGGCATGAAAGAACTGAGAAGGAAAACAGATTCTGTATTTGTAATCATGGAAGGGAATACATATAGGCCACAGTTGTGGACCCATGTATCAGAAGGTACCACAACACATCCAGAGCTGAAAGATAAACACAATTTGAGCAACAAAATAAACTATACCCTACAGACAAATTCAAGTCTGAAGATAGCAGGAGAGGTTGGGACTTCTATATTTTATATCTATTTTACCTTTATACTCAATATATGGCATGGGTTCTTTTAGATCAGCTACACTGGCTAAAAAATTATACTTTCCAGAAAAAGCAAGCAGCTAGCCCAACTTCAGTTAGCAAAATAAGGAAAGAAAACAACATAAAATAAAACCGTAACACTGAGACAAACATGGAAGACAAAGCAGTGGTTACAGTGAAATTGTCAAGAACTGTAGAGTTAAAGCATGCCTCCATTTAAGTAATCTTTAAGTCATCTAACCTGGCATCTTTTCCCTGACATTTTACAATGCCTGTGTCAGATTTTGGGAAACAGTAGGCTGCTGTCAAAGTGAAGTATTAAAACACCTGCTCCAGAACCATAACCAAATAGCATATATGCCTCAAAAACAGTTTCCTGCCCTAACTTTCCTTTGTCCTTCAGTAACTGCTGTGGTCACTGCCGGCAAGAATGTATCAGCAGCACAGACAGTTCTTTTAGCATTCACATCCTACTGAGTGCTTACATTTCAGTCACAATTCTGATTGTAAAGAAGCTGTAAGTAAAAGCTGAAGGCAGAACAGGAGGACATGACAATTAATACTGTTTTAAATGCAACTTACTACATAAGAAACTGCCAAGTTTTCTCTAAGATCATATGCCGAAAGTGCTTGAGCATTCAAGCGACAAATATTACCCTTAAGAACATAAAACAATGGTGAAGACCTAGTTACTGTTGTTTTACAGAACAAAAAATTTGTAAGTAGCTTGCAAGTGATTTAAATTAGCTAATCTTAACCAATTTTTTCTTCTATACTGATCATCAAGATTTTTCAACACAAAACTACTTGGTACCAGATAATTACAAGAAGAAACTACAGAAAGAAACTCCAGTAACAAAAAAGATCTCTAAATAGAACTTTGAGATATTTAACCTAATTAATATCAACCATCTCTACAAAGTTAATGAAATATTTAACTGCAGTAGTATGGAAAACTTCACATTTTAGTCCTCTGAGACTAGCCTTCAATGGTTCTTCTGCTTGAGGAAATAAAGTATTTTCTCTGATCACAAGCCCAAGACAATCCAAATTTCTGCTGATATCTAAACAATCTACATCTATCAAACATATCATCTTTTCTAAAACAGATTAACAAGTCATGTGCCAGACTACCTATCCAGAACTTCACTGAAACTGGAAAGTGCCTAGATATTTAACTCCTTGTACTCCAGAAAAGTCTATGCCTACCGTAAAACCAGCCTCCTGAAAAGTGCGTTTAAAGCAAACACATTTCCTGCATTCCACAGTCTCCCAAACAGCAGAGGCAACCTTGGATATTTGGCAGAATATTATACATTGTCATTAAAAAAAACAAAAAACAAACGAAAAAAACCCCAATCCCACCACGTAATCCAGAATTTCCATTAGGTCCGTGGCAGATTATAAAGACTAACAGATTACAAACTCCTCTGAGTTCTGTTATGTGGCGAAGGCATTTTAAACCACGAAGCAAGAGAAGAAGCGGCCACACAACACAGCGGCTCTCGGTGGCTATTCCCGAGGCGGGACAGTACCACCAAGCACTGCTGCGACCCCCGGGACTGGGGACACCGTCCCCCCGTGCCTGGGACACGGGCTGGGCGCGGACACCGCCAGCCCTTCCCGAGAGGCCGGAACCACCGCCCCGGCCGCCGCCCGCCCGCCCCCACCCGGGCGCGGCCTGCCAAGGAGGAAACCCTCCTGGTCTAGGAATAGGAGACAGGGAAAACGGGAGTGGGAGGCCAGCGGGGAAGCCCATCGCAGCCCCGCAGCGCTGGGGTCCGCCCCGCACGGCCCGGCCCTGCCATCCGCTCTTACCCTCGGCGATGACCCGCTTGATGCGCAGCTTCATGGCGCCCATTTC
>VXBB01003838.1:25433-43010 GCA_013399915.1 Illadopsis cleaveri
TTCCACCGTCTGCCCCACGAAATCGTTCTGGTCGCGGCTGGCGGCTCCCAGGGAGCCGGGGCCCGCCAGGAAGTCCAGGGCGGACTGGAAGAGCGACATGGCCCCCGGCAGGCAATAGAACAAACAGAATGGGACGGGAAGGGATGGAAGCAGAGCGGGATGGAGTTGGAGGGCTCTGCCGAGGCACCCACAGCCGCGGCGAGAGCCCGCCTGCCTCCTCTACCGTCTCCTCAGCTGCTTGCCCCTCAGCTCCGGGCGGCTTCCGGGAACGCTGCGTCACTTACGCGCTCCCGGACCGCCCGTCCGCCGCAGCCCGGCCAGGCATGGCCCCGCCCCGCGGGAGGAGCTCCAGCGCCCGCCCCGGCTCCCGCCCTGCTCCGCTCCTGCAGCGTCCCCTCAGGGACTCGCGACCTCGCCTGGGCTCTCGCTCCCGCCTGCTGCGGGGGACGCGCGAAGCTCGCCTTCCTGCCCTGGCCGCGGCGCTTTCCCCCAGGAAGGGTCGCCATTCGCCAGGCAGCGGTGTGTCCACACACCTAAGTTAACGTAGGTTGGCAGTCGGCAAGAGATAAATTGTCTCCTGTCCGCCGGCACCGCTTGCGCTTGGGCAGCACCTGTGCCGCTGCTGCCGTCCTTTCACTGTTCGTCTACCCTCGGGATCTTCCCATGTCTGTCGCTTTTCCCCGCAACGCTGACGGGCTAAAGCGCTGACCTCCCTGCACCCCCACTGCGGGCACCGGGACGCCCGGTCCGTGTGTCACACTGTCATGGTTTGAGCCTGGCCAAATGCCAGGCACTCACGAGAGCCGCTCACTCACCCTCCCCTGCCACAGCTAGGCAGAGGGCAGAAAAATCTAACGAAGGGCTCGTGAGTTGAGATAAGCACTGGGAGAAAACACTCCAAGGGCAAAACAGGCTTAACTTAGAGATACAAAGTGAGTTTATTACCAACAGGATCAGAGAATAATGAGAAGTAAAACAAGGCCGTAAAAACACCTTTTCCTCCCCCAACCTCTCCCTTCTTCCCACCGACAGCACAGGAAGACAGGGGGTGGGGGGTTTGGCCAGTTTGTCACCCAAGGTTTTCTTNTCACTGACCTGGGTGCCTCACATGTTGTTTCCCTCTCATGATCTCACCTCATCCTCTTCTCTGGCTGGAATTAAAACTGCACCCCTACTTTTGTTTTAATGTCTTCTTAAACATGTTACTACAGAGGCATTACCATCATCTCTAATTGGCCCAGCCTTGGTCAGCAGCATGTCCATCTTCAGAGCCACCAGGGATTGGCTCTGCTGGAAGCTCTTCAGGTGGAAGCTTATAGAAGCTTCTCACAGACGCCATCTCCATGGCCCCTGCTGCTACCAAAACCCAGGCCATGCAAAACCAACGCACACACAAGTGTTGGGCATTGCCGTATCCGCAGAAAGCATTAGCCTGCGTTTTTACAGGTAAGGCTGACTCCTCCATGTGTTTGGCAGATCCCAAACTGGTCAGCCCGTTTCCAGAATAAGGCTGTATTGCCTGAGAGGGCAGATCACTAGAAGCAAGGCTTGTCCCCAAACATTTGTTTCAGAAATTACACCAAAAGTCAAGATTCTCTTTCAGAAGTTTAGTCCTTACTGTCTTCACCTCGTCAGCAGACTTATCACTTTGAGACAATCCCAGACATCCCCAAATTCTGTAAGATTTCAGGTAGTCTTGGCTACTTTCTCCTGCACAGATGACTGGTTAAATTTTTTTAAGTTGTAATTCTCAATCAACGTCCATAAAGTAAATACTTGCTGTTCTTCATGCTCTGTATAAATTACAGGGGCACGACCTCTTGTGATTCCCTCACTGTTCTGTAATGCTTGATCAGTCAAGAAGTGTGGTCTTAAAGGCAAGCAGATTTATATGGAGATCTCATGTTTTTATACATTTAATTTTAAAAAATTATCAGAGATTATAATAGAGAACTTCTTCTAACTGCAGCAGAGGTCAGCTGCTATTTTTCTCTTTCAATTCTCCCTGTAAGAAAACTTCTTTTGTTGCAGTAAATTATACCACCAACACTTCTTTGCAGGAAATCCTACCTGTAGGAGCATCTTATCTTCAGTCCTGCTTTGGTATCTGACTTTCCTGATTATTTTTGTTCAGGCAAATGCTGTAATATTTTTTTACAAACAAACACAGTTAGGTTTGCTACACCATATTGTTCCACTCACTATCCCTTGTACTGTTCAGCTGCACCTTCCCCTTCAAAGACTCATTCATAAAAGGCCACTGGAAAAAGGACAGGGATTTCTATAAGGAACCACAGAAGCAATCTTTCTGGTTTTGAAGGCCTAGGTTTTATTTCAGTAGCTTTNTTCTTGTTCTCAAATTGAAGACTCCGATTTAGATGGAATATGAGGCAACTACTTCATATTTGTTCAGCTTAAATGACGACTGAGATTTCTGATGTAACTTCAGTAACAGACTGAGTGACCTGGGCTAAAATAATCTCTTGTGGATGTTTGGGGTTTTGTGAGTTTTTGCTAACCAGCTTGAACCCTGTGCTAAAATTCCCTGACTATTTCACTGCTAAGCCTCACATTTATCTCAGCTCCGAAGAGATATCCCGAAGTCAGAAGAAAGAGCTGAGGATGACAAGGCAGCAGGACTTTATTTGTTTCAGCAGCAGCATGCCTGATGGAAATGCCATTAAATGTATTGTCTGAGAATCTTGTTTCTCTATCAATGTGTACATTTTTAATGTATAAAAATTATTAAATAAAATTTCATCCATGGAAGCTGATTATATTTAAAACTTTATTGGTTTACTGTTTATGCAAGAGATTTTACTGTTGAGAAAGGCTCTTGACACAAATAATCAAAATTCCAGTTCAAAAATTATATGCAGGTAGGCACCAAGTGTGAGATTTGATAATAAAAGCTCAACCAATTGTTGCTTGAAATTTCTCAGATAGGTCAGTCATAGCTTACAGTGGGAACTTGTTCTCAGAAAAGTTGCAGGAGGAGTAACTCTCTGTTACACATGAAGGAAGTATAAGAAAATATGTAGGATAGGCAGCAGGAACGTTACACTTAAAAAAGTTGGGATGGATTTGGCACTCCAACTACTGCAGGTAAGATAGGAGAAACTTGATATGAATGCAGCTTTTCTGGATTAAAAAGGTTTTAAAGAATATCTGGGTAATATTTTACTGACCTGTGGTTTTAAATATCCGGGGTCATACTGGAGAGGTCAAGCAGATTATTCAGTGAGTGCAGAAGGCTCTGCAGTGGTGGGAGCTGACCCCATTTTCATTTATTGCTGAGGCAGAAATGTGTTAAAATGCTACCATTTTTAAGAATACATGGTATTCTTCAGAAAAAAGTATTCTTTTTATCTATGCAGCTTGAGAGGTCTATGGGGTTTTTTTTAAGTTGCTAAAGGTGGTAAGGCTTATCAATTTATATGCTGGCACAGTTCCTGTTGAAAAGCAGAAGAAAACAAGGTTGTGCCATCTGTTACTAGTTTGCATCCCAGTTCTGACAACCACACTGTACTCCAGTGGGATGCTTGAGCTCCTGATTAAAAAGCTCTGCTGTAACCTTCCCCTTTCAACTCTCACTTAGTGTTCTTTCTTTTACAGATTCACCCAGAATGCACTGCAAATCACTCTGGCCAAAAACCTTGGGTGGGGAAGGTGGTAAAGAAGGGATTTCCTCTTGTGTCGTAAGGTCAAGGCAGGGCAGAACCATAAACTGAGGAATTATTAGATAAAATATTCATTTTGTCTATTAGCATGTAGTAAAGATAGCACTTTAATTTTCATTCCAGTAATTGCTTTCCGCTTCTTAGGGATTAAATTAATTAAACAGCAATGAATTAGCATTCTACTTTGGATTTCTCTACACAACCTTTAATCAAAATATAACTAGAAAGTGGCGCACATAATAATGTCTCCGTAGATCTGGATAGGGTTCATCAGGTTCAGCGCAGCTGAAAATCTATTTCAGAAGTACAACTCAGAAGGAAGATTAAATACTTCTTCAATGTTTGTACTTTTTATTGCAATTGCTCTTGTGATGTAGTCCAAAAGAATGAGTCATAAAGCTAATCCTCACACAAAGGAAACAAAAGAGGCTTGACCATTCTTAATTTAATATCCTTGATTTGCATGCAGAGACCCTCCATTTCTTCCCAGATCACCAATATACCTGAGGCACTCTTAGAGCCAAGCTGGCACTTCTGTCCAGTCATTTTTTTCCTAATTGGCTGGTCTAGTGAAACTATGCCCTTTTGAAAGATTTAGGTCTAGTTCTGCCTCACACAATACAGCAAGAATCAGCAGCTTTGGAAAGTGAACAGCCAGTAGTACCTCTGCGTTACACCCAGGTGATTTTCATTCATATTGCTTTTTCTATTAGTTGCTAAACATAATGAACAAGCTGTTTTGTTCTTCTGATGTATATTTTTTTCCTTATGCAGATTATCACCTCCTATATGTTGGGAGATTATTTTTTCTAGCTGCATATTTCAAATAAGAGCCTGTTCATTTGATATTAAAATAACAAGGTAAATAAAGCAGTATTTGAATCATTTGGAAATAAATGTATTTAAATTGATCTCTGTGTGTGCATGTATGCTACATTCTAATTTAGCTAAATTTTCAGCAGCAATAAGTGCTGTTATTGATTTGGAAACCCTTTCTTTATAGTTGAGTTTCTAGTTTAAATTCTTCTTTTCTAATAATAGGAAAATATGTCAATGATTCAAAAAAAATTACTTCACTGGTTTTGTGGAGCAATAGTTTTGTCTCTAGCTTTGGATTGGACACTACAAAGTTAGCAGATGTATCTTTTCTCTGTTTGTTGGCTTCAAACAAGGCCTATATCTTTTTGCTCTTCCTTAGGAAAATTTTATATAGGACAATTTAGCTACCCTGTATGAATCAAAATAATTTACTGGTTATTAGAAAACTTGCTGAAATTTGTGGACAGGGTCTCTGGAGATTGAATGTAGACTGTACCTGTTCCAGTCTGTAGTTAAGGATTTCTTCTGTAGTTGCTGCTCCTGACTTCCTTGAAACACCAATCAATGACAAGGGAAAGAAAGATTTGGAGTCTATCCAATTCCTCAAAGAAAAGGTCTTTAACTTTGAAGCCAGAAAGCAAAGTGAAAGAAGTGTTTCAGGAATGTGTTCTTACTGTCTGAAATACACTGCGGGGTTTTTGGGTGGTGTTGCTTTATTTAATTGTTTGTTTGATTGACTGATTGATTGCTGATGAGCCATGACAAACAGACACCTCAATTGAACAGATAATTTCTTTATTAAATTTAAAAAAATACTTTTTATCAAAATGGTTGTCTTCTGTGAGAACCAAAGCATCACTGTTTCACTTTGGTAAGGTGAAGTATCATGATAGTAAAATTGATACTAGCTGTAATTGAGACAGCTGTAAAATTGAGACTATATGCCCATTTACTCAACTCACTTTCAGAAAGTCATTATAGTCATTTTACTGTGTGGTCATCTCTGCAATCTCTTGCCATTTAAACATTGTACCCCTACATTACTATAAGTGGAACTTATTCTGACATTTTAGAATTAGCAAGCTGCATTACTATTTCTTAGACAATACCAATCTGAACAAATTTTAATAAAGGTTAATGATAGATTTTATGGCCACATGCAAACAAAACTGGATTGTTTTCAGGCAAGATATGGTCTAGGGTCCTGTGATAAAAAGGAAAACTTGTCATTAAATAAAAAAAGCTGCAAAAAATTCCCACAAAAGAATTACAGGAATTAGTTTTATTTTTTTACAGAAGAAAAATGTGCCTCATGTATAGATCACAAGGACTGACTGCAGCACTCCTCTGCTAGATCAAGTTAAGTGTACCAGGACAGGTAAGGTGCAGGTACAGATATACAGTGACCTCACCAGCTCTGGTCTATCAACAGAGCAGTGGATAGATCGGTCTTTGCATGAAAAGAAGAAGCTTTTAAAAACTTACTCGAGACTAAGGATATAATCAGCTACTTGCATTTGGTTAGACCTACCACTGGAGCCTTTATCTTTCTGTTAACAGGGGTGACATAGCCGTATTGCGTAGTTGTTTATTAAAATTCCCTGGTATTACAGCAGTTATAGCATTCCAACATTGTGTCTTGGTTAGCAATTTAATGATAAATTTGCGTGACAGAATTGCTATTTTTGATATTCAAGCATTTTCATCCTCTTTACTCCTCAAAGAGAAGCTAAATGATTTGGAATGCCCTCGCTGCATTTTATGCTTTCAGCTAGAAAAGTGAAAGGAAAGTCATGTCCTCTAAATGGTTTTTACATTTTATTATATTTCACAAATGGCCAAAATAAACTTAATTGAAAATTTATACAACCAATTCCAATTCATGCAGACAGGGAAAATTCAAGTTTGAGAGGATGACTATAAATGAATAAAAGAATCACAACATAGAAGTTCATCAATTGTCACAGATACAACTACAAAACCATAATGTTCAAAGCAAACAAATAACACTACCTAAGAGCTAGGTATGTGTAGGGTTACAGTGACCAATGTTAAGAAATGGGTATTTTTACTGATTTGTTTAAACATAACTGAAGCACCTTACCTAAAGCTGTAATCATGGAAGTTCTGGCTGAAATAATTACAGCAATTTATGCTATGTCTGCTCTTCTCTCACAGGGAGCTCCTAAAGTTACCTCACCAACTTCATCCACTTCAGTACGAAGTTAATTGGGTAAGCAATAGCAGACTTCCCTGGCAGATTAGGAATGGCATCAATATCCACAGCATTTTAATGTCTGATCATGTCAAAGGCCTAAATTATTCACATTACCCAATACAAGCTGAATACTATCCTAGATAGAGCTGTGTGCATTAAAACTGTAAGAAGACTGTGAAAGTTAGAAATCAAATACAAGTAATTTTCAGGATATCTATTAACTACAGAATGCCATTTTTAAAAGAGTAAATATAGTCTTTTCTTCGACTGCTTGAAATTCTACCTTATTATTAAACCACACGTCAGTAACATGAATCATTTTGGAAAGCTTAAAACACAAGCTTTTGGGGCATTTCCCATGTAAATTCTTCTCTTCCAAAGAGCCCATAGCATGCTGTTTTTTCTTATATTAACCTCTTCAAATCCAGCTCCCTAAATGAAAAAAAGAACAGTCTTACACTTAATTCTGCTCCAATGTATGCTATGATCTAGACACATCAGAGGGATTATCAGTATCATGCCTGGAAGACAATAAAACCTAGGTGTTATTTTCTTCCCTACACAGATTTACAGAAGGAGGAATAGAGAGCTAATTATTTTAATTTTTAAGTGTCTACAAATAGTGAGTTTTCCTCCAATGTCTAAGAGATACAGTAAGTATGCAGTTAGCCATTATAAATGTTACGATCCAGAAGCATTTTAAACAGAAAAAAGATCAGCTATACATCAATGTGTTTTCTGTTATTTCAAGTGTTATATAGAATATTTTCTAATGCTACTGTGGCAAAAAGAGAATGATCTCAAAAGAAGCTGCCAAAGGTGATGATGATCTACAAAATTAAGTAACTGGGGAAGTTTAACAGCTTATATAGAGACACAAAGTCTCTATCTAAAATAGAGCTTTAGATGACATAATTATGACCAGATAAATCATAATGAAGCTGCAAATCATGCTTATTGCCTTTTAGCCTGCGTAATATAGTGGATTGCAGCTGTGATAAATCATTAGCTGCAGGTATCTATGTAGAAGTTTCTCTTCATTTCATGAAAGACCTGAAATATTTTTGTCTGCTTGGGCTTTCTTCTGTTGATATTATCTTGCTTCAACTGTCTTTGAAAGCACACTTAAAATATATGATTCATGTTGTAAACTGCTGGAGAAAATATTGGTGGAGAAATGATAAAGGAAGGAAAGAAGTACAAATAGTGACAGAATAATGAATACATATTTTTGCAGTTATGTGGACATTTATGATGTAGAGCAGCTAAATCTTGTTTCAAGTAATATTTTGACCAACATGGTCACATGCTGCAATGTCTATTATAGGAGCCATGTGTGCTTGATCCTAAGCCAAATGCCACTGAAATATGACTGCTGACTAAATGAAAAGTAAGACATCGTGAACTGTGTCAATGAATAGGTGATTGAAATGGACAGTCAGCATCATTTATAGGATTTTAAATATGGTGTGGTGATGTTTAACAAGGAAATGTTCATTCAACAATGCTCATGGCTTATTGCCTGCTTTCTTCCTTTCCTACCTACATTCACCACTTCCAGGATTATGATAGTGTATTTTTAAAATGCAGCATTTTTCAATATAAGATATTTCAAGATAAATGTCTGGGAATCATCACACATTATTAGCCACGAATGGCCATAAAGATAAAGTTAAAGAACAGTTTTGATTGTATTTTTGAACTGTTAACACTTGGAAAACATTACTTTATGGCAGTAGAAGTTACCACAATGCCTTGCATTATCTTTGACTATTATAGTTATAAGTCTAGCTCTGTATATAAGTATAGGTCTGCTCTCATCATATATATTGCATACTTTGAAAAGTATGCAATTTCCTCAAATAACGAGATAGGTAGCATTATGTTTTAACATTTTAGAACAGAGCTTTTAAAATCTGTATTGCTCAAAATGACTAAGTATGTGCATGGGCTGGAGTTCTTGCTGGTATCTATTTCAGGCTTGAACTCCTGTGTCAATTTCACAGACCTAAAACAAAGGAGGAACTCACAATATGGTTGCTCCCTTAAAAGCAGAAAGAGATGGTGTTTCTCTCCATTACTTGAGTATTTCACAAAATGTCTAAGAGGTGCAGGTTTGGTAAAAATCAGCCAAGAGATTAGGAAGTTACTCAGAGCTGAGAAGATGAACCTGTACCCTTACGTCTCAGGAAGCCACACTGAAAAAAGGCAAGAAGCTCTGCTGCTTTGAAGTTTATATAAAGAATCATATGAGTTAGTCACAAATAGGAGAAAAATAGTGAAAAATGATAGGCTCAAAGTACAGCTCACTGGAATGTAGGTTGGTAACTGCTGAAAAGGACAGGTACTGATCTGCTCCTCTCCTCCACTCCTTTCTTCTCTCAAAGAGTAATTCCCATGCTTCTTTAAATGAAAGGATTGTATTTGTCTAAGAGACTTGCTGTTTCAGGCCCAGAAATATTCCAGAAATGGTGGCTGCAAAAAGCAGTGTTAATAGGTTTGGGTTTGTATGTCCTGTCTGATTTCATGGTAGCCTCAGTGACACTTCTGATCACAAGTGAATTTTCACTTCAAGAACATTCATTTCAAAGCTGGCCTTGTTCTGGTTTTCAAATGTATACAATAGTTCAATTACAATAGTTTCATTACAGTAGTTGAGATCTTAAGAGAGCATTTAAGAATCATTAGTTTCTAGTTAAGTTTAGTTGACTCCAAACTGTGACATGAGAGCACCAAAGCCTTTCAGCTGTCTCATAAGTTGTTGCCACCTTGCCTGAATATTAAAGGCACAGAGCCCAACACTTCTTTCAGAAAGAACCAATATTTCTGTTGCCCTTCAGATAAGGCAGAGGTATGGAATCTTATACACCCTGTAAACGGACTGGAAAGCCTAACTATGTCTAATGTTAAACTTTAATTCTGCTTCACCAGGCACACTACCCCCTGGCTAATGAATTACAGCACAGCTCCCTACCAGGGTTACTGATGGATATACATGGTGTAATTTAGGCTGCTTACTTATTCAGTGCACTTTGTGACCTGATTTATCAATTGGCTCTTGTATGTTGTAGTGGGTGCTTGGATGAGGGAAGAGCAGAAATTATGTCTATTAGAGATTTATGATGAAGGTGACTTTCTTGAGGTTATAAGCTAGATAATTAAACTGTAAGAGAAAGCATTAAAAATATGATTCCACGCAATAAATACTAATATCACAGAAACCTTATAATAGCTCCAAGGCATAGATCAAAAATATGATTCCACGCAATAAATACTAATATCACAGAAACCTTATAATAGCTCCAAGGCATAGATCAAAATTTTTCTGGACAATTTCAAGCAGCTCTTCCCCAGATCTGTCCAATGTTGTTCCCAAACCAATGGAACACTAAAATGGCAAGAGGGTGTGAGATCAATAGCATATGATAGCTGCAGAACACAAGAATACAACCCAAATAAAATTAATACAGTCCTTCCTGCTTTTTGCTTAAGAGAAAGAAAAGGCTTATCATATGTATCAGGGTAGAGTTATTAACATCCTGCCACCTTAAGGAAAGTCAAGCGATATCTTTTTACTACTTGTCTTTCATGTTAGAAAATTATATTTTCCTCAGAATCTGGTCAAATATCAGACATAGGTGACAATCCTTTAAAACAAAAGAGGTACTTTATATCTTCCTCAGCTACTGCCATTCTTCATCCTTCAGTTTCAGCTAGACACAAAGACTTCATGCCTTAAAGATTGGAGACTCTAAATTCTATAAATATTTATGGCTTGGGTTTGGTTTTTTTCTTTTCTTTTGGTTTTTAGAAACTGTTTTAATCATGACTATCTTCCACTTAGCTAATTATGAGATTATAATGTCTGTTTGCCATTAACCAAGAAGCTGACAATTCTTTATAACACTAAATAGTATAGTGTTAATATACATCTAGTTAGACCGCAGTTACCTCTATTATCCATTTTTTCCTTATGTTGTGAGGGATGGTTAGCATGAAAACAGTATCCATAGGAGAGCCAGCTCAGTTGTCAGCCTCAGTGAAGGCTGGCAAGGTCTCAGTGTAGCACACAGACAGTAATGGTCTGAAATCCCTTTTGCATTTCAACTTGACACGTTTTTCCTTTTGTTAATCTTTAATCCAGCCTTCAAAGACTCCAAAGGACATTGGCTTTTTTGGTCTCCTATCTTCCCATCTTATCTTCATTGCAAGTATCAGAGATCTCCGTAATTGTCTGTTAAGAAAATCACCCTTTCCTTGTCTAGAGACAGGTTCAGGTATTTAAGGAGGGTCTTTGAGAATTACTGGAATAACAACATTCCCACCTAACTCAAAAATAAGTGATGTAGATGTTCAAAAATTACTCTCAAAATGTGCATATGAAGAGATCAGAAGTTTGTCTTCCTTCCCTCAGAAAAAAAAAAATCAACAATTTGCTAACCAAAACTCATTTGTGCCTGATTTATTCCCAATCTACCCTTCTCTTGACTAACTGCAAACTATCAGATATCAAACACATGTACAACATCTGAAGCAAGATGCCTTGTTGCTAATTGAGATGTCTGGATACTGTGTTGTTGATCATAATCACATGCAGTGGGTTTCTTCTCTGCTCCATTGAGAAAGAAAAAAGTTTTAAACACACTACTGCAGTGAAACAGTGGCCAGACTGCTGCTACATTTTACTTACTTAGGAAATATTATGTAATTACGTAGGACATAGCAGCTACTCGGAACAAGTATTTGTATAAACTAGTATTGCAAATTGCCTAGGCAAATACCACTATTTAATAGTCACTCTGTTCACGTGAAAGTGTCAAGGTGTCACTAAAATATCTCTTTCTACTTCCTTGACTTAGTTATCAAAAAAGTTCATGCACAAGGAAGTGCATTGTTTTTTGTCTAAGCACATAAGACTAATGAAAATTGTTCTTGTCCTAAATACTAAACCAGTTGAATTTTGCTTTTAGTCACACCCTATACCTGAGGAGACTACTAGGAACAAATTAAGGTAATTTCAAGTGCAGATTAGAACAGATTAGTTACAACCAATATGATCATATTGTAAGTTACAAGTTGAACAGCTACATCTAGGAAGTGCTCCCATATCTGTAATGTGCTGTGCAGGCCAGGCTGGGGTGCTGGGCATGCAGGTGTGTGCAGAACATCTAAAATGTAAGGATGATGCAAGAAAGTACCTTGACCTGGGATGACAAAGGAGTTGGAGAAAAAACATTACTGAGAATGCAGTCTTTGTTTCAGGACCATCCTGGCCTGTGTCTTTGGCTTCCCTCATAAGGCTCCTAAAAAATTCCTAGAGCCCCATTCTACTATGACAAAAGATTTTCTGAAACTGGAGAGAAGCTGTGATGGTGGTATATACTCTGAGACAGAATTTGTGTTTCAGAATTTGGTGTACTACTTTTACAATTGCTCTTACCTGGATTAATACTCCTCTACAGAAACCAGCTTTCACAAGAGATTTTGCAATCCAGCGAGCTGCATATGCTGCAGAACACTCAACTCTGGAGGGGTCTTTTCCAGAGAATGCACCTCCACCATGGGCTCCCCAGCCTCCATACCTATCAACAATGATCTTCTGGTCAGTCAGTCCAGCATCATCCTGAAGGACAAATAACTAAATTTTTTCACAAGACACAATAGCTCATCCAGTCCCACGTTAGGTTATTGAGTACAGCTTTCTTTTGTATTTGTCATGTATATGACTGTTCACAGTCTTCACATTCTCATGCAACTGCTTAATGAAAGAGTTCAGTAGGTGGCTGGAGTACTCTTCAGAAATGTACTAAGCCATCTGTGCTGCAGTTACTTTTGAAAACCTTTAACAATGGAGCACAACTGTAAACATGATAAAAAAAATGCTCCCTTCAAATCAGCAATTATGAAATACTCTCTCTGGGCTACTGGTCAAAATCTTCACTCAGCAACACTTAGATGAAGGCCAAGAACTTTAGACAAAGACAGATCATGTATGATCTAAAAGGTTAACAAGCTTCACCTACATACACATACTAAATGGGAAGCAGGGGCTTCACAGAACTGCAGCTCAATGTTGTCATCGCAAGAATACTGAGAAATTCTAGCTCAGTTCACATTAATGGTTCAGTGTTGACACAAGTGATACTACACTTCTTTCTTCTTCCTTCCTGTGCCTCTGATAATGGTCCCAAATTCTTGCATAGATTTTGTCTGCCTCCTACAACTTTATGAGTTGATCCAAATTACTCAATCAAGAGAGATATACTGCCTCTCTGTCAGATTAGTAAAGCTGGCAACTACATGCTGATAAATTAACTCCAGAGTGCTGAGAAATTCCATCCTGAAAGAGGATAAATGGCATTAATCCACTGTTTTTAAATCTCCAAAAAGTTACATGGGAGCAAAGCCAACATTTATTTCTCAATTGAAGTGGTATCCCTTCATTATCCCAGTGCGATTAAAAGCACACCTTGTAGTTTTAATCCTTTTGAACTCTTTACACAAACTACACAGTTTTGTGTAATGTAAATTTTTACAATTTCATAGCAGTGGCTTTCATATCTAGTGCCAACATCTGGAAAGCAGAACATATGTCAAATTCTAATGGCTATTGATACTTAGTATTTAAGTCTCCCTTGAAATTTGTTCAGCTTTGTGAATAATTTTGGAGTAGATATCAGATCGATTTTTATTTCTGGTTTTGATTTTTACTGTGGAAGTGAAGAGATACTTCCAGCCAGCCATTTTAGCACATAACTTAAGAACTGGGTTTTCCTTATTTAAAATACTTAGTGGAAGCAAGACAAAGATCCAGGAATGTGTACATGTGGCTCTCTGAGCAGATGTAGCTTCAGTTTAGGTGACAGGCATCCAGTAGGAAAGCTCCAGTAGAAATAACTGAAGCTTCCTTAAAAAAGCAAAGACTTTTTGGTTAAAGGTATACCATTCCATTGCACACCTGTTCAGAGATCATTTACAAACATGTGGTGGAATCCAAGTCCACATAGGCTGTTATTTATCAAAATACCATGCCTTAGGACCCCTTCTACAAACTTTTCACTTGGAAGGAGATCATAAATGGTGCCAAAAGCACCTGTCTGAAAGCTGGAAATGAACCTCACAGTTATTTTCTGCAACTAAAGATGAACAGAGGAAGAGAATGGGATGAAAAATTATGGATTGTTGTCAATGCTTAAACTCACTGTAGGAAAGTAAAAACACTACCAAAAGGGTTAACTATGGGATATTACATATATTGCCACAGAGAAGTAAAATAACAAAAAGAAAGCAAAATCCCATGATTTTAGCAGTTGATGCTAATCAACCTGGTTTGCTATGTTAACATAACTTCAAATTGTAGATTAGCAAGTAAAGCCAAAATAAATTTTGGAGATCCCTGCTAGAATGAACAACTGTAGATCATATTTTAGGCTGTATCCTTTACTCCCTTCTACACGGATTTTATGCACATGCAAGTATAAACTGGCATTGCTCCATCCTTAGTTTCCTTAGAGGCTAAAGTGGTCTCTCTACTTTCCTACTCTTCAAACATGCCTGAATAGGTACATCATAAATCAGCCTGTTGACATGTTCTGTACACTCCTAACAAGAGGCAGAGACACAATCCATGTTGTATAACTCAGTGCACTTGATCCACATTAAATAACAGAAATTAAGACTACAACACTTGGCTGTACTGGAAATGCCACATGTATGTTTTGCCTTTCCTGTCCTGCAGGTTTCATGGCCCAGAAAACAGAGAACTTAGTGTCTTTGAAACAGCCAAAGTGCATTGATTGCTCTTACAGTAGGCTCAGTGACTAATCCACTGAGTGCAGTAACACAGCTGTCAGCAGCTGGTAATTATTCAGAAAAAAACCCAAACCTGATTGTTGGTAATTTTTTAATGTATCTTATCTCCAGGGGAAAACAAGGAAAATACAAGTATTGTTTTGGAAAAACTTGCTGAGACACTGATAGAACAGTTTCAACAAACACATGTGCTATATACAAACATACCTTATGAAACTTACATCACCTTGAAAAATGAGAATGACAGTACCATTTTGACAAACTTAAATTCTAATATAGTAGCAGACAGGGTAAATTATTTCTGTTGTTTCTCACCCTTACAGTTGATGCATCTCTTACAAACCTGTGTTTTCCCACCTGGTCTGACCCAAGGCCATGTTCCCTTCCATTCCAGAGCCCTTACACTTGCGGTCAGTTGGTGTGCCAGGAGGACTGTTAAGGGCTTATATTCCTCAGTTTCATCAGTGGCATAGCCAAACATCAAACCCTGCATTAAAAATCAGGGAACTGCATTGAAAAATAGGGAAATAAGCCACCCATTTCTATGTTCTCTTTCCATTCTGCACCTGTCTTTGCCTCATAGTACTTCAGGATCACTCAATATTAGCAAGAGACAGCAGTAACATGCAGAGTGAATACCACTCACATACAACCAGCCTGAAATAACATTTATGTGCAAAAATTACAGCCACAAGAGGGGCTGGTTCCCAAGAATGCCTCTGCCTTACACATCCATAGGAACACGCTGCAAAGGCTTCATTAACATAAAGCTCATCAAGACTGCTCGGTCTTCTCCCCACATATGACACAGAAATTGTTGCCAGGTTAAAGGACTTGAAAGATCAGAAACTTGCTGACTGACAAAGATCTTAATTGTAGCTTTATCCTGTTAAGGCCACTGAAAATGGGGAAAGCCACTTTCCTTGAAACGGGTGAAGTCTGTGATGTATTTTTACACTTCTGGTGATTAAGAGAGTGCACAGTGCTCAACTGCTGATTCTTGCAATTTGTACAATAGTTTTTAAGAAAAGACTCCAGTTCATTGTAATTGGAACTGCTTGTTCGTGCTTAAACTAGATTTGAGTAAATGCCTGGAATTACCTGATCCCCTGCTCCAATGTCATCACCAGCCTCACCACGGGAGACAGCTTGCTTGATTTCTTTACATTGTTGTTCTAGGGCCACTAAAACTGTGCAAGACTTATAGTCCAGTCTTAGTGAAAGGGGTTCTACAGAGTTCACAAATTCACAAAAACTAGAGAAGTTTTTAAGGATTATCTAGTTATCTTGGCTAAAACTTTTAAAATTCTATACGTGTAAGCTTCCTGTACTACATTTTTATTCTAACAGAAGCAGACAATACACATATTTATTTAACAGTTTCAGGATGTGTGTTGGTTAGTGCTATTAGGTCAAACTTGAATTCTTGAAACTGATAGGATACATGTAATCCTACAAGCTACCCTGCCAAAGCTCATTATGCTTATTATGATTTTGCTTATTATGACATTGCATTTTTTTGACTAGGGTTCAAACCATTTGGGTATTAAACCTGGGAGAGAGGTATGGGAAATGTTACCAGAAACTGGTATTCAGTTGTTCTTGTAGTATGTTCTAGGATTCAATTGAATTAGAGAAAAAAGTATACATCATACATGAAAAGGGAAGACTGAAGGGGTGTAGTGATGTAAGCAGTTCAGCTGCTGAAAGGAAACTCCTTTGGGATACATGTAAAGAATACATAAAGAATTCCTTTGGTGTGAACTTCCAGTGTCACAGGCTTGTGCATCCCAAGGACAAGGAACATCAGTGTTAAAGCTTTCATTGTACAAACCTACAGATGTAACCACCTTCTGACATTTGTCTGAATACTAGCTCTTCTGCATCAGAAAAGCAAGAGATACCTGACACTTTCAAGGATAAGTCTTTTACAAGTATGCCACCTTAAAATAGGTCCTTCAATATCATCAGTGAGAAGTACATATCAACAATAGGTTTGAGTCTTCTCCCAGGCCTGAATACACACTTCATTTTATTCTTCAGAAGACCATAAAAACATGACTTTGGTGACATGCAGAACAGACCCATGAATGAGCACATGCAGGATCTCATTAGAGAATCACAGAGAATCACAGAATATTCTGAGTTGGGAGTGACCCACAAGGATCATCAAGTGCAATACTTAAGTGAGTGGCTCATACACCATTTGAACTCACAATCAGTATTATGAGCACCAAGCATCTCACTCACCTTTGGAAGAGTCATCATATGCCATCCTTTTAAGGGTCCCTCTTACAATTTGTTGATAATCTATTATAGCCTGGGATGTGATCTCTCCACAGAGCAAAATCATTCCAGTTTTTGCCACACACTCTGGAGAATATACATCAGTAAAATGTCAGAAATTTACCTACTTTATTTTTACAGTTAAACAGAGAGATCCTGAAGATTCTGTGAACAAAGGATTAATCACAGGGGAAACTCACTGTAAAGCCTTAGCACACTTATGGGTCTTTGTGCAATGACTCTTCTCTTCAGCTATATGAACATTCAAAAGCCTGCATGCATTTGGGGCCCGTCATAGCCAATTATCCTGTCTTCACACTGGCTAGAAGCAAATGCCTGTGAGAACAGATCAAGTATGTAGGGCTGTTTCTCCAAATACAAGAATTTCAGCTCAGTGTTTTCCTGAAGCCAAAGGAACATAATTTATTAACGGATGGTATTACCAGTCTTCAAAATATTTTTGTTACAGTAATTCACCCAGTTGTTCTTGGCAACCACAAAAACTTTTAGCTTCTACAAGATCCTGGAGCAAGAAGCTATGCAACTTCATTAAAGATTTTGTGTAGAATCTCTTTTTTTTTTTTTTTNTAGTTCTCTGTACTGTTACTATGGCTTGTTCTAGAAATAAAATCACTGCATTTGGAAAGCTCTTTAGGTACATTCCCTTTCTGGGTCTATTTTTCTGTGGCAATCCAGCTCATTCCAATTTGGTAATGTTTATAGCCTCTATTGCTAGTGACAACATCCGTGCATAGTCCTAAT
>VXBB01003838.1:68414-95570 GCA_013399915.1 Illadopsis cleaveri
ATGAAAGTTAAAGTTAAATACAATAATTGTTACAATCCCAGAATCACAGAATGGATGTCATTGGAAGGGGCCTCTGAAAACCATCTAGTCCAGCCATCCAGTTTAAAGTAGGGTTGGCTAAACTGGTTGATTGCAGAGGTCTGCGTCCAGTCAGACTGAGCATCTGCACAGAGACACCATAACCACTCAACAGCTTATAGCATGATGGAATCATTAAGGTTGGAAGAGACCTTTAAGACCATCAAGTCCAGCCATCCACCCAGCAGTGCAGCTGTAACCCCTAGACCACATCACCTGCACCAGATCCTCAAGCCTCTCAAACACCTCCAGGGATGGTGACTCCAGCACCAAACTATGCCAATATCTGACCCCTGACAGTGAAAAAATATTTACAGTATCTGTTTTCAAAGGGATCGACAGGTTTTGATGTCCCATTACCCTTATGGGTTTAAAGAAGAAGGANCTGTGGCCGGCCGTGCCTGTCAGCTGAGCGAAGGGCGCGTCCTTGTCTCTGCTCCCGCAGTTCACCCGGTACTCGGCGCTGCTCGTGGGGATGATCTACGGCAAGAAGCGATACGGTGAGTGCGGCGTCCCGGACGACCGCTCCCCGCTCCCCCGCGCCCGCCCCGCAAGGGCACCTTGAAATGGCCCGGCCGCCATTTCCTTCTCCTGGCCTGGCCACGGCGCTGCCAAGGCGACCCTGCTGGTGTGAAGCCACAGATCGCTATGAAATGTGCCTTTCTGCCAGCACAACTGCCATTTCCTCCTTTTTGAGCGAGCCCGCAGGAGCGGAGCTTTGTGCTGGGAGTTCGGGAGCTTGTGTTTTAAAGGTATTGTGTTGATGACAGACTATCTGAAGCCAATTGCTGAGGAAGAGAGAAGAATAGAGGCGGAGGAGAAAAAGAAACGTGAAGAACTGGAGCGGATTGCAAAAGAGATTGCAGAAGGTAGTTCCTCGGTTTAGTATATTCGTCCCACGCTGTCCTGCAGGTGTTAGGCTGCAGGACTGATGTTCCACCACAGTGCTCGTAGGAGAAATTGAGGCCTGCAGCTAATCCCTGGAGGCGGTAGTTAGGGCCGTGTGAGGAGTAAATAGTGCTGCTGTTTAATTGTGCCTGCATCTTGAAAAGATGGACACAGCAAGAGTTAACACTTTTGCAACAGTCAGGACTTGTTAAATGCTGAATTTACACTGAGGAAACAAACTGCTCAGAGCTGCTGGTTATTCTGTGAGGAATAACTGAATCCGCGTATCAACTGTGGCGGCAAGTCCCTTATTCCTCTAGTGCAAGCCCTTTTCTTCATGCACTGTAGAAACCGTACAAATATGACTGAATATAGGGCATAGGCAACGGTATGTAATTGCAACTTGAGACTTTTAAGTGGTGTCAGTTAGTGTTTTGTTCGATGTCAGCTTGATTTTTTTGTATCTTGCCGTGTTAGAGGTCAGCTTTATTTGTTGTATTTCTCACATGAAGAGGGTGTGCTGGAAGGCATCATTTGCAGCTAATACTGCTGCTTTTGTTCTCATTCCCTTCCACCTGTAGTATTCCTGCTGCAGCATTGTTTCCCTTGTCCTTAGGATTATTTCTTGTGTTTCCTATATGGTTATAACAGGGGATTCCTTCCCTGCTGCCATACAGAGGAATGTGCTCTCTAGCTTTGTTTCACCTAGGGTTTTTAGGTAGACTTAAAACTAGGAAGAATTTTTAAAAAATTGATTAGTAACTCAGGCTGTTCAGGTGCACATACACACTCAGCTACTCTTTCCATGCAAAAGAGTGACATTTGCATTGTTCTAAACAGAACTGGTGTTGAACAAAGCACTAAAACTAGATTAACTACACATACAGAAATTCAAATATATTTTGTATATGACTTACTAGAGATAGAGCTATTTTGCCTTCTTAAATACATTGTCTCCTTTGATCATGGACTAAATAAATGGGTCTTTTAGATGTTCTCTAGTTAGATGAAACTTTCTGTATCTTTGGAGGTAGAGGCTGTGCTGTAATGTTGCCAAGCCACCTAGTAAGAAAATTTTCTTGATTATTGCTGTAGAATGTTTAATCTGTTTAAAAGTGGCAAAAGGTGACAAGTCTGTTGTTCCCAATGATGCGTTTGGTCTGTTTTTTTCAGAAAAGCAATTGTTAAACTGTCATTGTGTGCAGTACAGTTGCTGAAGATGGTTCCTTAAAGATGGACGTATCTGTAGTGGTAGCTTTTTCTGGACTTGACTTGTCAGTTCAGAAAACTGTGTTTTACTACTGAGTAAACTTAAAAGTTTGCCTTCACCCCAGGGCTGTGAATTACAATTCTGTTGACTAAACAGAAGTGGGAATCATAAATACTAGCGAGAAAGAAATTACATAAAGATAGTCTTTGATTCCACTAATGCTTTGCTTTGAATGTTTTAGTTTGGCATGGGAGTGGCTGGTAGTCCTAACCATGTTTGTGTTTTCTTCCTTTTTAGCAAGTGGAGATTCCATACTGAAATAAACAACAGATTTCATCTGAATTTCGCACATGGAAATACATGGCTAGGCTCTGAGCTTTCCAGTGGTTTGATCTCTATGTGATATTCTATCAATAAAGTACTTACTACACTTCAGTTGGTATTTTTTGAGTGAATTGCACAGAACAGCAGCAGAAATAGGGACAGAATGTGAGAGGAAGCAACTGTCACAATCCAGCTCTTGTTGCAACTGAAACACCCCATTGTATTCCCTCAACAATAGCCAGTCACTACCCCCATTATCCACAGATAATGATTGTTATCAGAAAACACATACAATTTTATATTTATGGGCAGGTGGGGGAGACTGAATGCCCAAATCTGAGGCAAGACACTGACTGCCTGAATCTGTTACCCAAATGGCTTGACTGGGGAGTTTCATAGAATGTTGAGGGTTTGAAGGGACCTTCAGGACCAGCGAGTCCCAACATCCCCCTGCCATGGGCAGAGACACCTCTCACNTCAGCCTGTCTGGGGGAGGTGCTCCAGTCCTCTGTCGACATGTGGCCTCCTCTGCATGTGCTCCAACAGTTCCATGTCCTTGGCTGGAGGCACTGGAAGTGCTCACAGGACTCAAAGTAGGGTCTCACAAGAGCAGAGGGGCAGAATCCCTTCCCCTTCCTGCTGCCCACGCTGCTTTGGATGCAGCCCAGGATGCCCTTGCCTTTCAGGGCTGTGATGGCACATTAATGGGTCATGTTAAGTTTTTCATCAGTCATCACCTCCAAGTCCTTCTCCTCAGGGCTGCTGTCAATCAGTTCTCCACTCAACCTGTAGCTGTGTCTGGGATTGCCACAACCCAGGTGCCGGACCTTGGACTTGGCCTGGTTGAACTTCATGGGATTTGCACAGCCACACCTCTCCAGCCTGTCCAGGCCCCTCTGGCTGGCATCCCTTCCCTCCAGCAAGTTGACTGCTCCACAGAACTTGATGGTGGCAAACTTGCTGAGAGTGCCTTGATCCCACTGTACATGTTGCTGACAAAACTTGAGCAGTGTCAGCCCCAGTACTGATCCCAGAGGGACATCACCTGTCACTGGTCTGCATGGACAATGAGCTGTTGATCACAATTTTGCTTTTCTGTCATCTTTTTTTCAGCTTTGTTGTCACAGTGGATTATTGCTCAATTCTTGCATATGGCACAGTAGTCAGATTTGATTTTGCCTTGTCAAGCTAAGCTGTGATCTGAGGAATTGCTGCTCACTCATTAGTCAGATGTTCTAAACACTACAGATGGACAGTTGTTCCTCAAAACTAAGTTACAGCTGAATTGTAGTGTGTCTCTTTCATAAGGAGTGACCTGCTATGCATCCTGATTATGCAGGAGAGATCTGCCACGCTTTCAATACAGTCTTCAAAAACCAGCTTCAGGCAAAAAAACTGTCCTTGCAATACCTCCTAGATTAGGAAGAATTCCTGTGTGGGATGGGAAAGGTATCATGTACCTCTTTACAGCCATCTCACAGGCACCAAATTAGTTCTCTGCCACCCCTTTCTGGCTAGAGAATAGATTATTATCAAGTTCAATCAAAAAAAAAGGCCAAGACAAGGAAGGAAGCAATGAAAAAAGTCTTTCCTCTCAAAGGGTATGAGAAGGAAAACCCTTCATGTTTATTCTGTGTTCTGGAAACCACTACATCCACCTGTTCTTCCTGTGGAACTGCATTTGTGTGACTCCTGAGTACTCTGCTGCTTCTGGAGAGGGAGTTGAATGGTTTTCTACTGAACCAACTGAACGCTTTTTCTAATCCTATAGTTTTGTGGAAGGAGTAAGCTGGGAAAAGACAATAAGCATTTCTCTCAGATCTACAAGAGGTGGCTGAAGACTACATTCTCCCTGCCAATTTTTCCCTCCCTTTCTGCCAGAACTGCCACCCTCACAGCTCTGCCAGCAGCAGAGGCTTTGTACAAGTTTCTGCATCTCTGACTGTGTCAGGTCAGGCATCTCCACTCACAACCCAGCAGCAGTCTAGGCTGCAGCAGAACAAATGGCTGAAGGGTATACACATGCTTTTTTCAGTAGCAAAGATGTCCTGTCTTCTGTCAGCTTGCCTTACCCCTTCCATCAGGGACAGCAGAAGATGGCCAAGATGCAGGATTAAAAATCCCTTGAGAGTTTCTCACTCAGGCAAGCCTCTTCTCCTGCATGGATGAAAGATTTACATTCCAGCCCTGAACATCTCTCTCAGAAACCTCTTCTGCCAGTCTCACAGAGAACTCAACCACCACATTCATAATCAAGAATGGAGGTCTGAATGCATTACCGCCTTCAATGAGGCACTTCAAAACAGTCCCCCTGGTCTCCCACCGAACTTGAGAGCTGCATCAAGCCAAAGGTGAAAACACTTAACTGGATTGTAGGCAAATGTGCCATGAGCAGATTTAAATTCTCTACAGCCCTGGACAGACTTTTTCTGAAACTGTGTTGCAATGACATAAATCTTTTTCAGGCCTGGTGTTCTGACTTGCCTTTGAAGCAGGGTAACCGAGTGATTGTTAATAGATTGCTTGGGTGGATTAGAGTGAAACAACACTGAATGACTAGTATGTATACAGGAGGCAAGTTTATTTTAAAACAATTTGGTTGCAGTGGTAAGGAGGTATGTCGCTATTGTGGTTCTTTTCTATTAAAAAATGTAAAAATATCACAAGGAAAATACATAAGAAAAAGAAAGAAACAGAAGGAAAGGAGAAGAGTGGATAGTGGAGAGGAAAGATCCAGTGACAAGACTTGATCGTTTCAATTTTGATTGCATGATCATCACTCTGATGGTCTTGATCTGTTGGTAATGGAGGCCCTTGTAACAGACACCCTGACACCTCCCCTGGAGAGGGGTTTTACACTATCTGATGCAACACTGTGGAAATGAGTCAGGGTGGTTCTTCAGGCCTCTTGGCTTATATTGCTTTCTAATGGCACAACTGCTGTCTGGCCCTGCTTCTGGCAGCTGCATAGTTTTGCCAGATTGTGTCTTATCAGAACGGAAGAATACCTTCAGGCCTATGTGTGAACACCTCCCTGGAGGGAGAGTTTTTCATGGTTAGATACAGTTGTGCCTCACCAGAAGGAAGGAGATTGGTATGATAAAAAGCATTACCCTACCTCTGGAGGATCTGCTTCTTATGTGCCTTTTTCCCTATCTGATGTGAAAACACTTTGTTTAAGACAGCAATCCCAGGTTATCATGGAAACTAGCTCAACCAGCCCACCCAAGCAAAGTTCAATTCATCACACCTGGTAAAACAGTTGACAAATCTGTTTCTTGGCTCTTTTCTTTCTCCATATCTAATTTATCCAGGCAGCCAGCTCCCAGCTGCAAAGGGAGACCACTGCTATGGAACTATGCCAAATTTCACCTGCATCTGACTGGCCAATACCTCCAGTGAGAAACAATCACTGCTCCCATGGAAAGGGTCCACCCCTGAGAAACAGCCTCCTCCACTAGCACCCCACTCTGAGAGTCCATGGACAGCCCCTGCCTGCATAGTCCCCTTTGGAAATGCCTGGCAGGATGCCCACCCTGATGCTGTGAGGACGAGCTGTGCTCCCAAGTGCATGTGGGCAGACAGGGCACATCCACCCACAACTCACAGGGTGTGATGGGCAGGCACCTCCTGCTCCTTGTGTGAGCAGTCCTGCAGGAGCACCCTACAGTGCTCTGAGTGCTCCACACTGGTTACAGGGAGCAGGAAGGTTAGTCTCCAGGTTTTATTTCCCAGAAAACATTTGAGAACATAAGGAGCTTCTCTCAGCATATAAGTGTGTGGTGTCTTGTGGTGATCATCAAAACCCACTGCTTACCACTGTACCATACAAAAACGTTGTGGTATTTTTCCGCTTATAAAAAAAAGAACAAAACTTATTTGACTTCTTCTGTTGTATGATGAAAGCTTCCCACATGGTCCTCTGCTCTTGTGAGACCCTACTTTGAGTCCTGTGAGCACTTCCAGTGCCTCCAGCCAAGGACATGGAACTGTTGGAGCACATGCAGAGGAGGCCACATGTCGACAGAGGACTGGAGCACCTCCCCCAGACAGGCTGAGAGAGCTGAGGCTGTTCAGCCTGGAGAAGAGAAGGCTGTGTGGAGACCTCCTAGCAACCCTGCAGTATCTGAAGGATCCTACAGGGAAGCTGGAGAAGGACTCTTCATCAGCAGCTGTAGTGATAGGACAGGAAGTAATGGGTACAAACTGCAAGATGGGAAATTACCATCAAATATTGGGAAAAAATTCTTTATTCTGAGGCTGGTGAGACACTGGAACAGGTTGTCTAGGGAGTTGTGGATGCCCCAACCCTGGCACTGTTCAAAGCCAGGCTGGACAAGGTCCTGAGCAAGCTGATCAAGTGAGAGGTGTCTCTGCCCATGGCAGGGGGACGTTGGGACTCGCTGGTCCTGAAGGTCCCTTCAAACCCTCAACATTCTAAGATTCTTAATGAAACTGTGACATACAACATGGAGTCACTACCTATTGTGTATTAACTTTCACTCAAGTGGGCAAGTTTCTGTATTTTCGTGAAAGACAAATTTCCTCTCACAGAATTGCTGCATAGCGATTGAGGATTACATCTTGCTTACTACACTGAGACAGGTAAATGATCACCATGTACCACCACAGCTCTAATTTTCCTTTTACTTGCAGTATTTTTATAATGCAAACCAATATAATGAAGGGTAAAACCCCTGAAGGTAGTAGGAGTAATAGAAGAAGAAAATCCCCAGCAAAACAGATCTCCAAACAATATTTAAAAAGAAAGGGGGGAGTTGGGTATGGTAAGCAGGACATGGGGGTGTCTCTACTACTACTACAAGAGTGTAATTGAATGTTCTATTTTTGCATGAATAAACATGAAAAGAAACTTTCGTCTGAAATAAGGGTCACAAATCTGGAGTATAATCTAAAATCCAGACATCTCAGAACAGGAGGAGGAAAGGAAGGACAATTGGTTCTGATCAATTGTGTTAAATAACTGGCATTATGAGGCAAAACAGAACAAATTTATGAGATACCACAACTAAGGTTGCATGGTTAATTGTAAGAGGAACTGTAATGGGTAATGATAGGACTGTCTTCTTAAAATGACACATGAAAGAATAAGCTTCAATTAACACACAGTGTGGATCCTACTCCTGGAGAAGGCAGCTACTGTGTGTTGCATGAATGGCGCCATGCTTTGGGATAGCAACCTATCCAGATTCTTGAAGTGAATGCAGATCTATTATCTGTCAGAGTATTTCTTGGATTTACATGGAATCGTAACATTTTAGAGCAGTTCAAAGGTTTACCATTGTCAGTTTTCGTGCTTTATCCTTACCCTCAGGTTTCTTTCTGATATCCTGAAAAATACAGACTTAGATATGATAACTTTATCTCTTCTTCATTTTTCCCACTGTGCAGCCTATGGTTGCATTCACTGCCAGTCTCACAAGGTTGTATGGAGCAGGACTATCCCCATCAGCTTTGGTGTAAGAAGTGTTTCAGTGCAGGAAAAATGCTCTTCCATAATCTTGCAACCTGATTTATGAGGCCAAATGTTGTTCTGACTTTTCACATGCCATCTGACATCAGGTGCATTAAATGGAGGACAGGAGACAGGACAAAACTGGCTCCCTACTATCAGGAAGAGATGCAATTAAGGCAAACAAGATCTAGCCCTTCCCTGGTTGGTCACAGGCCTAATAAATCATCAGAATAGTCCAATCAGGAATGTATTTTTATGACATGATTTTTTTTTTTTTTTNCTTGGGTGACATATATTGCAGTGAGAATAGGTCTAAAGTATGCTACAGGTTTTGGAAGCTGGAGCTGTTCCTCCATTGCAGGTTATTTCACCTACCATATAAAAAAGAAACACAGAATTAGAGGCACAGTCATAAATTTCCTTCTAAGTCATTGCAGGAGTTTTTTAAAACTTTTATATTATCCAATGATCAGCATAGGTCATACCTACAGCACTGTATCTAGAGCTGTCTGCTGTGCAAAGTAATTGTACATGTAAGGCTGCTTGGAAAGAGTATTGTAGAGTTAGTGGAAATTTTTCTTGCTTGAATATTAATTACGTATTCACGAAATAATTTTTCTGATATTTTCTAAATCATAGTTAAAACACGTACTTTTGATATTTTAAGTTAACTACTATGAATTAAACTGAGATAAAACATCTAGACAGCTCTATTAGTTTATAAACTGTATTATTTGTGCAATGTCCACACCATTAGAATGTTAGAATTTTTGGGAGAGGGCAGGAGAACCTCCTGCTTCTTCCTTTTTGAGAGTCAAACAGATCTTCAGGCTATCAGAAAAGCTTTCAACCAGTGCCCACTACCACTGATGGTTTTCACTACCACACAGGCTGGGCCCACAGAAGAGGAAAACCATGTTCAACCAAAATAAATTGCTACTGGGTACTGCCTCCACTGCTTGCTTCTAGGTACTACCTACTCTGGGCTAGAAATGGGATGAACCATTATTTCTTAAATGTTTCCTAGGATTTTACAACTTTAACTTTTCTCAGCTTCTGCTTCATGACCTGTGGGACAGCAGATCAGCCAAAGTGATGTGTTTACCTGCTGTTTTCCAGGGACAATGCATGATATTCTGCTGTCCCCAGCTGCACAGGGATTCATGCTGAATGTATTCTCACTAGTTTCTCAGATAATGGTGTTTGGAATTTTAAGCTGGTGGCCTTTTTGATAGCCTGTCATGGTGTCAGGTTTGAAGGCAAGGTGTCTTCAGCCTTGCCAGTGGAGCCAAATTTGTGCAACTTTTTCTGGACATCTTACTCTGCTGTGTCAGCAAAGCTTGCTGTAATCTGTGAAAGTATTCATAAGCATGTTTTTGAGTTAGGAATAAAAAGCTAATTACTTTTGCTGACCTCTCTTTGCAGCCATTCTCTCTTCCTCTTTTTTCTTCTCTTCCTCCAGAGCTTTAATTTTTGCATCGTACTCATCAGCACGGGTCTTCCACTCATTTCTGTTGTTCAGCAACCCATCAAGCATAGGCTGAATTTCCTCATGGAAACGGGAAAATTCCTAATCAAAACACAAAACGCACCTCTCAGTACAATGCAGTGCAGAGGGATGCTTGTCCATTATACCCCAGGATAGACTCTGACACCTCACATCCAAAGCTGATGCTTTGCAGAAAGCATAAATGGCAGAAAGAGGCACTATGTTGCAATGCTCCAGAAAAGGGCAGATTTTTGCTTGTACACCTGTCCCTCTCCCCAGAAATAGTGCTGCTGCACCAGGACTCAGCTGGGATTTGAACCCCTGTTGATAAGGGTGGGGTGTGTAAGGGTGCAATTTGCCTACCTTATAGACAAATGTGCACACAAAGTCAATGAAACCCACTTGAAGCTTTGGAAGCTCAGCAGCTTTCCTTCGGTCCATCATGGGCTGTGGGAGGACACAAATTCACCATGATTTATGTGAACACTTAATTGAAAAACACCCCTCTATTTTTGCCTCAGAACTGCCTTGTTGTGTCAACCTGGCAGTTCTGTCATGTGTCCTAAAGACCGTCCATCTCAGCCCTCTTTCTCAGGTGCAGAGGAATGAAGTGGACTCATTTCCATTGCCATTTTAGCAGAAATTTTAGACAGTATTTCAAGTGTCTATGGATGGGGAAGAGAACAAGTTTTCCCTCTCAAACAGATATCAGAAAAGGTTCTTGTTGTAAAGTGCTGAAGACATTTTAAATTGTCTAAAACATGACTGAACAAGAAATTCTATTCTTACAAGATCTTGTTGATTACTATATAATTTGTGATGCCACTGTGGGTAGAGGGGGTGCATGAAAGTCTACTTTAAAAATCCTCAAACACACAGGTGGAGGCCACTTAAGGAAAGACTCCTGGCTCTTTCAATATCAAATTTATCTATTAAAAAAAGTTAGAAATGCTCTTCCATTTACCAATAATTCATTGACTCTATGAAGTACGTGTTTGCAGTTTCTCTCTTTATCAGGAACTCTTCTTTCTTCTGTAACTTATCTATTTAGTTTTTCATTTTTTCTATAAGGGATATGCCCAAAATCTCCTTGATGGTTCACAACCACTGAACCCATCTAACTATATGGACAGCTGGACAAGAGGCACTGGTCACTGTCAGGGATGCTCTTCACTATTTCAGAACACACTTTTCTAAAGGATTTTGGCAAGCACTGTGATTTCAGGCAGACACAGAGCACTCAGAGCAGTACTGCTTGTAGTAAGTCTCTGCTGTCTGAACTGAACTGCCTGGTTCTTGCATGGTACTTACAATTGGCTGCTGCTGAAGGACGCTTATTTCCAAATCTCCTTGCTCCCAGAACTCAGCAGCTACCAGCAGAGCCACCTACATTGACATGGAGGGAAAAAGAAAAGTTAGCACCAACTTCATCCCCATAACTTGATGCACTTCACATCTCCATTCTGAAGCAAATCTCACTTTATCCATCTGTTCCTTCTTGGCCAACCATAGCCTCACTCTTTCTCCCAGGAAAGGCAGCTGCAGTGATAGGATTGCACCTGCCTAGAGACAGATTAATAGTCATATTGCACTGCATCTCATTAGCCACTGCTCACCTATTGAGAAACATGTCCAAGGTATTCTCCTCAAGGATTTGCCTACTGGTCACCTTGTGGGTGTCTATTTTTTTTTCGGTTGTCTTTTCTTCATGCTGAACAGGAAGGTAGGTTCTATTTCTTTTACTCTCCTTTAGATTTTAGTGTTTATTATTTAGCAACTGCTCAAGGACTGTTCAGGAATTAATTCATAAAGGAAATGAAACAACTGTGCAAGCTGCAGATAGGTCTTGCTGTAATAAAGCCAATACATATGTTACATGTAAAAAATCTCACCATGACCCAAAAATATATGTAACTGGGAGGTTTGTTTTGTTTTTTTTGTTTTGTTGGGGGGTTTTGTGGTTTGTTTGTTTGTTTGTTTGGTCAGTTGGTTGGTTGGGTTTTTTTGTGAATGTGAATTTTGTACGGAACTCACAACTGCAATCTGAAAGGTTGGTTAATACATCAAAACCACAGCTATTTCTTTTGGTAATTTTGGTAGGACACTTTGACTTAGCTTCTAGGCAGCTTAGAAATTGCATTACTTTGAAGTATAAGCTACAGAAATCCATCAGGATATCAAGCACCTGACCTTACTCTGGACTTCCCAAGGCTTTGTGATAGCTGACAAGTCACAGGCAGTCATCATCATGGCCCTAAAAACAGGAAAGAAATTAATTTATTCCCTATTTTTTCAGGCTCAGGACCCTCACACTCCAGCACTGTATCGGGTATCCCCTGGCCCCTTCTGAATTAATAGACGTTGTTGCTGTAACAGCCTTGGTTCTGACTGGGACACTCATCAAAGGCTGCTCTCTTGATTAAAATGGAATTATGATGGGGAAATACTTGCTTCTGGTACTGAGATGTTTGTTGCTTTAGTCAGTGCTGGGCTGAGCTCCTTGACTTTGGAGTAACACCTTTGGCTCCCCCATGGGTGTGTAGCAGTGCAGTCTGCAGTGAGGTGGTGAGAGCACTTCATCACCAGAAGTATCTGTCTGGTCACAACAGCAGCATTGTGCAACTCGGATTAGTTGCCACTGGGAAGAACAGCTAATAGGTTGGATGTCCCTGTTTGTGGATGATCTGGTCAGAGTTTATAACCAGAAGGGATCCTGCATCTCCTTAGGAATATATGACCAACAGGACACACTTACTTGGATGAAGAACCACTTTAAGGTTTTTTTCCCTGAGGTTTTTTTTTCCCTGCTTCTCCAGAAGGTCAAATCTGAGCGGCCAGTAATGTATCGCTTGCTGACTTTGCAGTAAGTGCAGCCCAAAGCTTATCCTGGAGCTCTCACCAGGTGTCTACATTACTAACCTGTCCCCAGAGCCAGTTACTCACATGACAACCTCTTTCTTTGTTGTCTCCAGAGACAGATACTCAGTCCAGGCAGTCTCGTTGTCATACTTCTTAGACTCATCAACGATCTTTTGAAACATTGTTCTCTTTCTTTGGGGGGGTGGGGAGGAAGGTTAAAAAAAAAAAATGAACAAAAGAAAAATCTATGAAACAAGGAAACAGGTATGTCAAAAAGAGGTGGCTGATCCTGGTCTTGGTAGCTTTGCCAGAATGGTTTCCAGTAGTTGCTGTCCTGACACTTAGGTCCCAACAAAACCAAGAACCATCATCTGCTCCCTTAACTATTGTAAATGCCTTAAAAATAAGTACAGTGATGAGATATTAGCAGGTCCTTGAAAGTATGAGCAAGATATATCAGCTGAGAAATGCTTCCACCTTTGTTGGCAGTACAAGAAGTCTTTTTCCTTAAATGTTAAGCAAACTGGAGAAACCTAGAGCTACTTGGAGTATTTTTAAAGCTACCTGGCTTTATATACTTACTCAGGGATTTTTAACCTTGTTTATATAATCTAAATATATATAAGGAATTCTGATGAATGGTCTATACACAATACACCTTTGTCTGGAGTGCCATGAGATCCAGAGAAGTCTGAGGTTTCAATATTAGAAGAGAAAAGAGTTAGGCCATATCACAAAGTGACTTGTGTATGTGTTCTATCATCAATAATCTTAGCTCAGCCAAGCCTTTGTTTGGAGTTCATGGATCAAGGAGGGCAAGGACCAGTTTGTTCCCAGCTGGTGCGGAAGTGGTGGTATATAGATTGATTGTGCCATATAGAGGTTGTATCTCCAGAGTAAGTGTTCTGGGTATTCCAACCTCCCTCAAACTCCTCTTTTTTGGACTGTTTAAATTTTGTGTAATTATACTGCAGTGCAAAGCACAGAAGCAGTCTCTGGTCTTGAAACAGTATTTTGAAAGCACATTTTGAAAGTTCTTTGCTAATTAGGAAGTTACATGTCACTGAGTTTCAGCCTCATGTCTCAGAAAGGTAGCAGGCACTGCTCTGAAATTTTGGCTTTTTTCGCCCTTGGGTGTGAAATGGACTATGAGCTGAACATTCACCTACAGTGAGCTACCTGTTACTTGTGTCAGGCCACTCTCACAGAGAAGTTAGTATAGTCCTGGCCAGCCCATTTGCCATTTATGCATACTTTCAGAGCTGAAACGCTAGGTAAAAAAAAAAAAACCAGACCAAAACAAATCCTGACATTTCTTCCCATAGCGGATAACATAGCCCTGCCTTGTTGGCAATAGAGGGTTAACAAGTCATGTATATGATTGAAGTGAGTAGAGGTTCAAAATTCTTTTGAATGACTTCTGTTCTCCCACCAAGTCTGAAGTCAGTATTAAAGGCAGCCTGCCAGAGCCAGTATCTGTGAAGAGAACTGCTGCATGGGTGGGGAGCTTTCAGAACAAAGCATCAGATTTGGCCTTTGTAAAGTGCCAGCTGCTTTCTGCCTTTCACACACGGTGTATGTGACCAACTTACTTGAAGTAGAGTGCCAGGTCTGTTGCTATAATGGCAATTTCCATCAGGTGAATCACATGCTCATGCTGTCTGCGGTTGAGGTTCTGACATATATTTAGTGACTGAAAAGCAAAGGAAAGGGCATTGAAGAATCCAAGCTCTGTGTTGTTATGGGTTCCTGGCCACCTCCCTTTCCCAAATACATTCACTTTTTTTTTTTTTCTTTCCATAGTTCAGCTTGCTTCTCTCAGGTGCAAGGGGTGTGAGCCTGTTCACTGTATGAAGAGCCGTTTTCTCTTTAATTCACCGAACAGGCGAAGGTCCTGTGTAGACACAGTGTCTACACAAACTCCATCCCCTGACTCCAGTGCAAATTTGCCTGAAATTGGAAGTTAGTTGTGGAAATGTGTCAGCCTTGGCCCTGTCAGAGGGGCTACAGGAGAACAACTCTGTATTTAACATATTCCTATGAGGATAATAATGTAGCTCCTGAAGAAACCAGGACTGCATTTAGGTAGCTTATGTGCTTTGGTCCTGGGCGAGCATAGAGTCCCTCAGAAATTAGGCAGCTGCAGTTTCTTGGAATCTAAGCCAGAGGAAGGTCTTGTGCTGACAACTCTGTTGTTAATGAAGAATTTCCCTAAAAGGAAATTATTCATGCCCTTATACTACAGTTCATTACTGACCTCCTCAGAGAGCAAGAATTTTCCAAATTCCAAGTGATGTCTCTCTAAAATAGAGGATCCATGAAGTTTAGCTAAAGGATTTTGAGATCTGTTTATACAAAGGAAAAATTGAAGACATTAGTGCAGCACTTAAAAATGAAAAGTGTTTAATTTTGTATTTCATTTCTGTCACACACATAAGTTCAATTCTTTTTAAAAGGCTTATGAGTAGGACATTTAAACAGGTAATGGCTTCAGTCTAATAAAAGACTCTTGTGACGTTGCTTATACCTCTTTGGACACTGTGTAAAACAGTCTTCCAACTACAAATTTCACTCCAAATATTGCTTATGACTGCAGTGTAATTACTCAGCTTAGTAAGTTCGTTTAATTCCTGAATAACTACATGTTGATATCTGGTAATAGGAACAGAAAAACCTGCAATCTTTGGACACCTTGCTGAAAAGCAGGGCCCTCTTGTATCAAAAACACAAACTAGCTTCACTTAACATTTTTCCAAAGCTCTGGGAAATATAAGACAATATAGGCAGCAAGCATTGCAGAAGAGCTGTGGTTTGACTACTTTAAGTGAGCAACAGAGCCTTGACTAGGTACCAAAATTATGCAATTCTTTATCTGTAGCTAATGACTACCTACTGAGAGCAACATTCTCATAGGTACTTTGTTTCTGTAGGTAGTGAGGGCAATGCCAAGCATAGTGCTTTCTCCATAGATACAGCAAAAATTGGTCATCTTATGTCCAGTATGGTTCTGTTGGCATCCTAAGTCTCCTGTAATGCTCAGGATACTGAGTGCCTGCTCTGCACCTATTCCACACTGTAATGGTAATGTAGAGTTCTGCTTTAACCAAGAGAAGTTTGCTAGGAGGTAAAGAAAGCCCCAGAGAGCACCGCAAATTTTCCCCACTGGCCAGAGCATAAGCTCAAACACTGCAGCAAGTTGAAAAGCAAGATAACTTGTAAAAGAAGGTTGTCACCCTTGTGTATTAAACAGAGCTGTACTGGAGTTTGATGTGATCACAGCCTGATTCTACTCCAAGCAGGAGCAACAGAAAATGGCTTGAAGTGGTAAGAAAATGCTTACTTCATTTGGTAGAGGTTGTTGGTTCCCCTGTGGTCAATATCATGGCACAGAGCAGCAGTTACCATTGCAAGGGCTTCGAGGTCAGTATAGTAACGCTTCAGTTTGCCAGTCTGGAGGGAAGAGGATTTATATGCCATGTGTTAACATCTCTGACAGGAAAAGGTACTGACCAGTGACTGCTCTGTGCTGGGGATGCCCTGGGACAGTCCAGGAGAACTGAAAATACTTGTGAACTGAAACACAGTACATGGTTGACTTAGGTTAGAACAGGGAATCAGCTGGAAACAAAACCAGACCCAGGCAGGCACATCTGTAGTGTTTATGTGTTTGATGCACATGTGCAGGGTTGGCTACCCACTGCTATAGAAGCCTTGGCCCTAGGATTCACCCAGGCTGTTCTAAGCAACCCTCCCAGTCACTGGACACAAAGTACTTTGTGAAAAGGCTCTGTGTCTTTCTGGGCAATGTGGCTGTCAAGCTGAATCACCCAAAGGATTGTCCAGGGGTGGTAGGCATAAGACTGCTGCCAGATGTGTGAGCAGATGTGTGACAGATATGTGGAACCGTCTTCATTAGCTCCTGGCTGATCAATCCCTGGTGTGGAGCTGCAGTCTGACACCTGCTTTTCTTGTTGAGGTACCTGTTGCCCCGAGGATCTGTGAGAAATTATGTGTGCCATGTTCACACTAGTAACAGACTTATGCCTGTGTCTGTTCTGGATGGAAATGGAAAGCATGAATTTTTGTCCATCCCAGCCAGCTGACTTCAGTCTGACACTTGCTGTCAGAATCTGCTGGAAGAGTGGAAGTTCTGTAGTCTCTCTCCTCTACTCTGCAGAAGGATTTAATCTGGAATCTATTCAACACCATGCACATCTCTATCTATGAGAATTAAAGCTCTCCATTCCTTGTCCAATATTGACCAGAGCTTTCTTCACGTGTAATGCAGTGACTGTAACTTCAGGCAAATGGAGACCTCGTTTAGCAGGGCCTGTGCTAGGAGTGACAAATCCTTTTCCTACACCAGTGTTCAAAGGGAGCCCTGTGTATTTCTCAGGTGTAACAGAAGACCTGCTGTAAATAAAGCTGTGCCACAGAATTTACCAAAGTAGTGTTTCCTTACCATCAGGAGCGTGAACATGGTCTGTGCAACATTGAAGCCATGACGCCAGTTGTGGTAAGTTATCTTTCGGTAGCCTTTGCTGACAGAGTACACAAACCTCACCAGAACCTGCAGTGGGGAAGAGGATGTTAGTGTGGGTGCTGAAGCTGCTGCCTGTTCATCTTGCAATACAGGTCATGTACAGAAATCATGGATGAGGTTCAAACCAGCTCTACAGAGGTGGGCCCAGAAAGGAACCAGAAGCTGTAATATCATCAGGCTACCCTGACAATGATGATAGAATAAAGCCTAGTGGAGCGCAAAAGTGGACACTAAAATCGGCTGTTTTCTAATACCTCTCTCTCTCTTTTAAAATTTCTTTGTGTAAGAAAAATAAAATCACAGAGATGCCTCTGGGGTAAAAAAGAACCAGCACTGCCTAGATGGAAAGTGATTTCATCTTACTGTTTGTGAATTTATTGAATTTTTGTGTTTCTCTAGGTTGTCACTTATAAGATTTGTCCCTTTATCTTGTGATTTATCAATACTGATCTCTCTCTTCAAGAGATATGGATCCATACATGTAGACATGAATGATATTTATATCACCTAAAGAATTACAATATAGGGCATTAAATAGAAAACTGTTTTTTAACCTCGGCAGTCTACTTGTCCATGTGTACTCCCCCTTGTAGCTATGTATGTTTTCTCTTCGAAGAGCGAATTATTTATGAATGAGTATGCATTTCTTAAAATCTCAACTATTAAGAATCACTGCCTTTCACACGTCTTACAGGGGTTGTTCCGGAGCAGATATTTTGAATAGTTTTGACACTGACATTCTGCGTGTAAGAAGCAGAGAGGTAATTCCCCTTCACTTCGGTCCCGAATGCCATCCTGCCTTTCCAGGCAGAAAACTGTTCCTGCAGTTACCCCCTGATCCCACTAGATGGAAATCGATTTCACATGATGTGCAGAGAAATCCCTGCGGGAGCAGCAGGGCTGCTGAAATGCCAGTTTCACAATTCCTGGAGGGGGTTGAATTGTGAAAGTTGTGAGTTCGCAAGTCAGGGCTTACGGGGTCCTTGTTCCCACAGGGTCAAACCACTCCTGTCGACAGGTTGGTGCCAACTGCACCGAATGAAGGCACATCCATGTTTGCATGGGGATGAAAAACAAAGGGGCTTGCCAGAGTGCGTTTCAGCATATCTTGGCTGAAAGCTGCAGGGTACATACTCTAACAAAGGAAACAGGCACACAGGTCGCTCCTGGGAACTGTGTTTTTACACTGCGGCTGTGAATGGCATTGGATACAGAATGTGCAAGCAACATTTTGCAGAGTCCACCACTCACCCATATAGACCTCATAGCAGACCCACATCTGTGGCAGGCAGTGAGGAGCAGAAGAGAGCAGAAGAGGTCAACTTTATGCTCCAGTCCCACATGGGAGACTGTTCCCTGCCCTCAGCAGGATGAGGGGGCTCAGGACACAGGACACCCTCTCTGCAAGCCCCTGTGATCCCAGTCCTGTGGCTGTTCTGTGAGCTGTGCTGGGCGTGCAGGGGACCTCAGTGCCAGCCGCAGCATGGGTGAGTCTGCTGTACCTCCAGGACAGGAGATCCCAGCTTTTGCCAGCTCATACCTCCTGTGGGATCTGGAACTTTTTCACCACGCCAAGCTCGTAGTACATCTGAATGCCACACTTCACCAGCTCTAGCTCAGTGCAGTCAAAATCGGAGAACCTGAACTCATAGATTTCGAACTTAGTGGGCCCCGGGAGCTCTTCTTTCTGTAAGAGAGGTGGGCTGGTTTATTGCCGTGCTGCTTATGTCATTCCTAAGCTTTGCTAAATAAAAATGTATCAGTCTGATGCTGCTTTTCTTTTACGATATAGCAGATAAATAGACTGAAATTAAGCTTTTTATGATAACTCCATTAGAGGGAGGGCATCTTCGTGCAGGAAATACTATTCCTTTCCTGTTAAGCATTTGATTTGATATAGTTGGAAGACTCAAAATGGGGGAAGACTTACAACCCTCCTTAATTACTCTGAAAAACAAAATGCATGACAAGCCCAGGTGGCTGATGTGTTTCCAGATGGACTTTGAACCCCTTGAGATAAAGAGGCAGAGAGCAAGGACTCCCCAGTAGCTGCAGAAGGCAGTTGCTGACACATACTAATGATAATCTCAAACTGAGGCAGCAAAGGAGGGCAGGGTATGCTTTGCCTTCACCCTTCACCTGGTAACAGCATGCCAATTCTGGGAACTCTTCCCTACATCTATGCAGGCAATATTTGCTTGCCAGGGCTTTCTTTTCAGCAGTGCATTGTTCTTACCAGAATGCTTGCCAGCTCCTCTTCGTCACACTCACTTGGCTCCTTCCCCAGCTTTTCTCGTGTTGGCTGCAAAAAGCATGGGTGTGTTAACGAGACAACTGAACCCCACTGGACTTTGCACTGGGCAGCTTTGGGGAAATCTAGGGCAGCTCTCATATGCATATTGTGCTTCTTTCCTGGACCTTACTTCAATTTCTTGTCTTTCAACACATTTTTCCTGGTAGCGTTCTCCCCCTCCTTGATTTTGTTTTGTGTTTCCCTCACTTGCGAATGTCCCCCTAGAACCAATGTTGCAGCTGGGTCCTCTATCTTCACATTCTCAGCACTAAGAAGGTTTTGAGGAATAAATAAGTTTCTGTTTCACTCCTACAGCCCTGCCCTGAGTAGCACCTCCAAGGCTGGCTTTGCTGAGGAAGTTAGAAAGAACATAGTGGTGCAGTGTGCCAAGGTGGAGGGCAGACCACAGAACCAACGGAAAGACTCATCCTGCCCTGTGCAGTTACTGGGGCCCAGGTGCTGCCGCCATATCACGGTGGCTGGAGGCATCTCTAGGAAGTGGGAGAGCTGTGTCTGTGCCATAAGGCATGGGCCAGGCCAGTATGCTTGGGTGTGAGCTTCACATTGCGAGGCATTACCAGAATTTCCTGGATTTCATCCTTGTCACATTTCACGTGGTAGAGAACCATGTCCTGAGCAATGTCCTTACGGTTCTCCAGCTTGTTCATCTTGTCATATGTGTCTGTGTTGAGTACAGACCAGCCCAGGAACTGTGTCAAGGACTTGGTAAGGGAAAAAGAAGGAAACAATGAAATAGCCATAACATCTGTTTGTCAAAGACACAGAAATTTAAAATTTCTTTAAATATGTACGATATATTTTTAAAGAAACACAAGCTCAACTTTGGCCAATATTCTAGCAATGAGCAACCACATCTTGGCTCTCAGCTGTGACTTGCTCCTCAGCAAAGCAGCTCTCCTGCTGTTGAATCTGCCCAGGCCTTGAGACCGTCCATGCTGTGGAGGTTGAAGGACCCTCTGCCCAGTTCTGGGTACAGAAAACTATTTCTGTGTTGCTGCAGGTGTCTCCACACCTGTGGAAATGTTTCTGTCCCAATGGTGGCAGCAGGTCAGGAGCTCTCACACCAAAGGAGAGCGAGGTGGTCTCATCACTTTTCACATGTATTTACTCACGTCCTGTGTTTGCTTTCAACTTGTTTGCTGTCCAGCAGCCAGTTCAAACTGATTTTTTCCCCCATGGTCTTTTTGTTTGATAAAAAAAGTCTATTTCAGGAAATGTTCTGATTGATAACAGATGCCAAGAGCTAAATACTTATATTTCATGGAAACTACCATAGGAGCATTTCTAAGGGGTAAGGTCTTTAACCACAGCCACTGTTGGTAGATTTAATAGCTGGCCTCCCTTTTTATTCTAGCTACACGGATAATTTCTGTGTAGTTTTTTGAGGGACTTGTCCAGCCAGTGAGAGCCATCTATCAGGTATGTGAACACAGGTCAGAACGGTTGTTTTGGGACACAGTAGCTGCTCATGGCTAGGTGTACAATCCAAGAATGCTGAAAAAATATCACAAGAACATAGCTGTGTTTCCCATAACAAACTCCCCCAGTATTTCAACAGTTGCTTTCAAACTTTTCAAGCTGATGTATAACACCTCTCTAAGCAGTAAAGATACCCACTTAGCTGCAAAACACTTGGGATGCTTTGCATGTGTACATGGAACAATAGTGACCTCTACAACTATATGAATTTCTTCCAGCAAGAAACTATACCTCCATGAGGGTTTCATCCTGTTCATCAAATGGTTTCCCATCTTTTCTGTTATAAAACGTGACAACACCAACAATTTCTTCCCTTTTATTCACTATTGGCATGGAGAGAACGTTTTTGACAGTCCATCCTGATTCATCTAGAGGACCTTCCTTGAAGCAACAGCAAGCAGAAAGACATCATGTACTTAATATGTTTTCCAAATACATGAGCACTCCAGTTTTACATTCAGACTACAGGCAAAAGAAGTATTTATATGCCTAATATTGACTCCACACTACACTTCTGCAAAAAAATAAAGTTGAATCCTTGATAGAATTGGAAGTTTTCACGATACCTGAAAGCTAAACATCTCATCTGCAGCAGCATTCATAATGTTGCAAATCTAGAGGATAACACAGAAGAAAAAGTGTTACAATAGGGACAGTGAGAAGTTTAACTTCCAAGACAAAGGACTCAACTGCTGAGAAAGCAGTACGAGTATTATTAATCTCAGAATGACTTGAGGAATCCTGGTTAATTACTTACAAATCCACTTTCAGCCACATAGGCTGGCAGTCCAGTAACCAGTGCCCAGTGATCCGGGGTAGGATTTCTAGTAAAAGAAAAATGTATAAGGGAAATTAAAGGTATACATTTACCGAAAAAAGATCACGGAGCTGAAGTGTATTCAGCTGATTGTATAACCCAGGTTTAGACCTGGAACCCCCAGTCTACAAACGATCCTGTTACTTTCAAAGCATCCATGTGCACAAACAAAAAAATTCCACATAAGTATATACTTTCCCTTTAGGTATTCAAAACAAAATGGGTGATAAAATATCAGTTTACAGAGACTTTATTAAAAGTTATTCCTGCGAATGAAGGTCGTGTTTCAGACCTTCAACACAGAGAAAGACAAAATGAGATTCCTGGTTAAGGATGTCTGCCAGCCTGAACTTTGAGCACTGCTGTACCCAAGAAATGGGGGCCTTTTTTGCAGCACATCCACTAATGTAAAGCAGTGTCACTAGAACTGGGGGGAACCTCTCTTGTGTCAGATTTGCCTAAGCTGCCCAAGGCTCCTCTGAAAAATTCAGTGGCAAGAAGAAAGGACAGTTCTTAAAAAGAGGGAGTCCCAGTGTGTCAGGACAGGAGAACAGGCCAGAGGTAGCCTTGAGATGAGGTCAGTGATAGAAGGATTGGAGTAAAGCAAGGAAACCTCAGCACAAGGACATCCTGGATGAGGCTCTGTCACTGACACAGGGAAGGCATGGAGGAGAGTGATGCCTCTGCTTGGCAAGGAGAGCGGAAAACTGCAGGCAATTAAGGCAGCTCACTTTGGCATCTAAAAGGAATCACTAGTTGGAGTGAATTATGGAGCCTGACTTCCAAGTCAGGATCCCAATGCCCTTGAGGAAATCTTTATCCCGCAGAAATGTGAGTCGAAGCACTAACTTACATTCTGACTCTCTATCCTCTGTCAGTCCTTTGCATTTCTCCACATGGATGTCTTTAAAACGTGGGGAGCCTTATTTTTAGCTACACCCTGTATCAGTACCTAGCATTCAGGAACTGGGAACTTACGGGATGACTTTAATGTCTTCTTTTCCATGTAATATATAATCAATGACCTTGTAAAAGACTATTTCCTACAAGTTAAAAAAAGAATGGTGTTAAAAAGAGTGGTGAGGCAATCCATCCAGAGAGGAGAGAGTTAAAGAAATCTTGTTTTCACATACCCTGCCATCTGGGGTTCGAGGTCCTGAGTAGGGAGGTACTTCTCCCAACAGGACTGGCCACAGGTCAAAAAATTCCTGGTTTAAAAATTAAAAAAGTATTTTTAGAGTAGAAAAGTGCATTCTGTCTCAAACCTTAATGTAACCATTGCTCTATCATGCTTGTTTTGGTGTTATGTAAACAAGGCATGAGACAATAAAACTAATTTAATGGTAGACAGCAGAATAATACCCAAATCTGGAAGTGTCAGGTGCATTTATATGGCCGCATATTGCCGTAGAGTGCCTAAACACAGAGTGCTGATTCATTCTGTGAACAGTGAGCACTGGCTGTACTTAGAGCAAAGAGTTATGACATTTTTGTGTTCTTCATTTTCCAAAATGTGGCGATTGCCTGGCCTATTACTTACCAGATTGAAGAGGTGAAATTCTTCTTTTGCTTTTTTTTCTTATGCTACATTATAATGTTGATCAAAGTGTCTTTTGCTTACACTAATGATATTTTAATACATTTCTTCACAAGACAATATGCTACAAGAGCTCTGTCACCAAGGCAGTCAGACTGACCATGGGACAAAAAGGGCTCCACTGGCAAGGATGCTGTGTAACTGCCACATAAACTTTTCCAAAGGTGCAAACCATCAGACCAGATCTGAGGTAACTTCGATTCTGTCAGCTTGTTTTCATGAAGCCAAATTTCATCTAAAAACCTGGATATCATGAGCATGAATGAGTCCTCGAGGAAGGTGGCTGGTTTGTTGCTGATGGTTCCACAGGTGCCTCACTATACTTTGGATACCCACAGACTTTGTGAGGTTTTGTTTGTGCTGCAGACTTTGACTAGGATTGCCAAAGTCAGACTCATCTTCTGTTGGAGTGCATGTCCTTCCGGTCAGCCCCGACACGCACCCACAGAATCAAAGTGTGGGGTCTTGGCTCTGCCGGACGCCCGACCCTCGCTGCTGTGGCCATGGTGTAAATGAAAGAGGGGACTCTCGGAGGTAGGAGGAACAAAGGTTTATTGGGGATCACAGGGGAACCCCTCACCCTAGGTCCAGTNTTCCCCTTTCCTCTGTTTCATTAACCCATTATCTTAATCTTTGCACAGTAAAAAAAGCCAACCAAAGTATGAATAGTGGCTCAAAGCTAGCTCACACTTTTGCTCCCTCAGTAAATCTTATCTGCATGCATCACCCCTCAGTGGATAACAGCAATCAAAAAGATTCACAGCAGGCATATGAACACTCACCTTCTGCTTTGTCATGTCCAGGAGACCGACTGAGTACCGGTCACAGTTCAGGTATGCCCTCACCGTGTAAAAAGCCTTGTGGAACTGCCTCTCAATGTCTGTCAGCTCCTCAAAAACCTTATTAGCTGACCACAACAGTACCTGCAGTATAAAATCAAAATGTAAGCACAGCCTTTCTCAGAGAGATTTGGACTTCCCAAATGTTGGGTTACAGCTCCTGAAAAGTGCAGGAAACTGTTTGTTCACACTGGGAATTACTAGGGAGAAAGAGTCAGGTCATCATAGTATTATGTAGGAGTGAAATGTTCCAAATATAGCACAAAAAAACCTAGTAGTGTCAGGCAAAGAGCTGTCCCCATTTAAATTTTATACCCATTAGTAAAATGTTGCATCCAAAACCAGTTAACATCAAAAGCATTGCAAATTCCAGAGGTTGGTGTTTGAAACTTTCCTCAAAGTGTTCGAGCAGCTGTTTTGTGTGTGCATCAGCCTATGATCCCTTTCCTAATCTTCTGGTACATTCCACAGATGTACCTTTAAGAAAGCTGTTGCTCTTTCATTTGTAAAAGCCAAGTATTTGTATAAACAAATACTGCTCTGCATCTACACTCTTGCTTAGCTTAGTTAATGCATGTGTGCCTGTGTTCAAGGTGTATGTCTGGCTTTCTGAACCAAGGAGATATGAGGAGCCACGCTTCTGAAGCACTGAGAGCTGCAACCTGAAGCAGACTGGATCTCTGCTTTGAACAAGAAATACTGTTACATGACCACAACCAGAAAAAGTGTGTCTCACCTCTTCACTGGGCACTAGTAGATGTTTTTGAGCAATTCTGAGCTGCACTGGTCTCTGTTTCTAATCCATAAACTGGGACAACTCTGCCACTTGTATGAAGTCTGAGTCATTCAGTGTCAGCATCCCTCAAATAGGATAGTGGTGTTGTCATACAAACCATGAGATGACAATGAGCAGCAGTTTAGCTTTTTGGCACTTTACAGCATGCAGTAAGTGCTGAAAGCCACAAATGCCCGGTGAGAAGGACTGAGAGAAATAGCTGAAAAATATCTAAGTCAAGGAATGATATAAAGAAGTTGGTAAAAATCTACTTCTAATCTACTTCTAAAAATCTTCTAATAAGACTTTTACACAATATCTGAGCACAAGCAGACTGACCTGTCTTCGCACAAGCCAATTTACCCACAGTATCACCCAGTCTTTGCTGTTGGGATTTGCAATATTAAAATCCTAGGCCATTTTTTAGAATGTTATTTGCTCACTCTGTACTTTGGTATTTTAAATTCTAACACAATGAACTATAGTAACTTTCACATAGCCCTTTAGACATATATTAGTCAGAGGTTTGAAAATTGAGCTATTGGCAGAACTAGAGCAGTATGTCCTGCATCTTGTTCTTGCCTTCCTCCTCTTGTATGGGACCTGCTCAGACAGCAGTAATATATGAACACAGGACTCCTGGGTTCAGTCCCAGACCAGAAGCATTAGGCCTTCCACTTTATGGGTCTCCACTTTGTCTTCTAGCCCATTTCTTACCCTGACTAATCCTACTGCTAAGCTCTCAACAGGAATAAACCTTTGCTGGTTCTACTGTAGTTAACAATCCATCATTGCTGGTGTCTGTATCACTGGACCATCATTCATGTTTTTGATAAATGAAAAAAATTAGGCAAAGCATAATAAAATAATTAGAAAGCGTATGTGCTGTCCCAAAGCTTCAAAATAAACATTCATTCTATATCTGTTTCACTAGGCATCTATTTTCCATGGCAATCTCATTGGAGAATAGAGCATAGCTGCCATGAAGCCATGGCAGATGCAATTCCATGTCCTCTTGAGTGACAACTATTGTCTGCTGCAGAAAGTGATTGCAAGGATTCACATCCATCCCAATAAATCTGAGAGTCCTACTGTAACCTGACTAATGGAAAAGAATGGTGCCTGAATTTCAATCCAGAATATCCTAAACCCCTAATATATGTTCCTTTCTACTGATGGAGGCCAATACAATGTGCATATGACAACAATTTTACTGGCTCTGTGGTAAATAACGTAGGATAATTCGTGCCTAAAAACTAATGTAGTATAAGGTATAAAATAAAGTTGTATTTTAAACTGAAGCTCTCAGGACTGCAGGAATATTTTCAGGCAGCAGCTGATTTACATCTGTAAAATGTTCCAACAACAACGGGTGTAACTAGGATGTGCAGGACAAAGAACTCGGCTGAACAGGACATCGGCCAATTACTGGGGCAATGGACTGCTCCCCCCGGCCATCAACGCCTGATATGAACCTGAGATAAGGGGACTGGCAATGATGCCATCATCGCCCAGGTGTTCAGTGACGGGAATTGAATACAGATTCTGAGAAGTCCATTCAGATTTGGAGTTTCATCCAAGAGTTTGTGAAAAGGGACAGAAACGAGAGAAAAAAAAGGCATGAATATGTTTAAAGCACCCAGGCTAACAAAGAACACTGCCGAAGGGGAAATAAACCCTATGAGAACTGTCCCTCGGACCAGGGAATTTGTGAGCGGGAGGAGTGCTGTGCCGGAGAGCCAGACTCTGTCCATTTCACCCAACTTCGATCCCGGGCATCAGAGTTGTTTTCTTTTATTGTGGCTGTTCCCAATATCGTATTTTGCGGAATAAAAATTTGCTTTATATTTAATTGGCTATGCATTCCTCTATAACAGGCTCTAAGAGGAAATTCAATAGCTCTTTTTAATGAGCAGATACGGGAAAAATACTACATTCTTAAGTGTTTCAGAAGACCTCTTGGTGCTGCTGTGAAAAACGAGGTCTAAAACAACTCTTAGAAGTTAAAGTTAAAAGTTAAAAGTTGCTAGTTANATAAAGTTGTATTTTAAACTGAAGCTCTCAGGACTGCAGGAATATTTTCAGGCAGCAGCTGATTTACATCTGTAAAATGTTCCAACAACAACGGGTGTAACTAGGATGTGCAGGACAAAGAACTCGGCTGAACAGGACATCGGCCAATTACTGGGGCAATGGACTGCTCCCCCCGGCCATCAACGCCTGATATGAACCTGAGATAAGGGGACTGGCAATGATGCCATCATCGCCCAGGTGTTCAGTGACGGGAATTGAATACAGATTCTGAGAAGTCCATTCAGATTTGGAGTTTCATCCAAGAGTTTGTGAAAAGGGACAGAAACGAGAGAAAAAAAAGGCATGAATATGTTTAAAGCACCCAGGCTAACAAAGAACACTGCCGAAGGGGAAATAAACCCTATGAGAACTGTCCCTCGGACCAGGGAATTTGT